>JALXJV020000012.1:3443553-3460426 GCA_024633595.2 Lepomis macrochirus | reverse complement strand
GCGTTACCGACTAGAAACGTTACCGACTAGACCGTTAAGGACTAGAGACATTACCGACTAGACCGTTAGTGACTAGAGACGTTACCGACTAGAGACGTTACCGACTAGACCGTTAAGGACTAGAAACATTACAGACTAGACCGTTAGTGACTAGAGACGTTACCGACTAGAAACGTTACCGACTAGACCGTTAGTGACTAGAGACGTTACCGACTAGAAACGTTACCGACTAGACCGTTAGTGACTAGAGACATTACCGACTAGAAACGTTACCGACTAGACCGTTAAGGACTAGAAACATTACAGACTAGACCGTTAGTGACTAGAGACGTTACCGACTAGAAACGTTACCGACTAGACCGTTAAGGACTAGAGACATTACCGACTAGACCGTTAGTGACTAGAGACATTACCGTCTAGACCGTTAGTGACTAGAGACGTTACCGACTAGACCGTTAGTGACTAGAGATGTTACCGACTAGACCGTTAGTGACTAGAGACGTTACCGTCTAGACCGTTAGTGACTAGAGACGTTACCGTCTAGACCGTTTGTGAAAGAGACGTTACCGACTAGACCGTTTGTGACTAGAGACGTTACCGTCTAGACCGTTTGTGACTAGAGACGTTACCGACTAGACCGTTAGTGACTAGAGGCGTTACCGACTAGACCGTTAGTGACTAGAGGCGTTACCGACTAGACCGTTAGTGACTAGAGACGCTACCGTCTAGACCGTTTGTGAAAGAGGCGCTACCGACCAGACCGTTAGTGACTAGAGACGTTACCGACCAGACCGTTAGTGACTAGAGACGTTACCGACTAGGCCGTTAGTGACTAGAGACGTTACCGACCAGACCGTTAGTGACTAGAGACGCTACCGACTAGGCCGTTAGTGGCTAGAGACGTTACCGACTAGGCCGTTAGTGACTAGAGACGTTACCGACTAGGCCGTTAGTGACTAGAGACGTTACCGACTAGACCGTTAGTGACTAGAGACGTTACCGTCTAGACCGTTTGTGACTAGAGACATTACCGACTAGACCGTTAGTGACTAGAGACGTTACCGACTAGGCCGTTAGTGACTAGAGACGTTACCGACTAGACCGTTAGTGACTAGAGACGTTACCGTCTAGACTGTTTGTGACTAGAGACATTACCGACTAGACCGTTAGTGACTAGAGACGTTACCGACTAGACCGTTAGTGACTAGAGACGTTACCGTCTAGACTGTTTGTGACTAGAGACATTACCGACTAGACCGTTAGTGACTAGAGACGTTACCGTCTAGACTGTTTGTGACTAGAGACATTACCGTCTAGACCGTTTGTGAAAGAGACGTTACCGACCAGACCGTTAGTGACTAGAGACGTTACCGACCAGACCGTTAGTGACTAGAGATGTTACCGACTAGACTGTTTGTGACTAGAGACGTTACCGTCTAGACCGTTTGTGAAAGAGACGTTACTGACTAGACCGTTAGTGACTAGAGACGTTACGTTAGCTGGATCTGTTTTTATATAATTTTTTCTTCGTTCCTTTAAGCAGCGATGTTAACCAGAAACTTGCCCCATCACAAATCCATTAATGTAGTCCGTCCCCTCCATGTAGCCGAAGTAGAAGTTCCTGGCAGACAGACAGACAGACAGTTTCAGGTCTTTGTCTTTCAGTTTTTCAGATAAATATTTTGGATCTTTTTTCCTCTCTGACCTGCCGTAGATTTCTTTGTAGTTTGCAGCCACTTTCTCCACAAGACCTTTATACCTGAACAGGTAAGAGGACACACATCGCAGGTCAGATCCCAACAGATGATGTCACTGTTCATTTAACTGTTGACTGATGACGATGGATGCGTCTTACCACAGACTTTCCTCACACATACTCGTCTCCTCCACCAGCGCCAACAACACCAGTTTATCTGCAGGAGAGAGGCGGAGTTACTTCACATGAACCCATCAGTAGCCTCGGAGCTGTGACTGCAGTTCCTCTGACGTCCACTAGATGCTGCTGTGCTCCCACTCGGACTGTACTGATGAGTGAATAAGAACACCTCCACAAACAGGGTCAGCTTTGTCTCTAAACAGACAGACAGGTGTCTTTCAGCAGCTGCGTGCAGCACGTACAGAGTGCTTTATTGGCATTAATGTTCATATGAAATAAAGAAATATTAAAGTCATTTTTAACAGTATTAGCAGAAATAGTAATCAAATAAATATAGATTTTTAAGGTGAAAGTTAAATTCTGTGAGACAGCATTTAGATAATGAATTAAAATGTTTGTTCATGAAATTCACCAATTAAGAGTTTGAGATTGATGATAAAACACAAATAACTTATTGTACATTTAAATGTAATTCTACTGTCTTTCCCAGAGCTGACAGCTTTTCTGGCTCTGTTACGAAATGCAAAGTTAATCTGTGCAGTTTAAAAATGTCGGGCTGTTCTGTGACAGTTTCCATGTAATTTCCGTTTCCTGGAGAACATGTGTGTGCGTTTGCTGATTTACGCCCAAACACGTCGAGGCTCGCAGAGTCTCCAGCAGGGAAACGCTTCCCGATGGTATAAAGCTTTGCTGTTGTGTTTGGACCGCAGCGTCCGCCTGTCAGTACGGACTGTGGGAGTCCACATGGGGATGTCAACGTGTTTAAACATGTACCTAGTATGATGGTTTACGGGTCCTCCCACAGACCGCCATTCAAAAGGAAATTCTAAAACTGTAACTGAAGCGTGCAGAACCAGCAGCTTCGGTCAATGAAGGTGTGAGGATGGAACATCAGCCTCAGGTGCGTCCTGTTACCTGACTCTCCCATGGAGTACATGGTGTAGCTGTCGATCTTAAAGAAGTTTGGGAAACGTTCTCTGTTGATCCACGACTTCAGATCACCGTCACGTTCCTCTGAAACACAATTCAAACTCATGAGAGACCTGAAGATTCTCTGAGTTTAATCACACCCCCCCTGCTTTTCAGCCATCAGTAATTAAGTCATACTAACAGGATTTAACGGACTGGAATAGTCTTTGTCGACATTTTAATTCCTTTCAGTTAAACCCGCGAGTGTCCGGCTGCAGACCTCCCGTGGGGAGTTACTTCAGGTGCAGGCTTCACTGTCAGGACAGGAAGTACACGCAAAAAATACAAAATAAAATTGTGCAATTTCCAGAAAAAGGAAACGCATGCAAAACTGATAAAAACAAAAGGAGACTGATATTAAATAATTCAACATTGTAATTCCTGAATTGATTTGAGCCTGTTCTGTCTACTCAGCACTTACTGTGCCAGCCGACCGTTCATCCATTCAGTTTTTCTACAAAGACGTTTTTTTACATTTATTCATTTAGCTGACGCTTTTATCCAAAGCGACTTACAGCTGCTGTACATGTCAGAGGTCGCGCCTCGAGCAACGAGGGGTTATGTGTCTTGCTCAGGGACACAGTGGGGGATTGAACCCGGGTCTCTCACACCAAAGGCACAGTCTTATCCACCCCACCACCTATTACGTTTGCTTTTGATGTATTCTGTCAAAATAGGACATTGACTCTGTCCAGACAGCAGCCACATCGATTCACAGAAAAACACACGCTGATTAAACCCTGGCAGTGAAGCCTCTCTTCCCGTCTTTCTAAAAACAAACTGACTTCTCTTTGATAATTTGCCTTTGCAGAATATTACACTCTGACATCTTCCTGCTATCAGCTGAATTTAATATGAATAACCAAACTGCACTTAGAATCTGAGCTTCTGAGGTCTGCAGTGTAACAAATAGATAAAATAAGGAAATTAAACCCAACCAGGCCGAGACTTTGCTCATTACGTGGTCCAACACTTTCTCTCTCCAGCAGCTCACTACTAGTTTAAGTATCAGTTGGTTTCATGTTGATTATTATTAATATTATATACAATATAATTGCAGTTTTTTCCATTAGGGTCATAGTATTATTGTATTTTGTGTACATTTTTGATCTCTTCACTTTTCTACCTATGTTCACCTGTACTATCAGCACCAACTTTCACCAAGGCAATTTCCTGGGGCATAAAAAATGTTTCTGAATATATCATTAATCCTGCCGTGGTGACAGTGAAGCGCCGCACAGCATGGTTCTTTGGGAAAACTTGTTTATCTTGTCATGTAAAGCTCAGGGGTCAGTTTTTCTGTCTCACCTTCAAATGTGAAATAGGTTCCATCCTTAAAACCACCACAGCTGGCAGAGAGGGGAGGACGACGTCCTGCAAACACAGAGATGAACCAGAAACACTGAACGCATCATGAGAGCAGACAGGTAGACAGGCTCCACCTACCGTCCTCTACCGTCCTCTACTGTGACCTACAGTCACCTACTGTCCTCTACTGTCCTCTACTGTGACCTACAGTCACCTACTGTCCTCTACTGTCCTCTACTGTGACCTCACAGTCACTGGAGCCAGTAAGGGAGGGGTAAGGATGATCGATTCTCGGGGCCCATGACTAAGAGGGGCTCAGAGAAGCCCCAATAAAATTATTGGTGCTAAAAAATATATTTGATGGTAAAATTATTAACTTAAAATTATTCTATTTGCTGTTTCCTGGTGTCAAAAAAATGTATTTGTTTAGGAAACACAAACGTCCGTGGGCCCCTCTCCCCCTCTCGATTATCATAAAATGGTTCAGTCCGCCCAAATTGTATCCAGGCAACACAAGCAGCTTGACTTCACTTATAGCGCCGGCAGAATATCAACTTGACAGAAGAGGAAGTGAAAATGCCTCAGGACCGCCTGGGACAATGATCAGTAGCCTCACGGCACTTTTCTGTGCGTACGCACGCTTTGTACATGAGGCCCCAGGTCTCTACGGTAGCATTTTTCGACAAGTTAGTACATTTCGATAGAGCAGGGTGCAGCGGGTGCACGGCTTTGCCTCACATGCAGCCGGTGTCGGCATCTTTGTACGAGGCTCCGCCCACTTTCAGCACCCTGCTGCGGTCCACCTGTTGCACCTGTCTTGCAAGCTAGTTTTAATGAAAATTCATGTAGTTTTAGGAAAAGTCAGGGAGCAGCAAGGCTTTGTGATTTATTTAGACAAAGTTATTGACTATGCAAATTTCAAAACGGTCAAAATGATGCCTTGTTCGTTCTAGTGTTAAAGATAATTACCATACGTTTGAATGTTGCGGTTAAAATGACTGCTGGTGGCCGTTCTAGTGTTAAAAGTGCATGATAAGGGAACTCAATTTTCTCCCCATGTTAGGTCAAGAAAACGCTGGAAAAAATAACAATACACAGTTTTAGTTGTTCAAAGCAGTCAAACGCACTATGTCAAAATCATGCCTCGTTCCAAACAGAATCAAATGAACCAGCAGCAGCAACTGGTCCCGGACCAGTTGCTGCTGCTGGTTCATTTGATGTATCATATATAGTAAATGCAAGTTCTGCTTAAATGATTAGAAATTTTATATGGCCATTTTGTTTTATGGTGGTGTTTTCTTGCTGAGATTTTTTTTTTCACCACAGATTGTAATTCCTGTTTTTTAAATTGAAGAGTTTTATTTTGAAATTTCAGTATCAGTGTTAAAGCAAATAAATATAAATACATTTCATTGTATTAAGAGTGCTCAGTGTTTCCGTTACATTTCAACTGTCATGTTAAAAATATTAGGTTAGATTAGATTAACTTTATTGTCATTGACATTGTACAGTACAAATATGTACAATACATACATACAAATATAAATATATGTGAATACACTATATATGACACATGTACAGCTATGCACAGTATATACATTATACAGTACTGAAGTAGTGCAGTATTACAGAGGACAAATTACGGGTGTGGACATGGGATGGAGTTCAATTGTCTGATTGACCTAAATATGTGAGAATGATAAAATACCATAAAAGCGCATGATTTTATGTAAATTAATAGGAAAAAAGTCTCAGCTGTGTTGGGGGCCCTGTCAAGACTCTTTTCATGGGGCCCAAAATCCTTAGCAGCGCCCCAGTACAGTCATCTACCATCCTCTATTGTCCTCTACCATCCTCTACCGTCCTCTACTGTCACCTACCGTCCTCTACTGTCCTCTACTGTGACCTACAGTCATCTACCATCCTCTATTGTCCTCTACCATCCTCTACCGTCCTCTACTGTAACCTACTGTCCTCTACTGTCCTCTACTGTGACCTACAGTCACCTACTGTCCTCTACTGTCCTCTACTGTGACCTACAGTCACCTACTGTCCTCTACTGTCCTCTACTGTGACCTACAGTCACCTACTGTCCTCTACTGTCCTCTACTGTGACCTACAGTCATCTACCATCCTCTATTGTCCTCTACCATCCTCTACTGTCCTCTACTGTGACCTACAGTCACCTACTGTCCTCTACTGTGACCTACAGTCATCTACCATCCTCTACCGTCCTCTACTGTCACCTACCGTCCTCTACTGTGACCTACTGTCCTCTACTGTCCTCTACTGTGACCTACAGTCACCTACTGTCCTCTACTGTCCTCTACTGTGACCTACAGTCATCTACCATCCTCTATTGTCCTCTACCATCCTCTACCGTCCTCTACTGTCACCTACCGTCCTCTACTGTCCTCTACTGTGACCTACAGTCATCTACCATCCTCTATTGTCCTCTACCATCCTCTACCGTCCTCTACTGTCACCTAATGTCCTCTACTGTCCTCTACTGTGACCTACAGTCATGTACCATCCTCTATTGTCCTCTACTGTGACCTACAGTCACCTACTGTCCTCTACTGTCCTCTACTGTGACCTACAGTCACCTACTGTCCTCTACTGTCCTCTACTGTGACCTACAGTCACCTACTGTCCTCTACTGTCCTCTACTGTCCTCTACTGTGACCTACAGTCATCTACCATCCTCTATTGTCCTCTACCATCCTCTACTGTCCTCTACTGTGACCTACAGTCACCTACTGTCCTCCACTGTCCTCTACCGTCCTCTACAGTCACCTACTGTCCTCTACTGTCCTCTACTGTGACCTACAGTCACCTACTGTCCTCCACTGTCCTCTACCGTCCTCTACTGTGACCTACTGTCCTCTACTGTGACCTACAGTCACCTACCGTCCTCTACTCACCTTTGGCAGGATGTTTCTGGTAGTAGAGAAGAAGTAGGTGTGAACAATCAGCTCTTCGGCTACTGACGTGTAATTTCCCTGAAAACACACCAAAGGTCAGCAGTGTGCGTGCGCGAGCTGCAGTGTGCGAAGCTTGTGTGAGAGCTGCAGGCGTGCGTAGTGAGCACCTTCAGCAGTGATGTAGCTCCAACATAAACGAACATGACATCATGGCGACTCATGGCGTGCTGGAAGAGCTGCTGGCTGCTCAGAGATCGAATCAACGGCCTGAAGGACACAACACGGACAGACGGACTGCTGTGACGTCACACATTTAAAGGACCATCAGTTTTACTGAAGACAACCAGGCTTGACCAAAAAATCCACCAACAAACAGTAATTACACAGGAAAACATTGTAATATTCAGTATTTGATATTAAACTGGCAGAGATGATATCGGACACGTCTCACAGCTTACATCAGATCTGTCAATAAACATCAAGCCTGACAGTGAAACACAAAACATTTCACAGTTTAGCAGGAGAAGCTGCTGTAAGTCTAAAACACACAGGTTAATAAATCACTAGAAGCTGTTTGGAAGTCAAACAGACAAATCTCAAAGAAAGGTCTGCAGATCCACGCTGATCTCAGCGATGAACAAAACCTCTGAGTTTATCACATTTGCCTGCTGTTCTAAAAGTGCTGCGGTAGAAGCAGCGGCTGCTTCACATGTTTGCTCTGACAGAAACACAGTGTCTGGCAAAGGAGGACGGGGTTTTGGATTAAAGAGGAGCCGGACTTTAGAAGATCCACCGGCCAGATCAACTGGACCGGCACCACGGCGGTGTGATCGGCTCAGAGGAAGGGGAGCGCGACCGGAGCCCAGTGGCCCAGTTTGGACTTAATTCTGCTCCTAAAGGTCCGGTCTAAACAAAATGGGACTCATGTTAGCCAAGAAACTGAAACCAGACTGTTGAGCCCACATCTACAGAGACCTGGTCCATCAACATCCCAGATCAAGCAGTCTGCAGGCTGTTCAGAGCTGTCAGAGCGAGACGAGAGGAGGTGGATCGATGAAGCTCAGACACTCAGATGAAACCAAATTATCTTCTGGTGTTTACAGAATGTTCCGGGCCCATTGTTTTATTTATTTATTTTACACGTTACCATATTTAAATACACATTTAATTTAAATAAAACCTTGTGTTGTCTAATGAAAATTAGAAAGCTGGTATCTTTGTATCTGTGAATGTATTTTCACTTTGAGCATCATCGTCAGGCTGCAGCTGCTGTTACTGACAACACGTTACAGACGACCTTTACTCACCCTCCAACTCGGTTAGCAAAGTCCATGATTCCATCTTTGGTTCTTGGTCCTAAATAGTTATATTTGAATTTTTTCTTCCACCTGAAAACAGAGAACCAACGATCAAATAAGCTTTATTATTTTCAGATGGATGAACACAACAGCGAGCAGAGTAACCATGAAGAGAACGGAAACACCAGCGTGGTGGAAACTGAACGATGTTTACACAGCGGACAGGAAATCACGTGATCTCACGCGGAAGAAGTCGCCGTCTTTGCGTGACCATCTGCACTGAGCGTGTAGCGTAGTGGCAGTCACAGTACACAAACACACCTTTCTAACTTTGTTCTCTGGGTCAGATTTTATAGAGGACAGAGATTCTGTCCTCCCTCCGACGACTCTCGACTGCTTTCGACTTCGACAGAGAGCTTTAAAGAAGTCGCTAACTTTAAAATGTAATCCAGTTGGACAGAGTGTTATTTGGACAGGGATCATGAGGCCGTCTCGTCTCTTTCATTTTCTTCCACAGGTGGACTGAAAGAAATCCGCGTGACTTCCTGTGCCCGCCATGATGTTGGAAAACATGAGGACTCACATGGCGATGGCGGATAATCCCGGACCCTGAACTCTTTGGCCAAACCTACAGAGAGAAACAAACACCAGCAGTGACCTTTGACCTGTTTCTGTTAACACCTGCACACATGTAGAGTCTGCTCGTTTCAACAGGTGACAACAGGAAGTTAGCCACCTGGTTACTGTCACTCACCTGTGGGGAGAAGTAACCAGGTTATACCAAGCGGCAACCTCCGGCTCTCACTTCCGATGCAACCAGGAAGTAACTGAAAACTGCAATTCATCGAGTGGCCACTTGAGGCTGGCTGCAGAAGGGAGTCAATCTCCATTGACCCCCATGTTAAAATGCCCAACTTTACAGCAGAATAAAACATGTTTACAGCCTGGTTCAAAAAATGGTTTTAGTGTATATCGCTAATTTTGCCCTTCGTGACAACTGTGAGGGGGGTGAATTTTTTTATAACTCACCTGCTTAAATTATATGAAGCCTTAAAGTTCTGCATTATTAGGGGCGTGGTCGCTTTGATTGACAGGCGTCTCTAGCCTCTACGACTCGTAACACTGGGTCGGCCGTCTGTTAGCCTCACTCAGCTACACGGAGCTCTGAGGCTCAGCCTGTCGGAGGCTTTTGGACATTTCTACATGCAGATACCGGATGATTAATGGCAGGCTGTGCAGTTCATTGGAGAGAGAACCTCCAGGAACTCCTCCGTGTTCTACTTGGTGAGTAAAATTTATTTATCAATGTTCAATCATCGCTTGTTAGCTTAACGTTAGCTCGTTACGCTAATTAGCCAGATACGAGTAGCCCCAAGCTGCTAAGTTAGTGTAAGTAAGTAATTTAGTGTGCTCTGACCGCAGCTTTTAATGAGTCAAAGACAAGTCAGCAAGAAGAAGCCAAAATTTATCGTTTTTAGATTAACCTTAGTGTTAGACATTAGTGTGATAATGCTTTGAAGAAAAGGCATCTGTGTGAAGTTGTAAGTAAAAGGCTCAGCTCTCAGTTAGCTGACGTTATGCTAACGGTAACTTTTACTAACGGGCGATGTGAGATTTAGCCACGTCCTGTACGGAATCACTGTTCAGTTAGGTGCTAGTCAGGTACTATTATAAGTGGCTGCTCCTGATTCCAATGGACACAAAGGGTTTAAAAGCAGAGAGCCGAGGGGGCAGCGGCAGCCTGAAACTGTCACACCGAGGAGCACCGATGCTGCTATTTGAGCTATAGCTGTTTCTCCCGAGGGGAGCCGTGCACCTCCGAGTGTAACGTTACCGTTACGATACCGTTATACTATTCTTTGTGGGGTTTATCAGTGGAGATGATTGATTCAAAGTAAATATTAAAGACTGTTTAGTCATCAATAAGTTATTACACTCAGTAGATGTAACGTTAGCATTCATTGAGATTCAGCAAATAAGGTGAAAACTGCGTTTGATCAGCGACGTTTCTGAAGAGTTTAAGAGGTGGATGCATAATTTGACTGAACAGCTGTTGTAGGCTACATGCAGAGATTTGCATCCACCTTTTGTCAGAATATAGTAATGCGTTCTGCCTGCAGACAGGTAGCTGGGCTGTGACTAGGGCAATGGTTTAGATTAAGGCGAGAAATAAGGTGTGTGAGAGCCTCTGAGTTTGTTTGGTGGACTAGAATTTGCCAAAAAAGGTTGTACAGTTCAATAAAAATAAGATCCTTATAATAAGCGTTAAAAGATCTGACTTGAGTATTTATTATTGCACAGTGTCCAACTGCAACCCATAAATTCCACAAATTAGTAAACTGTATTTCACATTGCCACCCCTAATTACTGTCACATGCCAGAGAGGTTTTCATGCTGAGGCGTCTCAGAGCTCAGTAGCTTTATGGCTCTTTGGAAGAAGCTGCTGAACTGTCTACCTATTGTTGTCTTTACAGGTACCAGAGGAGCTGATTGCAGAACCCTCCAGATGTGATTAGCTGTGTCCAGCTCATCAGGAGAGAACAGCTCCAGCTTCCAGCTCTTCAGCTCCTGCTTTTCTTTTACTCAACACCTGAACACTACTGGCGTGAAATTATGACACTGGGCTTATCAACAGATTCATTATTTTAATAACTCAACACATTTCAAGTCATACAAAACTACTTTTACATTTGTAACCTTTCAATATTGATGTTTTCATTAATGCAAGACAAGAGTTTAATTTATTAATCTATTGCTTTTGTATTAGGAACACTTTGTTAAAGTGTATCAAACTAATTATACATAATAAAATCATTCTTCATTCATTATCAGTTTCATATTTTAATTTTAAATAGTGTGATCTAAACTTAACAATATATTCTAGTTAACAGCTGTAAATGGAAAAAATATTAAGATGTTATTTATAGGTTAACATTTATTTGTCAGTAAAAAGTTAAACACTAAAGGTTGGTGTTGTATATGGTTTTATTTTGACATTTCTTTAAGAGACAATCGTGACATTGACTGAGAAGTTACTCAGTAGTGAAAAACAAAGAATTATCTGCACACTGAGTGGTTTTGAAGCCCTGTAGGTGTCATTTATTGCGACCTGAGAAGGTTTTCTGTGGTTTACATTGTATAAACTCACCTGTTTACTATATGTGCATTTGGTCAGCATGTGCATTTGGAGTGCTTTTTATATATATAACAAGTGAACCATAAACTGTATATTTTTTAAATGGATCTATGATACAAATATGGACAATATTAAAGAGAGAAGGCCTTTCCACGTCAGTCCACCCCATCAGCACAATGAGGACTCCCAGGTCTCTGCAGCTCTCTGGACGCCAGGTGGGACATCTGATCCACAGTGTGATTCTGGGAGAAAATGGAACAAGGGAGACAGTCTTTAAATGTTTGTGTGTTGTCCTTTTAAGACAGACAATTTTATATTTGCTATAAAAATGTCCAGTAGCCAAGACTAGCAACGTTATTTAGACTCAGTTTAAGCTTTGAGTAGCAGATGTGGAAGCATCAGAACCGCAACAAGAATCTTGTGACAAATATAAAAAGTACCTTTCTCTCTCTCGAGTCCTATTCCAGACAATAATCCCACACAAGTTGACACAACCCTGCCGACAGCAGCAACTTTACTCAAAATAGCGGTGTGGGGAATTTACTAATGTGATAGCAGCCATAGCTAACGTTTTACAAGTTATACAGCGTCCATCATGTAACTAAGGACTCTACCACTAGCTTATTACGTTTATTACGAGTAACAACTGAGGTAACCGCTTCCTAACCAACGGTATGTAAAAGGATTAACTGATTTAATTGTTACGTTTGAGCTGTAGCGTTAGCGTTCAGTAAACTTAAGGTAGCGTTAATTAATAACTGATTCATAGTTAACTGTTCTAACGTAACGTTAGTGTTGCAAAATAACGTTATCACATTTATATATTAAAAAGCATTTAAAAGCTTATGAAGTATGTCAATAACAGATTTGTGAGTTATTTTTGTTATTTTCCGGTGTCTTACCTTGACTGTAGTTGGTCATGTCCGTAAACTGGTAACGACACGGCTGCGCAGTTTCCAACCTCCACCGTACAGCACCGCCGAGTAGCATGTAGCATTAGCTCCTTAGCCTGAGCTAACTCGGTCACGTCGAGCTAGGCGGGAGTGGTTTCAGCAAAACGTCACCTCAGCTACACCTACGACCCGCCTTTTGCCCATTTTGGTTATCCGGGAGTGGCGCGCGGTGGCGCTGTCAAGATGGCGGCGGCCAGCACCGCCACTTTTGAGCTTCAAAACGGCTCTTCAGAAACCAATGGGTGACGTCACGGACGCTACGTCCATTTTTATATACAGTCTATGGGTTATACTGACTTTATTAAGGTTAATATTACTGTTACAGTTTTATTTTGGAGTCTGTTCAGCAGCTGGTGTATTTATGTAGTTTTATTCTGAAAAGCTTATTTTACATCGTGTTAATGACCTTTGCTGGTGGTGGCGTCTGATCTGCCCACGTTGACCGGAGAGCCAAGACTCTTCAGTTCTGACCCGATCTGATGCCAAACAGGATCCAGCTGTTTACAGAACACACACCAGGGGGCGTAGAACTGCACACAGAACACACAGAACACTTAACATGTCCCGCTTCAATCACCTGACATAAGGTAAGCAACTCACCTGACAGGCGAGAGGTTAGGACACATGGGAGGTTAGGACAGGCGAGAGGTTAGGACAGGCGAGAGGTTAGAACAGACGACAGGCGAGAGGTTAGGACAGGCGAGAGGTTAGGACAGGCGAGAGGTTAGGACAGGCGAGAGGTTAGGACAGGCGAGAGGTTAGGACAGGCGAGAGGTTAGGACGAGGCGGAGAGGTTAGGACAGGCGAGGAGGTTAGGACAGGCGAGAGGTTAGGACAGGCGAGAGGTTAGGACAGGCGAGAGGTTAGGACAGGCGAGAGGTTAGGACAGGCGAGAGGTTAGGACAGGCGAGAGGTTAGGACAGGCGAGAGAGGTTAGGACAGACGAGAGGTTAGGACAGGCGAGAGGTTAGGACAGACGAGAGGTTAGAACAGGCGAGAGGTTAGGACAGACGAGAGGTTAGAACAGGCGAGAGGTTAGAACAGGCGGGGGGTTAGAACAGGCGAGAGGTTAGAACAGGCGAGAGGTTAGAACAGACGAGAGGTTAGAACAGGCGAGAGGTTAGAACAGGCGGGGGGTTAGAACAGGCGAGAGGTTAGAACAGGCGGGGGGTTAGAACAGACGAGAGGTTAGAACAGGCGGGGGGTTAGAACAGGCGAGAGGTTAGAACAGGCGAGAGGTTAGAACAGGCGGGGGGTTAGGACAGACGGGGGGTTAGGACAGGTTTTTTAGAAAGTGTAAATGCAGGTGAACACACCTTGATGAGCCAGGTGTCGTCGTCTGCTCTCGTCTCCATGAAGCTGTGAAACACAGAGGATTGTTTGTTCAGACTGTGAAATGACTCGTTTACTTTAACGACTCATGAAATCCGTTGCTTCCTTTAAAACTCACGTGTCGTCCAGCTCCTCCACGAAGGCCGACGCCGACGCCACCAACAGAACCAGCAGCACTGAACAACAAACAAACGTTAAACTGCCTCCTAAAACAACACTTTCAGCTGGATCACATGGTCAGTCTGCTGATCAGGACCATGTGATCAGGTTGAAGGCTCCAGAACAATCCAGTGAGTGGACTTTGAGTGTTGCAGGGGGGTGTTATCACCCAAACAAAGATGGCGGTCAGAGGTGACTTGTGTATGATTGGCTGACAGGAAGCCATGACTAAGAGGACACCTGCCAGACAGACAGAGGTCTCTAATCATTTTGACAGAAAATAAGAGCTGTGATCTGTTTATTAATCGTCACTGTTCTGCTCTTCCACGTTGGATTTAATCCAATGAGACAGGAAGCTGCTCTCTTTACAGCCAGATTAAAGTTTGGACACGTGGACGTCTTAATCCAGCAGGAACACAGTTTCACAAACAAACACATTTCAATCTGTCAGGAAGGACGATGTTTCATAAAACCTGAAACTGCTCAAAACTATTTATTCAAACAGGCAGACACCTCGAGCAGAACCTGGACTCAGACCGCCATCTTCTCCACCGGCTGGAGGAGGGGGGTGGGGGTGTTACAGTAGTCTCTGTAGTTCTAAGGTTAAATCATCCTTCAGTGTGAGACGCTCTCATTAACCCTTTCTGTCTTTATTCTGCAGCAGCTGTGGGTCAGAATGAGTGTAAAAATGAATGGAGTTTGGTGGAGGACTTACCTGGCGCGGGACTGTGTTCCTCGGTCAGACATGTTGACTGATGGAGGAGAAGCTGCAGAACAGAGGGATTAACAGCATAGAGCTAATCTACTAACTGCTAACAGACTGAACACAGCTAATCTGGCGGATTAACTGCTTCCATTCAATATACTGAAGCTTTATTGACACCAATACGGACAGATGAAGACGACTGTACCAATGTTTCAGCAGAGGAGACAAACAGGAAGTCTGCAGAATATGTTCATGTTCAGAGAAGAATCAACACTGATGTTTGCGAGTCTGACGGACATGTAAGAGAAAGGATACAAGGAGGTAGAGAAGGAAAAAGGAAGGAAAGAGGCAAGGAAGGAGAGAAACAAGGCTGCTTCTAGTCTTTGTGCTAAGCTAGGTTAAATGTTCTCCCTGCTTCCAGTCTTTGTGCTAAGCTAGGCTAACAGTTTTCCCCTGTTTCTAGTCTTTGTGCTAAGCTAGGCTAACAGTTTTCCCCTGCTTCTAGTCTTTGTGCTAAGCTAGGCTAACAGTTTCCCCTGCTTCCAGTCTTTGTGCTAAGCTAGGCTAACAGTTTTCCCCTGCTTCCAGTCTTTGTGCTAAGCTAGGCTAACAGTTTCCCCTGCTTCTAGTCTTTGTGCTAAGCTAGGCTAACCGTTTCCCCTGCTTCTAGTCTTTGTGCTAAGCTAGGCTAACCGTTTCCCCTGCTAAACTTTCTTTTCTTCACCCTGCAGCCAAACAAATCAGTTAGTAAAACAAAGATTTAACAGCTGACATGTTCAGAGAGATCAATGACCAGGATGCTTCAGCTGAAACCATCTTCCCAATAATCAGCTTTCTATCCAAGTATTTAATCTGATCCTCAGCTGGCTTTCAAAATAAAACACATGGTAAACACAGTGAAACACTTCGCAGTTTGATTAGACTGGTACCAAAACTACTCGGTTAGGTTTAGGAGAATATCCTGTTTTGGGTTAAAATAAGTGTGTTCGTTCAGGTACGCTTCCTGAGTCCTGTGTTTCTTGACCGATCCTCCCCGACCACCTCCCTACGTGGACTTGATCTCTTTTAGATCCCTATCCTACGTGACCTGACACATATAACGCTTGTAGCGTTGAAAACTGACTTTAAAGGTGTACCCGGTGCGTTAGTGCCTTCTGTGAAGAGTTGGGGGTGGGACGGGGTTGGTTGATAAGAACAGGAGATCACCATAGAGGAGATTAGTGAGAGAGTAGTCAGTGTGGGGGGGCCGAGGGGGCCAGATAATCCAAGCGCTGAGGCTCAGCAGGAACCTGGTTTCTGCACCTGTTGCTGCTTTTAAACAGGAAACACTCAGTTCAGCTTTTATGTTCCTTTAATGCAAAAAATCCAACCAGCAGATACATAAAGACATTCAGTTAAAACGCTGTGACATCAGCAGCATGTCTGGTGACATCACCAGACCTGCCCAGAAGCTAACAGTCCAATCAGAGTCCCGATCAGCTGTGAGGTCACAGCGCGGCGTGCTGGGAGGGGGCGTGGTGTCTCGCGGACGTGTCTCAGCAGCAGCTGGCGGTCCGGACTCGAATACTCACACTGCTGGCATGGAAGCGCCGCCCGGTGTGATGGCGGCGGCGTGGAGGTCCAAACTCTTCTTCTGGATACTGAGACAGAAAAAACAGCAGGTATCAGGAAGGAACGTCATCACAGACACACGTATGGTGAACCAATCACGTCACGATGCCGGCTCAACGTTGTGATGTCTGGTAGGCTGGACGATGGCCCTATCTATCGGCCCAACCACACCCCAGATGAGACCCAACTAAATGCTTATGTAAAATTACCAAACATCGACTACCTGGGAAAACAGAAGAGGCTGCAAGATCAAAACTGGCTGCAAGTACGAACATGGAGAGGGTACAGTGCTAAAGGAACTCAGTACTCTTTTTGGGCTGAACCCTGAGGGCTGAACCCTGAGGGCTGAACCCTGAGGGCTGAACCCTGTGGGCTTAACGCTGAGGGCTGAACCCTGTGGGCTGAACCCTGAGGGCTGAACCCTGTGGGCTGAACCCTGTGGGCTTAACGCTGAGGGCTGAACCCTGAGGGCTGAACCCTGTGGGCTTAATGCTGAGGGCTGAACCCTGTGGGCTGAACCCTGAGGGCTGAACCCTGAGGGCTGAACCCTGTGGGCTGAACCCTGTGGGCTGAACCCTGAGGGCTGAACCCTGAGGGCTGA
>JALXJV020000012.1:3427391-3443053 GCA_024633595.2 Lepomis macrochirus | reverse complement strand
CCAGGGTTCAGCCCACAGGGTTCAGCCCTCAGGGTTCAGCCCTCAGGGTTCAGCCCACAGGGTTCAGCCCACAGGGTTCACCCCACAGGGTTCAGCCCTCAGGGTTCAGCCCACAGGGTTCAGCCCTCAGGGTTCAGCCCACAGGGTTCAGCCCACAGGGTTCAGCCCTCAGGGTTCAGCCCACAGGGTTCAGCCCTCAGGGTTCAGCCCTCAGGGTTCAGCCCACAGGGTTCAGCCCACAGGGTTCAGCCCTCAGGGTTCAGCCCACAGGGTTCAGCCCTCAGGGTTCAGCCCACAGGGTTCAGCCCACAGGGTTCAGCCCTCAGCATTAAGCCCACAGGGTTCAGCCCACAGGGTTCAGCCCTCAGGGTTCAGCCCACAGGGTTCAGCCCTCAGGGTTCAGCCCACAGGGTTCAGCCCTCAGCGTTAAGCCCACAGGGTTCAGCCCTCAGGGTTCAGCCCACAGGGTTCAGCCCACAGGGTTCAGCCCTCAGGGTTCAGCCCTCAGGGTTCAGCCCACAGGGTTCAGCCCTCAGCGTTAAGCCCACAGGGTTCAGCCCTCAGGGTTCAGCCCACAGGGTTCAGCCCTCAGGGTTCAGCCCACAGGGTTCAGCCCTCAGCGTTAAGCCCACAGGGTTCAGCCCACAGGGTTCAGCCCTCAGGGTTCAGCCCTCAGCGTTAAGCCCACAGGGTTCAGCCCTCAGGGTTCAGCCCACAGGGTTCAGCCCACAGGGTTCAGCCCACAGGGTTCAGCCCTCAGGGTTCAGCCCTCAGGGTTCAGCCCACAGGGTTCAGCCCTCAGGGTTCAGCCCAAAAAGAGTACTGAATTCCTTTAGCACTGTACCCTCTCCATGTTCGTACTTGCAGCCAGTTTTGATCTTGCAGCCTCTTTCCCAGCCTGTTCTTTGATCTTGCAGCCTGTTTTCCCAGGTAGTCGATGTTTGGTAATTTTACATAAGCATTTAGTTGGGTCTCATCTGGGGTGTGGTTGGGCCGATAGATAGGGCCATCGTCCAGCCTACCAGACATCACAACGTTGAGCCGGCATCGTGACGTGATTGGTTCACCATACGTGTGTCTGTGATGACGTTCCTTCCTGATACCTGCTGTTTTTTCTGTCTCAGTATCCAGAAGAAGAGTTTGGACCTCCACGCTCGCCGCCATCACACCGGCGAGGCGTTTCCATGCCAGCAGTGTGAGTATTCGAGTCCGGACCGCCAGCTGCTGCTGAGACACGTCCGCAGACACCACGCCCCCTCCCAGCACGCCGCGCTGTGACCTCACAGCTGATCGGGACTCTGATTGGACTGTTAGCTTCTG
Source organism: Lepomis macrochirus (assembly GCA_024633595.2). Lineage (NCBI taxonomy): Eukaryota > Metazoa > Chordata > Actinopteri > Centrarchiformes > Centrarchidae > Lepomis > Lepomis macrochirus. The sequence continues at coordinate 3,441,733 of JALXJV020000012.1, read as the reverse complement.
GGCAGGTCTGGTGATGTCACCAGACATGCTGCTGATGTCACAGCGTTTTAACTGAATGTCTTTATGTATCTGCTGGTTGGATTTTTTGCATTAAAGGAACATAAAAGCTGAACTGAGTGTTTCCTGTTTAAAAGCAGCAACAGGTGCAGAAACCAGGTTCCTGCTGAGCCTCAGCGCTTGGATTATCTGGCCCCTCGGCCCCCCACACTGACTACTCTCTCACTAATCTCCTCTATGGTGATCTCCTGTTCTTATCAACCAACCCCGTCCCACCCCAACTCTTCACAGAAGGCACTAACGCACCGGGTACACCTTTAAAGTCAGTTTTCAACGCTACAAGCGTTATATGTGTCAGGTCACGTGGGATAGGGATCTAAAAGAGATCAAGTCCACGTAGGGAGGTGGTCGGGGAGGATCGGTCAAGAAACACAGGACTCAGGAAACGTACCTGAACGAACACACTTATTTTAACCCAAAACAGGATATTCTCCTAAACCTAACCGAGTAGTTTTGGTACCAGTCTAATCAAACTGCGAGTGTTTCACTGTGTTTACCATGTGTTTTATTTTGAAAGCCAGCTGAGGATCAGATTAAATACTTGGATAGAAAGCTGATTATTGGGAAGATGGTTTCAGCTGAAGCATCCTGGTCATTGATCTCTCTGAACATGTCAGCTGTTAAATCTTTGTTTTACTAACTGATTTGTTTGGCTGCAGGGTGAAGAAAAGAAAGTTTAGCAGGGGAAACGGTTAGCCTAGCTTAGCACAAAGACTAGAAGCAGGGGAAACTGTTAGCCTAGCTTAGCACAAAGACTGGAAGCAGGGGAAAACTGTTAGCCTAGCTTAGCACAAAGACTGGAAGCAGGGGAAACTGTTAGCCTAGCTTAGCACAAAGACTAGAAACAGGGGAAAACTGTTAGCCTAGCTTAGCACAAAGACTGGAAGCAGGGGGCACTTTTAGCCTAGCTTTGCACAAAGACTGAAAGCAGGGAGAACATTTAACCTAGCTTAGCACAAAGACTAGAAGCAGCCTTGTTTCTCTCCTTCCTTGCCTCTTTCCTTCCTTTTTCCTTCTCTACCTCCTTGTATCCTTTCTCTTACATGTCCGTCAGACTCGCAAACATCAGTGTTGATTCTTCTCTGAACATGAACATATTCTGCAGACTTCCTGTTTGTCTCCTCTGCTGAAACATTGGTACAGTCGTCTTCATCTGTCCGTATTGGTGTCAATAAAGCTTCAGTATATTGAATGGAAGCAGTTAATCCGTCAGATTAGCGCTGTGTTCAGTCTGTTAGCAGTTAGTAGATTAGCTCTATGCTGTTAATCCCTCTGTTCTGCAGCTTCTCCTCCATCAGTCAACATGTCTGACCGGAGGAACACAGTCCCGCGCTCAGGTAAGTCCTCCACCAAACTCCATTCATTTTTACACTCATTCTGACCCACAGCTGCTGCAGAATAAAGACAGAAAGGGTTAATGAGAGCGTCTCACACTGAAGGATGATTTAACCTTAGAACTACAGAGACTACTGTAACACCCCCACCCCCCTCCTCCAGCCGGTGGAGAAGATGGCGGTCTGAGTCCAGGTTCTGCTCGAGGTGTCTGCCTGTTTGAATAAATAGTTTTGAGCAGTTTCAGGTTTTATGAAACATCGTCCTTCCTGACAGATTGAAATGTGTTTGTTTGTGAAACTGTGTTCCTGCTGGATTAAGACGTCCACGTGTCCAAACTTTAATCTGGCTGTAAAGAGAGCAGCTTCCTGTCTCATTGGATTAAATCCAACGTGAAGAGCAGAACAGTGACGATTAATAAACAGATCACAGCTCTTATTTTCTGTCAAAATGATTAGAGACCTCTGTCTGTCTGGCAGGTGTCCTCTTAGTCATGGCTTCCTGTCAGCCAATCATACACAAGTCACCTCTGACCGCCATCTTTGTTTGGGTGATAACACCCCCCTGCAACACTCAAAGTCCACTCACTGGATTGTTCTGGAGCCTTCAACCTGATCGCATGGTCCTGATCAGCAGACTGACCATGTGATCCAGCTGAAAGTGTTGTTTTAGGAGGCAGTTTAACATTTGTTTGTTGTTCAGTGCTGCTGGTTCTGTTGGTGGCGTCGGCGTCGGCCTTCGTGGAGGAGCTGGACGACACGTGAGTTTTAAAGGAAGCAACGGATTTCATGAGTCGTTAAAGTAAACGAGTCATTTCACAGTCTGAACAAACAATCCTCTGTGTTTCACAGCTTCATGGAGACGAGAGCAGACGACGACACCTGGCTCATCAAGGTGTGTTCACCTGCATTTACACTTTCTAAAAAACCTGTCCTAACCCCCCGCCTGTTCTAACCTCTCGCCTGTTCTAACCTCTCGCCTGTCCTAACCTCTCGCCTGTTCTAACCTCTCGTCTGTCCTAACCTCTCTCGCCTGTCCTAACCTCTCGTCCGTCCTAACCCCCCGCCTGTTCTAACCTCTCGCCTGTTCTAACCCCCCGCCTGTTCTAACCTCTCGCCTGTTCTAACCTCTCGTCTGTCCTAACCTCTCGCCTGTTCTGTTCTAACCTCTCGCCTGTTCTAACCCCCCCGCCTGTTCTAACCTCTCGCCTGTTCTAACCCCCCGCCTGTTCTAACCTCTCGCCTGTTCTAACCTCTCGTCTGTCCTAACCTCTCGCCTGTCCTAACCTCTCGCCTGTCCTAACCTCTCGTCTGTCCTAACCTCTCTCGCCTGTCCTAACCTCTCGTCTGTCCTAACCTCTCGCCTGTCCTAACCTCTCGCCTGTTCTAACCTCTGCGTCTGTTCCTAACCTCTCGCCTGTAAGCCTGTCCTAACCTCTCGCCTGTCCTAACCTCTCGCCTGTCCTAACCTCTCAGCCTGTCGCCTGTCCTAACCTCTCAGCCTGTCCTAACCTCTCGCCTGTCCTAACCTCTCGCCTGTCCTAACCTCTCTGCCTGTCGCCTGTCCTAACCTCTCAGCCTGTCCTAACCTCTCACCTGTCCTAACCTCTCGCCTGTCCTAACCTCTCAGCCTGTCCTAACCTCTCAGCCTGTCCTAACCTCTCACCTGTCCTAACCTCTCAGCCTGTCCTAACCTCTCGCCTGTCCTAACCTCTCGCCTGTCCTAACCGTCTCGCCTGTCCTAACCTCTCGCCTGTCCTAACCTCTCGTCTGTCCTAACCTCTAGCCTGTCCTAACCTCTCGCCTGTCCTAACCTCTCGTCTGTTCTAACCTCTCGCCTGTCCTAACCTCTCGCCTGTCCTAACCTCCCATGTGTCCTAACCTCTCAGCCTGTCAGGTGAGTTGCTTACCTTATGTCAGGTGATTGAAGCGGGACATGTTAAGTGTTCTGTGTGTTCTGTGTGCAGTTCTACGCCCCTGGTGTGTGTTCTGTAAACAGCTGGATCCTGTTTGGCATCAGATCGGGTCAGAACTGAAGAGTCTTGGCTCTCCGGTCAAGCGTGGGCAGATCAGACGCCACCACCAGCAAAGGTCATTAACACGATGTAAAATAAGCTTTTCAGAATAAAACTACATAAATACACCAGCTGCTGAACAGACTCCAAAATAAAACTGTAACAGTAATATTAACCTTAATAAAGTCAGTATAACCTGGTTACTTCTCCCCACAGGTGAGTGACAGTAACCAGGTGGCTAACTTCCTGTTGTCACCTGTTGAAACGAGCAGACTCTACATGTGTGCAGGTGTTAACAGAAACAGGTCAAAGGTCACTGCTGGTGTTTGTTTCTCTCTGTAGGTTTGGCCAAAGAGTTCAGGGTCCGGGATTATCCGGCCATCGTCATGTGAGTCCTCATGTTTTCCAACATCATGGCGGGCACAGGAAGTCACGTGATTTCTTTCAGTCCACCTGTGGAAGAAAATGAAAGAGGCGAGACGGCCTCATGATCCCCTGTCCAAATAACACTCTGTCCAACTGGGTTACATTTTAAAGTTAGCGACTTCTTTAAAGCTCTCTGTCGAGTCGAGCAGTCGAGGTCGTCGGAGGGAGGACAGAATCTCTGTCCTCTATAAAATCTGACCCAGACAACAAAGTTAGAAAGGTGTGTTTGTGTACTGTGACTGCCACTACGCTACACGCTCAGTGCAGATGGTCACGCAAAAGACGGCGACTTCTTCCACGATGAGATCACGTGATTTCCTGTCCGCTGTGTAAACACGTTCAGTTTCCACCACGCTGGTGTTTCCGTTCTCTTCATGGTTACTCTGCTCGCTGTTGTGTTCATCCATCTGAAAATAATAAAGCTTATTTGATCGTTGGTTCTCTGTTTTCAGGTGGAAGAAAAAATTCAAATATAACTATTTAGGACCAAGAACCAAAGATGGAATCATGGACTTTGCTAACCGAAGTTGGAGGGTGAGTAAAGGTCGTCTGTAGCGTGATGTCAGTAACAGCAGCTGCAGCCTGACGATGATGCTCAAAGTGAAAATACATTCACAGATACAAAGATACCAGCGTTCTAATTTTCATTAGACAACACAAGGTTTTATTTAAATTAAATGTGTATTTAAATATGGTAGCGTGTAAAATAAATAAATAAAACAATGGGCCCGGAACATTCTGTAAACACCAGAAGATAATTTGGTTTCATCTGAGTGTCTGAGCTTCATCGATCCACCTCCTCTCGTCTCGCTCTGACAGCTCTGAACAGCCTGCAGACTGCTTGATCTGGGATGTTGATGGACCAGGTCTCTGTAGATGTGGGCTCAACAGTCTGGTTTCAGTTTCTTGGCTAACATGAGTCCCATTTTGTTTAGACCGGACCTTTAGGAGCAGAATTAAGTCCAAACTGGGCCACTGGGCTCGGTCGCGGCTCCCCTTCCTCTGAGCGATCACACCACGCCGTGGTGCCGGTCCAGGTTGATCTGGCCGGTGGATCTTCTAAAGTCCGCTCCTCTTTAATCCAAAACCCCGTCCTCCTTTGCCAGACACTGTGTTTCTGTCAGAGCAAACATGTGAAGCAGCCGCTGCTTCTACCGGCAGCACTTTTAGAACAGCAGGCAAATGTGATAAACTCAGAGGTTTTGTTCATCGCTGAGATCAACGTGGATCTGCAGACCTTTCTTTGAGATTTGTCTGTTTGACTTCCAAACAGCTTCTAGTGATTTATTAACCTGTGTGTTTTAGACTTACAGCAGCTTCTCCTGCTAAACTGTGAAATGTTTTGTGTTTCACTGTCAGGCTTGATGTTTATTGACAGATCTGATGTAAGCTGTGAGACGTGTCCGATATCATCTCTGCCAGTTTAATATCAAATACTGAATATTACAATGTTTTCCTGTGTAATTACTGTTTGTTGGTGGATTTTTTGGTCAAGCCTGGTTGTCTTCAGTAAAACTGATGGTCCTTTAAATGTGTGATGTCACAGCAGTCCGTCTGTCCGTGTTGTGTCCTTCAGGCCGTTGATTCGATCTCTGAGCAGCCAGCAGCTCTTCCAGCACGCCATGAGTCGCCATGATGTCATGTTCGTTTATGTTGGAGCCACATCACTGCTGAAGGTGCTCACACGCACGCACACGCTCTCACACATGCTCACGCTGCACGCCACGCTAGCTCGCACTACGCACACTGCTGACCTTTGGTGTGTTTTCAGGGAAATTACACGTCAGTAGCCGAAGAGCTGATTGTTCACACCTACTTCTTCTCTACTACCAGAAACATCCTGCCAAAGGTGAGTAGAGGACGGTAGGTGAAAATAGAGGACGATAGGTCACAGTAGAGGACGGTAGGTGACTGTAGGTCACAGTAGAGGACAGTAGGTGACAGTAGAGGACGGTAGAGGACGGTAGGTGACAGTAGAGGATGGTAGATGACTGTAGGTCACAGTAGAGGACAGTAGGTGACAGTAGAGGACAGTAGAGGACGGTAGGTGACAGTAGAGGACGGTAGGTGACAGTAGAGGACGGTAGAGGATGGTAGAGGACAATAGAGGATGGTAGATGACTGTAGGTCACAGTAGAGGACAGTAGAGGACAGTAGGTGACAGTAGAGGACGGTAGAGGATGGTAGAGGACAATAGAGGATGGTAGATGACTGTACAGGGGCGCTGCTAAGGATTTTGGGCCCCATGAAAAGAATCTTGACAGGGCCCCCAACACAGCTGAGACTTTTTTCCTATTAATTTACATAAATCATGCGCTTTTATGGTATTTTATCATTCTCATATATTTAGGTCAATCAAACAATTGAACTCCATCCCATGTCCACACCCGTAATTTGTCCTCTGTAATACTGCACTACTTCAGTACTGTATAATGTTTATACTGTGCATAGCTGTACATGGGTCATATATAGTGTATTCACATATATTTATATTTGTATGTATGTATTGTACATATTTGTAATGTACAATGGCAATGACAATAAAGTTAATCTAATCTAACCTAATATTTTTAACATGACAGTTGAAATGTAACGGAAACACTGAGCACTCTTAATACAATGAAATGTATTTATATTTATTTGCTTCAACACTGATACTGAAATTTCAAAATAAAACTCTTCAATTTAAAAAACAGGAATTACAATCTGTGGTGAAAAAAATCTCTGCAAGAAAACACCACCATAAAACAAAATGGCCATATAAAATTTCTAATAATTTAAGCAGACCTTCCATATACTATATATAATACATCAGTAGCATCAGCAGCAGCAACTGGTCCGGGCCGACCAGTTGCTGCTGCTGGTTCATTTGATTCTGTTTGGAACGAGGCATGATTTTGACATAGTGCGCTTGACTGCTTTGAACAACTAAAACTGTGTATTGTTATTTTTTCCAGCGTTTTCTTGACCTAACATGGGGAGAAAATTGACATGCACTTTTAACACATGAACGCCACCAGCAGTCATTTTAACCGCAACATTCAAACGTATGGTAATTATCTTTAACACTAGAACGAACAAGGCATCATTTTGACCGCTTTGAAATTTGCATAGTCAATAACTTTGTTTAAATAAATCACAAAGCCTTGCTGCTCCCTGACTTTTCCTAAAACTACATGAATTTTCATTAAAACTAACTTGCAAGACAGGTGCAACAGGTGGACCGCAGCAGGATGCTGAAACTGTAGCGGAGCCTCGTGACAAAGATGCCGACACCGGCTGCATGTGAGGCAAAGCCGTCACCCGCTGCACCCTGCTCTATCGAAACGTGCTAACTTGTCGAAAAATGCTACCGTAGAGACCTGGGGCCTCATGTACAAAGCGTGCGTACGCACAGAAAAGTGCCGTAGGCTACGATCATTGTCACGGGCGGTCCTGATGCATTTTCACATCCTCTTCTGTCAAGTTGATATTCTGCCGGCGCTATAAGTGAAGTCAAGCTGCTCCTGTTGCCTGGATACAATTTGGGCGGACTGAACCATTTTATGATAATCGAGAGGGGGAGAGGGGCCCACGGACGTTTGTGTTTCCTAAACAAATACATTTTTTTGACACCAGGAAACAGCAAATAATTTTAAGTTAATAATTTTTACCATCAAATATATTTTTTTAGCACCAAAATTTTATTGGGGGCTTCTCTGGGCCCCCTCTTAGTCATGGGCCCCGAGAATCGTCATCGTTTACCCCCCCTTTACGGCGCCCCAGTGACTGTAGGTCACAGTAGAGGACAGTAGAGGACAGTAGGTGACTGTAGGTCACAGTAGAGGACAGTAGGTGACTGTAGGTCACAGTAGAGGACAGTAGAGGACAGTAGGTGACTGTAGGTCACAGTAGAGGACGGTAGAGGACGGTAGGTGGAGCCTGTCTACCTGTCTGCTCTCATGATGCGTTCAGTGTTTCTGGTTCATCTCTGTGTTTGCAGGACGTCGTCCTCCCCTCTCTGCCAGCTGTGGTGGTTTTTAAGGATGGAACCTATTTCACATTTGAAGGTGAGACAGAAAACTGACCCCTGAGCTTTACATGACAAGATAAACAAGTTTTCCCAAAGAACCATGCTGTGCGGCGCTTCACTGTCACCACGGCAGGATTAATGATATATTCAGAAACATTTTTTATGCCCCAGGAAATTGCCTTGGTGAAAGTTGGTGCTGATAGTACAGGTGAACATAGGTAGAAAAGTGAAGAGATCAAAAATGTACACAAAATACAATAATACTATGACCCTAATGGAAAAAACTGCAATTATATTGTATATAATATTAATAATAATCAACATGAAACCAACTGATACTTAAACTAGTAGTGAGCTGCTGGGAGAGAGAAAGTGTTGGACCACGTAATGAGCAAAGTCTCGGCCTGGTTGGGTTTAAAGGATATTATTTCCTTATTTTATCTATTTGTTACACTGCAGACCTCAGAAGCTCAGATTCTAAGTGCAGTTTGGTTATTCATATTAAATTCAGCTGATAGCAGGAAGATGTCAGAGTGTAATATTCTGCAAAGGCAAATTATCAAAGAGAAGTCAGTTTGTTTTTAGAAAGACGGAAGAGAGGCTTCACTGCCAGGGTTTAATCAGCGTGTGTTTTTTCTGTGAATCGATGTGGCTGCTGTCTGGACAGAGTCAATGTCCTATTTTGACAGAATACATCAAAAGCAAACGTAATAGGTGGTGGGGTGGATAAGACTGTGCCTTTGGTGTGAGAGACCCGGGTTCAATCCCCCACTGTGTCCCTGAGCAAGACACATAACCCCTCGTTGCTCCGGAGGCGTGCGACCTCTGACATGTACAGCAGCTGTAAGTCGCTTTGGATAAAAGCGTCAGCTAAATGAATAAATGTAAAAAGCGTCTTTGTAGAAAAAACTGAATGGATGAGCGGTCGGCTGGCACAGTAAGTGCTGAGTAGACAGAACAGGCTCAAATCAATTCAGGAATTACAATGTTGAATTATTTAATATCAGTCTCCTTTTGTTTTTATCAGTTTTGCATGCGTTTCCTTTTTCTGGAAATTGCACAATTTTATTTTGTATTTTTTGCGTGTACTTCCTGTCCTGACAGTGAAGCCTGCACCTGAAGTAACTCCCCACGGAGGTCTGCAGTCGGACACTTCGGGTTTAACTGAAAGGAATTAAAATGTCGACAAAGACTATTCCAGTCCGTTAAATCCTGTTAGTATCACTTAATTACTGATGGCTGAAAAGCAGGGGGGTGTGATTAAACTCAGAGAATCTTCAGGTCTCTCATGAGTTTGAATTGTGTTTCAGAGGAACGTGGCGGTGATCTGAAGTCGTGGATCAACAGAGAACGTTTCCCAAACTTCTTTAAGATCGACAGCTACACCATGTACTCCATGGGAGAGTCAGGTAACAGGACGCACCTGAGGCTGATGTTCCATCCTCACACCTTCACTGACCGAAGCTGCTGGTTCTGCACGCTTCAGTTACAGTTTTAGAATTTCCTTTTGAATGGCGGTCTGTGGGAGGACCCGTGAAACCATCATACTAGGTACATGTTTAAACACGTTAACATCCCCATGTGGACTCCCACAGTCCGTGACTGACAGGCGGACGCCGGTCCAAACACAACAGCAAAGCTTTATACCATCGGAAGCGTTTCCTGCTGGAGACTCTGCGAGCCTCGGCGTGTTTGAGCGTAAATCAGCAAACGCACACACATGTTCTCCAGGAAGCGGAAATTACATGGAAACTGTCACAGAACAGCCCGACATTTTAAACTGCACAGATTAACTTTGCATTTCGTAACAGAGCCAGAAAAGCTGTCAGCTCTGGGAAAGACAGTAGAATTACATTTAAATGTACAATAAGTTATTTGTGTTTTATCATCAATCTCAAACTCTTAATTGGTGAATTTCATGAACAAACATTTTAATTCATTATCTAAATGCTGTCTCACAGAATTTAACTTTACCCTATAAAATCTATATTTATTTGATTACTATTTCTGCTAATACTGTTAAAAATGACTTTAATATTTCTTTATTTCATATGAACATTAATGCCAATAAAGCACTCTGTACGTGCTGCACGCAGCTGCTGAAAGACACCTGTCTGTCTGTTTAGAGACAAAGCTGACCCTGTTTGTGGAGGTGTTCTTATTCACTCATCAGTACAGTCCGAGTGGGAGCACAGCAGCATCTAGTGGACGTCAGAGGAACTGCAGTCACAGCTCCGAGGCTACTGATGGGTTCATGTGAAGTAACTCCGCCTCTCTCCTGCAGATAAACTGGTGTTGTTGGCGCTGGTGGAGGAGACGAGTATGTGTGAGGAAAGTCTGTGGTAAGACGCATCCATCATCATCAGTCAACAGTTAAATGAACAGTGACATCATCTGTTGGGATCTGACCTGCGATGTGTGTCCTCTTACCTGTTCAGGTATAAAGGTCTTGTGGAGAAACTGGCTGCAAACTACAAAGAAATCTACGGCAGGTCAGAGAGGAAAAAAGATCCAAAATATTTATCTGAAAACTGAAAGACAAAGACCTGAAACTGTCTGTCTGTCTGTCTGCCAGGAACTTCTACTTCGACTACATGGAGGGGACGGACTACATTAATGGATTTGTGATGGGGCAAGTTTCTGGTTAACATCGCTGCTTAAAGGAACGAAGAAAAAATTATATAAAAACAGATCCAGCTAACGTATCCTGTCCTAAATCTCTCTACGTCTCTAGTCACTAACGGCCTAGTCGGTAACGTCTCTAGTCACTAACGGTCTAGTCGGTAACGTCTCTTTCACAAACGGTCTAGTCGGTAGCGTCTCTTTCACAAACGGTCTAGACGGTAACGTCTCTAGTCACTAATGGTCTAGTCGGTAACGTCTCTTTCACAAACGGTCTAGACGGTAACGTCTCTAGTCACAAACAGTCTAGACGGTAACGTCTCTAGTCACTAACGGTCTAGTCGGTAATGTCTCTAGTCACAAACAGTCTAGACGGTAACGTCTCTAGTCACTAACGGTCTAGTCGGTAGCGTCTCTAGTCACTAACGGCCTAGTCGGTAACGTCTCTAGTCACTAACGGCCTAGTCGGTAGCGTCTCTAGTCACTAACGGCCTAGTCGGTAGCGTCTCTAGTCACTAACGGCCTAGTCGGTAACGTCTCTAGTCACTAACGGTCTGGTCGGTAACGTCTCTAGTCACTAACGGCCTAGTCGGTAACGTCTCTAGTCACTAACGGTCTGGTCGGTAACGTCTCTAGTCACTAACGGTCTAGTCGGTAACGTCTCTAGTCACTAACGGTCTAGTCGGTAACGTCTCTTTCACAAACGGTCTAGTCGGTAGCGTCTCTTTCACAAACGGTCTAGACGGTAACGTCTCTAGTCACTAATGGTCTAGTCGGTAACGTCTCTAGTCACTAACGGTCTAGTCGGTAACGTCTCTAGTCACTAACGGTCTAGTCGGTAACGTCTCTTTCACAAGCGGTCTAGTCGGTAGCGTCTCTTTCACAAGCGGTCTAGACGGTAGCGTCTCTAGTCACTAATGGTCTAGTCGGTAGCGTCTCTAGTCACTAACGGTCTAGTCGGTAACGCCTCTAGTCACTAACGGTCTAGTCGGTAGCGTCTCTTTCACAAGCGGTCTAGGCGGTAACGTCTCTAGTCACAAACGGTCTAGTCGGTAACGTCTCTTTCATAAGCGGTCTAGGCGGTAGCGTCTTTAGTCACAAACGGTCTAGACGGTAACGTCTCTAGTCACTAATGGTCTAGTCGGTAACATCTCTAGTCACTAACGGTCTAGTCGGTAACGTCTCTAGTCACTAACGGTCTAGACGGTAATGTCTCTAGTCACTAACGGTCTGGTCGGTAATGTCTCTAGTCCTTAACGGTCTAGTCGGTAACGTTTCTAGTCGGTAGTGTCTCTAGTCCTTAACGGTCTAGTTGGTAATGTCTCTAGTCACTAACGGTCTAGTTGGTAATGTCTCTAGTCACTAACGGTCTAGTCGGTAATGTCTCTAGTCACTAACGGTCTAGTCGGTAACGTCTCTCATCACTAACGGTCTAGTCGGTAACGTCTCTAGTCACTAACGGTCTAGTCGGTAACGTCTCTCATCACTAACGGTCTAGTCGGTAACGTCTCTAGTCACTAACGGTCTAGTCGGTAACGTCTCTCATCACTAACGGTCTAGTCGGTAACGTCTCTAGTCACTAACGGTCTAGTCGGGTAACGTCTCTTTCACAAACGGTCTAGTCGGTAGCGTCTCTTTCACAAACGGTCTAGACGGTAACGCCTCTAGTCACTAATGGTCTAGTCGGTAACGTCTCTAGTCACTAACGGTCTAGTCGGTAACGTCTCTAGTCACTAACGGTCTAGTCGGTAACGTCTCTTTCACAAACGGTCTAGACGGTAACGTCTCTAGTCACAAACGGTCTAGTCGGTAACGTCTCTTTCACAAACGGTCTGAGACGGTAACGTCTCTAGTCACAAACGGTCTAGACGGTAACGCCTCTAGTCACTAACGGTCTAGTCGGTAACGCCTCTAGTCACTAACGGTCTAGTCGGTAACGCTCTCTAGTCACTAACGGTCTAGGACGGTAATGTCTCTAGTCACTAACGGTCTAGTTGGTAATGTCTCTAGTCCTTAACGGTCTAGTCGGTAACGCTTCTAGTCGGTAGTGTCTCTAGTCCTTAACGGTCTAGTTGGTAATGTCTCTAGTCACTAACGGTCTAGTTGGTAATGTCTCTAGTCACTAACGGTCTAGTCGGTAATGTCTCTAGTCACTAACGGTCTAGTCGGTAACGTCTCTCATCACTAACGGTCTAGTCGGTAACGTCTCTAGTCACTAACGGTCTAGTCGGTAACGTCTCTAGTCACTAATGGTCTAGTTGGTAATGTCTCTAGTCATTAACAGTCTAGTCGGTAACGCCTCTAGTCGGTAGTGTCTCTAGTCCTTAACGGTCTAGTCGGTAATGTTTCTAGTCACTAACGGTCTAGTCGGTAACGCCTTTAGTCACTAACGCCTAGTCGGTAACATCTCTTTCACAAACGGTCTAGTCGGTAACGTCTCTAGTCACTAACGGCCTAGTCGGTAACGTCTCTAGTCACTAACGCTCTCTAGTCACTAACGGCCTAGTCGGTAACGCCTCTAGTCACTAACGGTCTAGTCGGGTAATGTCTCTAGTCACTAACGGTCTAGTCGGTAACGCCTCTAGTCACTAACGGTCTAGTTGGTAATGTCTCTAGTCGGTAACGTCTCTAGTCACTAACGGCCTAGTCGGTAACGTCTCTAGTCACTAACGGTCTAGTCGGTAACGTCTCTAGTCACTAACGGCCTAGTCGGTAACGCTCTCTAGTCACTAACGCCTAGTCGGTAACGCCTCTAGTCACTAACGGTCTAGTCGGTAACGCTCTCTAGCCACTAACGGTCTAGTCGGTAACGTCTCTAGTCACTAACGGCCTAGTCGCGGTAACGTCTCTAGTCACTAACGGTCTAGTCGGTAACGTCTCTAGCCACTAACGGTCTAGTCGGTAACGTCTCTAGTTACTAACGGTCTAGTCGCGGTAACGTCTCTAGTCACTAACGGTCTAGTCGGTAACGTCTCTAGTCACTAACGGTCTAGTCGGTAACGTCTCTAGTCACTAACGGTCTAGTCGGTAACGTCTCTAGTCACTAACGGCCTAGTCGGTAACGCCTCTAGTCACTAACGGTCTAGTCGGTAACGCCTCTAGTCACTAACGGCCTAGTCGGTAACGCTCTCTAGTCACTAACGGTCTAGTCGGTAACGCCTCTAGTCACTAACGGTCTAGTCGGTAACGCCTCTAGTCACTAACGGTCTAGTCGGTAACGTCTCTAGTCACTAACGGCCTAGTCGGTAACGCGTCTTTAGTCACTAACGCCTAGTCGGTAACGCCTCTAGTTACTAACGGTCTAGTCGTGGTAACGCCTCTAGTCACTAACGGCCTAGTCGGTAGCGTCTCTAGTCACTAACGACCTAGTCGGTAACGTCTCTAGTCACTAACGGTCTAGTCGGGTAACGCCTCTAGTCACTAACGGCCTAGTCGGTAACGTCTCTAGTCACTAACGGCCTAGTCGGTAACGCCTCTGTAGTCACTAACGCCTAGTCGGTAACGCTCTTTAGTTACTAACGGCTCCAGTCGCGGTAACGCCTCTAGTCACTAACGGTCTAGTCGGGTAACGCCTCTAGTCACTAACGGCCTAGTCGGGTAACGCTCTAGTCACTAACGGCCTAGTCGGTAGCGTCTCTAGTCACTAACGGTCTAGTCGGTAGCGCCTCTAGTCACTAACGGCTCTAGTCGGTAACGCTCTCTAGTCACTAACGGTCTAGTCGGTAACGCCTCTAGTCACTAACGGCCTAGTCGGTAACGCCTTTAGTCACTAACGGCTCTAGTCGGTAACGCCTCTAGTCACTAACGGTCTAGTCGGTAACGCCTCTAGTCACTAACGGTCTAGTCGTGTAACGTCTCTAGTCACTAACGGTCTAGTCG
>JALXJV020000012.1:3407227-3426891 GCA_024633595.2 Lepomis macrochirus | reverse complement strand
GACGCCTCTGCTGCAGTTGCAACTGCTATTACTAGTCCTATTGCTATTATTACTGTTATAATTAATATCACTAAACATTACTATAAATATCTGTACCATTTTTTCATTCAGTCTATAGCACCATTACCTTTATTGTCTGTACCTCTATGTGTATACTGTGTAGGTTGCCTCCCTCTGCTCTCTCTCTGCTCTCTCTCTCTCTTGCTCTCTCTCTCTCTCCCCTCACCCCCAACCTGTCGAGGCAGATGGTCACCACCCTGAGCCATGGTTCTGCTCGAGGTTTCTGCCTCTTAAAAGGAAGTTTTTCCTGCCTCTGTCGCCTAGTGCTTGCTCTTGGTGGGAATTGTTGGGCTTCTGTAAATAACTTCAGAGTACGGTCTAGACCTGCTCTTTATGAAAAGCGCCAGAGATAACTGTTGTTGTGATTTGGCCATATAAATAAAATTGAATTGAATTGAATTGAATACTCTGTATCACAGTACTCTGCATCACAGTACGCACTGTATCATGCGTACTCTGTATCACAGTACTGCATCACAGCACAGTACTCTGTATCACAGTACTCTGTATCACAGTACTCTGCATCACAGTACTCTGTGCATCACAGTACTCTGTATCACAGTACTCTGCATCACAGTACTCTGTATCACAGTACTCTGTATCACAGTACTCTTGTATCACAGTACTCTGCATCACAGTACTCTGTATCACAGTACTCTGCATCACAGTACTCCTGTATCACAGTACTCTGTATCACAGTACTCTGTATCACAGTACTCTGTATCACAGTACTCTGCATCACAGTACTCTGCATCACAGTACTCTGTATCACAGTACTCTGCATCACAGTACTCTGCATCACAGTACTCTGTATCACAGTACTCTGTATCACAGTACTCTGCATCACAGCATAGTACTCTGTATCACAGTACTCTGTATCACAGTACTCTGCATCACAGCATAGTACTCTGTATCACAGTACTCTGTATCACAGTACTCTGCATCACAGTACTCTGCATCACAGTACTCTGTATCACAGTAGACTCTGCATCACAGTACTCTGTATCACAGTACTCTGCATCGCATCACAGTACTCTGTATCACAGTACTCTGTATCACAGTACTCTGTATCACAGTACTCTGTATCACAGTACTCTGCATCACAGTACTCTGTATCACAGTACTCTGCATCACAGTACTCTGTATCACAGTACTCTGTATCACAGTACTCTGTATCACAGTACAGTACTCTGTATCACAGTACTCTGTATCACAGTACTCTGCATCACAGTACTCTGTATCACAGTACTCTGTATCACAGTACTCTTGCATCACAGATACTCTGTATCACAGTACTCTGTATCACAGTCACTCTGCATCACAGTACTCTGTATCACAGTACTCTGTATCACAGTACTCTGTATCACAGTACTCTGCATCACAGTACTCTGCATCACAGTACTCTGTATCACAGTACTCTGCATCACAGTACTCTGTATCACAGTACTCTGCATCACAGTACTCTGTATCACAGTACTCTGTATCACAGTACTCTGTATCACAGTACTCTGCATCACAGTACTCTGCATCCACAGTACTCTGTATCACAGTACTCTGCATCACAGTACTCTGCATCACAGTACTCTGTATCACAGTACTCTGTATCACAGTACTCTGCATCACAGTACTCTGTATCACAGTACTCTGCATCACAGTACTCTGCATCACAGTACTCTGCATCACAGTACTCTGTATCACAGTACTCTGCATCACAGTACTCTGCATCACAGTACTCTGCATCACAGTACTCTGCATCACAGTACTCTGTATCACAGCAGTACTCTGTATCACAGTACTCTGTATCACAGTACTCTGCATCACAGCATAGTACTCTGTATCACAGTACTCTGCATCACAGTACTCTGCATCACAGTACTCTGCATCACAGTACTCTGTATCACAGTACTCTGCATCACAGTACTCTGTATCACAGTACTCTGCATCACAGTACTCTGTATCACAGTACTCTGCATCACAGTACTCTGTATCACAGTACTCTGCATCACAGTACTCTGCATCACAGTACTCTGTATCACAGTACTCTGCATCACAGTACTCTGTATCACAGTACTCTGCATCACAGTACTCTGTATCACAGTACTCTGCATCACAGTACTCTGCATCACAGTACTCTGTATCACAGTACTCTGCATCACAGTACTCTGCATCACAGTACTCTGCATCACAGCATAGTACTCTGTATCACAGTACTCTGTATCACAGTACTCTGTATCACTAGTACTCTGTATCACAGTACTCTGCATCACAGTACTCTGCATCACAGCATTACTCTGTATCACAGTACTCTGCATCACAGTACCTCTGCATCACAGTACTCTGTATCACAGTACTCTGCATCACAGTACTCTGTATCACAGTACTCTGCATCACAGTACTCTGTATCACAGTACTCTGCATCACAGTACTCTGCATCACAGTACTCTGCATCACAGTACTCTGCATCACAGCAGTACTCTGTATCACAGTACTCTGTGTCATCACAGTACTCTGCATCACAGTACTCTGTATCACAGTACTCTGCATCACAGTACTCTGTATCACAGTACTCTGCATCACAGTACTCTGCATCACAGTACTCTGTATCACAGTACTCTGCATCACAGTACTCTGCATCACAGTACTCTGCATCACAGTACTCTGTATCACAGTACTCTGCATCACAGTACTCTGCATCACAGTACTCTGCATCACAGTACTCTGTATCACAGTAGCTACTCTGTATCACAGTACTCTGCATCACAGTACTCTGTATCACAGTACTCTGTATCACAGTACTCTGCATCACAGTACTCTGCATCACAGTACTCTGTATCACAGTACTCTGCATCACAGTACTCTGTATCACAGTACTCTGCATCACAGTACTCTGCATCACAGTACTCTGTATCATAGTACTCTGCATCACAGTACTCTGCATCACAGTACTCTGCATCACAGTACTCTGCATCACAGTACTCTGCATCACAGTACTCTGCATCACAGTACTCTGTATCACAGTACTCTGCATCACAGTACTCTGCATCACAGTACTCTGTATCACAGTACCTCTGCATCACAGTACTCTGCATCACAGCATAGTACTCTGTATCACAGTACTCTGCATCACAGTACTCTGCATCACAGCACTCTGCATCACAGTACTCTGTATCACAGCACTCTGCATCACAGTATCTCCTGCATCACAGTACTCTGCATCACAGTACTCTGTATCACAGTACTCTGCATCACAGCAGTACTCTGCATCACAGTACTCTGCATCACAGTACTCTGCATCACAGTCACTCTGCATCACAGTACTCTGCATCACAGTACTCCTGTATCACAGTACTCTGCATCACAGCATAGTACTCTGTATCACAGTACTCTGCATCACATGCCACAGTACTCTGCATCACAGCACTCTGCATCCACAGTACTCTGTATCACAGTACTCTGCATCACAGCATAGTACTCTGCATCCACAGTACTCTGCATCACAGTACTCTGCATCACAGTACTCTGCATCACAGCATAGCACTCCTGTATCACAGTACTCTGCATCACAGTACTCTGCATCACAGTACTCTGCATCACAGTACTCTGTATCACAGTACTCTGTATCACAGTACTCTGTATCACAGTACTCTGTATCACAGTACTCTGCATCACAGTACTCTGCATCACAGCAGTACTCTGTATCACAGTACTCTGCATCACAGTACTCTGTATCACAGTACTCTGCATCACAGTACTCTGCATCACAGTACTCTGCATCACAGTACTCTGCATCACAGTACTCTGTATCACAGTACTCTGCATCACAGTACTCTGCATCACAGTACTCTGTATCACAGTACTCTGTATCACAGTACTCTGTATCACAGTACTCTGCATCACAGCATAGTACTCTGTATCACAGTACTCTGCATCACAGTACTCTGTATCACAGTACTCTGTATCACAGTACTCTGTATCACAGTACTCTGTATCACAGCATAGTACTCTGTATCACAGTACTCTGCATCACAGTACTCTGCATCACAGCATAGTACTCTGTATCACAGTACTCTGTATCACAGTACTCTGTATCACAGTACTCTGTATCACAGTACTCTGTATCACAGTACTCTGCATCACAGTACTCTGTATCACAGTACTCTGTATCACAGTACTCTGCATCACAGTACTCTGCATCACAGTACTCTGCATCACAGTACTCTGTATCATAGTACTCTGTATCACAGTACTCTGTATCACAGTACTCTGTATCATAGTACTCTGTATCACAGTACTCTGTATCATAGTACTCTGTATCATAGTACTCTGCATCACAGTACTCTGTATCACAGTACTCTGCATCACAGTACTCTGTATCACAGTACTCTGCATCACAGTACTCTGTATCACAGTACTCTGCATCACAGTACTCTGTATCACAGTACTCTGCATCACAGTACTCTGTTATAGCAACGAGATTCTATTAATAAAAAGGCTCAGGCAAAACACTTGTCTTTTGGTGGATTTATTCCAAGTCTTCTGCAGAAGGAGCTCACAGAGACACACCCGTGAAGAGTGATATCCAAGTGAGCTACAGTTCCTTGGCACATGCAGCTTTTATCTCTAACGCAGGGTCAGAGACATCTCACAAAAGGACTTTGAAGATCAAATGACACCCAATGCAAGAGAATGTGGTGAAAGACCCCCCTAGGTGTGAAGCAACTGGTGAATGTATCTTGACCTCTTAAAACAATAGGAACTCACAGGGACCTTACCCCTCTTGCATCCCATACCCAGATGGTCAGATGGCCTATCACAATACATCAAACATCACACCTCTTGTGTCCTTTGTCCCAGGTGGTCAAATGGTCTCAGTGATAAGTCACGGGAGCAGTGTTTTAAAGGTCTTCTCGTGAAATTCCCATTACAACTCTGCATCACAGTACTCTGTATCACAGTACTCTGTATCACAGTACTCTGTATCACAGTACTCTGTATCACAGTACTCTGTATCACAGTACTCTGTATCACAGTATAGTACTCTGTATCGCAGTACTCTGCATCGCAGTACTCTGCATCGCAGTACTCTGTATCACAGTACTCTGTATCACAGTACTCTGCATCACATTACTCTGTATCACAGTACTCTGTATCGCAGTACTCTGCATCACAGTACTCTGCATCGCAGTACTCTGCATCACATTACTCTGTATCACAGTACTCTGTATCACAGTACTCTGTATCGCAGTACTCTGCATCACAGTACTCTGTATCACAGTACTCTGTATCGCAGTACTCTGCATCACAGTACTCTGCATCGCAGTACTCTGTATCACAGTACTCTGTATCACAGTATAGTACTCTGTATCGCAGTACTCTGCATCGCAGTACTCTGCATCGCAGTACTCTGTATCACAGTACTCTGTATCACAGTACTCTGCATCACATTACTCTGTATCACAGTACTCTGTATCGCAGTACTCTGCATCACAGTACTCTGCATCGCAGTACTCTGCATCACATTACTCTGTATCACAGTACTCTGTATCACAGTACTCTGCATCGCAGTACTCTGTATCACAGTACTCTGTATCACAGTACTCTGCATCACATTACTCTGTATCACAGTACTCTGTATCACAGTACTCTGCATCACAGTACTCTGCATCGCAGTACTCTGCATCACATTACTCTGTATCACAGTACTCTGTATCACAGTACTCTGTATCGCAGTACTCTGCATCACAGTACTCTGTATCACAGTACTCTGCATCACATTACTCTGTATCACAGTACTCTGTATCACAGTACTCTGTATCGCAGTACTCTGCATCACAGTACTCTGCATCACAGCATAGTACTCTGTATCGCAGTACTCTGTATCACAGTACTCTGCATCACATTACTCTGTATCACAGTACTCTGTATCGCAGTACTCTGCATCACAGTACTCTGCATCACAGCATAGTACTCTGTATCACAGTACTCTGTATCACAGTACTCTGCATCACATTACTCTGTATCACAGTACTCTGTATCACAGTACTCTGTATCGCAGTACTCTGCATCACAGTACTCTGCATCACAGCATAGTACTCTGTATCGCAGTACTCTGTATCGCAGTACTCTGCATCACAGTACTCTGCATCGCAGTACTCTGTATCGCAGTACTCTGTATCACAGTACTCTGTATCACAGTACTCTGCATCACAGTACTCTGTATCACAGTACTCTGTATCACAGTACTCTGTATCACAGTACTCTGTATCACAGTACTCTGCATCACAGCATAGTACTCTGTATCACAGTACTCTGCATCACAGTACTCTGTATCACAGTACTCTGTATCACAGTACTCTGTATCACAGTACTCTGTATCACAGTACTCTGTATCACAGTACTCTGTATCACAGTACTCTGTATCACAGCATAGTACTCTGTATCACAGTATTCTGCATCACAGTACTCTGCATCACAGCATAGTACTCTGTATCACAGTACTCTGTATCACAGTACTCTGTATCACAGTACTCTGCATCACAGTACTCTGTATCACAGTACTCTGTATCACAGTACTCTGTATCACAGTACTCTGCATCACATTACTCTGTATCACAGTACTCTGTATCACAGTACTCTGTATCACAGTACTCTGCATCACATTACTCTGTATCACAGTACTCTGCATCACAGTACTCTGCATCGCATTACTCTGTATCGCAGTACTCTGTATCGCAGTACTCTGTATCGCAGTACTCTGTATCGCAGTACTCTGTATCACAGTACTCTGTATCACAGTACTCTGTATCACAGCATAGTACTCCGTATCACAGTACTCCGTATCACAGTACTCCGTATCGCAGTACTCTGTATCGCAGTACTCCGTATCGCAGTACTCCGTATCGCAGTACTCCGTATCGCAGTACTCCGCATCGCAGTACTCTGTATCGCAGTACTCTGTATCGCAGTACTCCGTATCGCAGTACTCCGTATCGCAGTACTCTGCATCGCAGTACTCTGTATCACAGTACTCTGCATCGCAGTACTCTGTATCACAGTACTCTGTATCACAGTACTCTGCATCACATTACTCTGTATCACAGTACTCTGCATCGCATTACTCTGTATCGCAGTACTCTGTATCGCAGTACTCTGTATCACAGTACTCTGTATCACAGTACTCCGTATCACAGTACTCTGTATCACAGCATAGTACTCCGTATCACAGTACTCCGTATCACAGTACTCCGTATCGCAGTACTCTGTATCGCAGTACTCCGTATCGCAGTACTCTGCATCGCAGTACTCTGTATCGCAGTACTCTGCATCATGCAGTACTCTGTATCGCAGTACTCCGTATCGCAGTACTCTGCATCGCAGTACTCTGTATCACAGTACTCTGCATCGCAGTACTCTGTATCACAGTACTCTGTATCGCAGTACTCTGTATCGCAGTACTCTGCATCACAGTACTCTGCATCACAGTACTCTGTATCGCAGTACTCTGTATCGCAGTACTCTGCATCACAGTACTCTGCATCACAGTACTCTGCATCACAGTACTCTGCATCGCAGTACTCTGTATCGCAGTACTCTGTATCGCAGTACTCTGCATCACAGTACTCTGCATCACAGTACTCTGCATCGCAGTACTCTGCATCACAGTACTCTGTATCACAGTACTCTGTATCACAGTACTCTGTATCACAGTACTCTGCATCACATTACTCTGTATCACAGTACTCTGTATCACAGTACTCTGTATCACAGTACTCTGTATCACAGTACTCTGTATCGCAGTACTCTGCATCACAGTACTCTGCATCACAGTACTCTGTATCGCAGTACTCTGTATCGCAGTACTCTGCATCACAGTACTCTGCATCACAGTACTCTGCATCACAGTACTCTGCATCGCAGTACTCTGTATCGCAGTACTCTGTATCGCAGTACTCTGCATCACAGTACTCTGCATCACAGTACTCTGCATCGCAGTACTCTGCATCACAGTACTCTGTATCACAGTACTCTGCATCACATCACAGTACTCTGCATCTGCTCCGCTGCTGATAATACTGCAGTACTGTAAGTAGTACTGTGAGTCCAACTGCCTTTAAGTTGAGCAAATAACCACTGTTGTTCCCGCCGCTTGCTGCCATGGTAACAGGTGTTTTGCCACCAGTGCAGCGTGTTCCAGAAGGGAAGTGACATCAGCCGTCCCTCTATGAGGCTCTGCAGCTGGTGCTCTCAGCTGTGTTTCATGGTCTTCATCAGAGGCTTCAGATGACGTCACCTGTGGTCTGTACAGGGAAGCAGGAAGTGAGGTCAGCAGGTCGCTTCAGGTGTTCAGAACCACGACGCTGGTTTACCGTGGTACCTGATGCTGAGCGGCTGACCTGTTCCAGATCAGAGATAAACGCCTACTGACCAATCAGCTCTCAGGAAAATGACATCACCACGCTGTAGGGATCCCACAGGCGGTCTGATAGGCGGTCATTCTGCGGAGGTGGTGCAGCTTTAGCGGGTCGGAACCCTCTCCTTGTGTTTAATAACTGACTGTGATGAACGACCTCTTATTCGTCGCCGCAGGCTTCTTACGTGGAAACGCCGCCACAGCGAGCTGAAAGAATGAAACACGTCAGGTTATAAACACGAACTGAGACAGCTCCTCTGTTTCTGGGCTCTGGACCCGCCGTGGTTCTTTTATTTTATCATTCAGGAGGACGAACAGAAACATGTGGGTCAGAACTTTACATACAACAGGGGTTTAAGCATCAGCTGCTCGACTCAGCATTGACGAGAACCAGAGAGAAAGGGGGCGGTCTGAAGAGATCCAGACTGGGGCACCGTTTGGAGAGTAAAGAACAACACAGAGTCTCACAGGAACAAACCACAGGATCTGGATCAGTTTCTGGATCAGTTTCTGGATCAGTTCGATCGCATCGTCTCACTTCAGTCCGGACCTGATGAGGTTTAAGTCTCCAGAACTTATCCAGGTAGACCAGCTCACAGGCTGATGTCACATGATGAAACCACACTTTTGTCTGTCAGACTCTCCTGGTTGTGGTTCAGAAACACTGAAGGATTTGGTTTCTGCTGGACTACAAACATGGCCGTTCATAGCGGTTTCGCTCCGGCGCGTGATTCAGAGGATGTGAATATCGTCCCCATCAGAGAAGAAACAAAAGGTTTCCTGTTCCAGCATAGGGAGGAGGACGGGCCAGACTGAGACCAGGAGACCAGGCCGGACTGAGACCAGGAGACCGGTGTACGGTTCTCACGTGAAACCACCGCTGACTTCTTTTAACCTGAAGAGGTCTACCCTCTGGAGCTCTTTGGCGGGCCTGGGTCGGACACTTCACAGCTCCTGAAAGGAAAACCGATGAGACACAAAGTAACCCTCGCTCACATGCTGCTGGACTTTAAACTGGTTCTAGCCTGAACCTGGATCTATCTGTCTCCTGCTTCTCCAAACAAACCTTAAAGATTAATCACCTAAACTGGCTCTGTTCCAGCTGGCTTTGGTTAGACTGCTAGACCCTCTTGTAAACTACTTTGGTGTCTTCGCCTGCTCCAGCCTGGCTCCGCCCCCACCCGTCCCCCACCCCAACCCTCACGCATTCCCCGCCTTCTGGGGTTGCTACAGTATGAGGACTACGATGGCCACCCCTCCCTCATGGTCTCCGTAGAGGTCTGCGAGCTTCCTGAACCTCGGCCCCCACTCTGTCGGGAAGTTGTAGTTCTGCTCAGACTCTGATGAGTTTAACGAGCTCAGCGACTCCGCGGTGGACCCGTTGCCCTCGAAGGCATAGGTCTGCAGAGAGTCATAGGGCGCCGCCAGGTCCAGATCTGCCTCCTGCAGCCTGGTTCTGATGAACTCCTGGAACAGCATGTTCCTCTCTACCCTGTGCTCCGGGTTTTGGCGAGGAGTCCCGCAGGTTGGTGTTGGGGTCTCGACGGGTGGGTTTGGTTTGTTGAGGTGTCTCAAAGCTGAACATGTCGAAGGCTTCGGTGTCCTCCTCACCGCCGCCTTCATCATCGTAGTGAACGATGTTCTCACCGAATGTCCCTGCCGTCGCCCATCATCAGAGGTTCCCTCCTGCTGCGCCTGACAGCAGCCATGACCACGATGACACCTGAGGAGACAGGTGAGAGAAGAGACGGTGGTCTCTAGTCAGGTCTGTGTATCTGCAGGTACGCTGCTGTTTCTACTTCCTGTTTCTGGTGTTAATTTTCAGGTCACAGTGAAACGGGGTCTCAGGTCTTACCCAGCAGTACAAGGATACACGTGAGGACCATGGCGGTGCAGGCGGCGGCGGCGGAGTGGAGGCTGACCAGCAGCAGCGCCGCTCTCCGGCTGCAGGAGCGGCGGTTTCCGTGGGCATCGCAGTCGCAGATGGTGATGGACAGCGAGTTGGTGCTGCTGAGAGACGGACTACTGCCGTCTGAAATCACCACCGGCAGGAAGTGAACCGGCTGATCCCGCCGCAGCAAACCTCCGTGCCGAGTCAGGACGGACGCCGTGTTATCTGAGGACAGACGGACGAGAGAACACTGGATGAAAGAGCGCTGAGTCATTATTATCAGGTCTCTTCACAGTCAACTCGAAAAACTGTCGCACGTTGAATTTAGTATCCACCCCTAGCTGTCAATCACAGAGCGATGCTGCTATGGTTACCTGAGGTTCACCTGCCTGTAGGTGGCGCTCTGTTCTCAGTCTGCTCATGATGGATGCTACAGCCCAGTTCTCAGAACCTCTGAGTGTGTGGTGTCGGTGTAGAGGACACCAGAGAGACTTGTTGTTGTGAAGATATTTGTCTGCCTGCACTCTGCTCAGACTGCGGCGATTAACACCAACATCCAAAAAGGGACCGCCCAGAACGGAGCTGACCTGACAGGAACCGACCATACAGGAACCGACCAGACAGGAACCAACCATACAGGAACTGACCAGACAGGAGCTGACCAGAAAGGAACTGACCAGACAGGAAACGACCATACAGGAACCGACCAGAAAGGAACCAACCATACAGGAACTGACCAGACAGGAACCGACCATACAGGAACCGACCAGACAGGAACCAACCATACAGGAACTGACCAGACAGGAGCTGACCAGAAAGGAACTGACCTGACAGGAACCGACCATACAGGAACCGACCATACAGGAACTGACCAGAAAGGAACCGACCAGACAGGAAACGACCATACAGGAACCGACCAGAAAGGAACTGACCTGACAGGAACCGACCAGACAGGAACCGACCATACAGGAACCGACCAGACAGGAACCGACCATACAGGAACCGACCAGACAGGAACCAACCATACAGGAACTGACCAGACAGGAGCTGACCAGAAAGGAACTGACCTGACAGGAACCGACCATACAGGAACCGACCATACAGGAACTGACCAGAAAGGAACCGACCAGACAGGAAACGACCATACAGGAACCGACCAGAAAGGAACTGACCTGACAGGAACCGACCAGACAGGAACCAACCATACAGGAACTGACCAGAAAGGAACCGACCAGACAGGAAACGACCATACAGGAACCGACCAGAAAGGAACTGACCTGACAGGAACCGACCTGACAGGAACCGACCATACAGGAACCGACCAGACAGGAACCAACCATACAGGAACTGACCAGACAGGAGCTGACCAGAAAGGAACTGACCTGACAGGAACCGACCATACAGGAACCGACCATACAGGAACTGACCAGAAAGGAACCGACCAGACAGGAAACGACCATACAGGAACCGACCAGAAAGGAACTGACCTGACAGGAACCGACCAGACAGGAACCGACCATACAGGAACTGACCAGAAAGGAACTGACCTGACAGGAACCGACCATACAGGAACTGACCAGACAGGAGCTGACCAGAAAGGAACTGACCTGACAGGAACCGACCATACAGGAACTGACCAGAAAGGAACCAACCAGACAGGAAACGACCATACAGGAACCGACCAGAAAGGAACTGACCTGACAGGAACCGACCATACAGGAACCGACCAGACAGGAACCGACCATACAGGAACCGAACAGACAGGAACTGACCTGACAGGAACCGACCAGACAGGAACCGACCAGACAGGAACCGACCAGACAGCAACCGACCATACAGGAACCGACCAGACAGGAACCGACCAGACAGGAACCGACCAGACAGGAGCTGACCAGAAAGGAACCGACCTGACAGGAACCGACCATACAGGAACCGACTAGACAGGAACCGACCATACAGGAACTGACCAGACAGGAACCGACCAGACAGCAACCGACCATACAGGAACCGACCAGACAGGAACCGACCAGACAGGAACCGACCATACAGGAACCGACCATACAGGAACCGACCAGACAGCAACCGACCATACAGGAATCGACCAGACAGGAACCGACCAGACAGGAGCTGACCAGAAAGGAACTGACCTGACAGGAACCGACCAGACAGGAACCGACCATACAGGAACTGACCAGAAAGGAACTGACCTGACAGGAACCGACCAGAAAGGAACTGACCTGACAGGAACCAACCAGACAAGAACTGACCAGAAAGGAACTGACCAGAAAGGAACCGACCATACAGGAACTGACCAGAAAGGAACTGACCTGACAGGAACCGACCAGAAAGGAACTGACCATACAGGAACCGACCAGACAGGAGCTGACCAGAAAGGAACTGACCAGAAAGGAACCGACCTGACAGGAACTGACCAGACAGGAACTGACCAGACAGGAGCTGACCAGAAAGGAACTGACCTGACAGGAACTGACCAGAAAGGAACTGACCTGACAGGAACCGACCAGAAAGGAACTGACCTGACAGGAACTGACCAGACAGGAACCGACCAGACAGCAACCGACCATACAGGAATCGACCAGACAGGAACCGACCATACAGGAATCGACCAGACAGGGAACCCGACCAGACAGGAACCGACCAGACAGGAGCTGACTAGAAAGGAACTGACCTGACAGGAACCGACCAGACAGGAACCGACCATACAGGAACTGACCAGAAAGGAACTGACCTGACAGGAACCGACCAGAAAGGAACTGACCTGACAGGAACCGACCAGACAAGAACTGACCATACAGGAACTGACCATACAGGAACCGACCAGACAGGAGCTGACCAGAAAGGAACTGACCAGAAAGGAACTGACCTGACAGGAACCGACCAGACAAGAACTGACAAGACAGCAGCTGACCAGACAGGAACGGCCCAAGATGGAGCTGACCAGAAAGGAACTGACCTGACAGGAACTGACCAGAAAGGAACCGACCAGAGAGGAACCGACCAGACAGGAACCGACCAGACAGGAACCGACCAGACAGGAACCGACCAGACAGGAACCGACCAGACAGGAACCGACTATACAGGAACCGACCAGACAGGAACTGACCATACAGGAACCGACCAGACAGGAACCGACCATACAGGAACCGACCAGACAGGAGCTGACCAGAAAGGAACTGACCTGACAGGAACTGACCAGAAAGGAACCGACCAGAGAGGAACTGACCTGACAGGAACTGACCATACAGGAACCGACCAGACAGGAGCTGACCAGAAAGGAACTGACCAGAAAGGAACTGACCTGACAGGAACTGACCAGAAAGGAACCGACTATACAGGAACCGACCAGACAGGAACCGACCAGACAGGAGCTGACCAGAAAGGAACTGACCTGACAGGAACCGACCAGACAAGAACTGACCAGACAGGAGCTGACCAGAAAGGAACTGACCAGAAAGGAACTGACCTGACAGGAACCAACCAGACAAGAACTGACAAGACAGCAGCTGACCAGACAGGAACGGCCCAACATGGAGCTGACCAGAAAGGAACTGACCTGACAGGAACTGACCAGAAAGGAACCGACCAGAGAGGAACCGACCAGACAGGAACCGACTATACAGGAACCGACCAGACAGGAACCGACCAGACAGGAACTGACCAGACAGGAACTGACCATACAGGAACCGACCAGACAGGAACCGACCATACAGGAACCGACCAGACAGGAGCTGACCAGAAAGGAGCTGACCAGACAGGAACCGACCATACAGGAACCGACCAGACAGGAGCTGACCAGAAAGGAACTGACCATACAGGAACCGACCAGACAGGAACCGACCAGACAGGAACTGACCATACAGGAACCGACCAGAGAGGAACTGACCTGACAGGAACCGACCATACAGGAACTGACCAGAAAGGAACTGACCTGACAGGAACCGACCATACAGGAACTGACCAGACAGGAACTGACCATACAGGAACCGACCAGACAGGAGCTGACCAGAAAGGAGCTGACCAGACAGGAACCGACCAGACAGGAGCTGACCAGAAAGGAACTGACCATACAGGAACCGACCAGACAGGAACCAACCAGACAAGAACTGACCATACAGGAACCGACCAGACAGGAACCGACCAGACAGGAACTGACCAGACAGGAACTGACCATACAGGAACCGACCAGACAGGAACCGACCATACAGGAACCGACCAGACAGGAGCTGACCAGAAAGGAGCTGACCAGACAGGAACCGACCATACAGGAACCGACCAGACAGGAGCTGACCAGAAAGGAACTGACCATACAGGAACCGACCAGACAGGAACCGACCAGACAGGAACTGACCATACAGGAACCGACCAGAGAGGAACTGACCTGACAGGAACCGACCATACAGGAACTGACCAGAAAGGAACTGACCTGACAGGAACCGACCATACAGGAACTGACCAGACAGGAACTGACCATACAGGAACCGACCAGACAGGAGCTGACCAGACAGGAACCGACCAGACAGGAGCTGACCAGAAAGGAACTGACCATACAGGAACCGACCAGACAGGAACCAACCAGACAAGAACTGACCATACAGGAACCGACCAGACAGGAGCTGACCAGAAAGGAGCTGACCAGACAGGAACCGACCAGACAGGAGCTGACCAGAAAGGAACTGACCATACAGGAACCGACCATACAGGAACCGACCAGACAGGAACCGACCAGACAGGAACTGACCATACAGGAACCGACCAGAAAGGAACTGACCATACAGGAACCGACCAGACAGGAGCTGACCAGAAAGGAACTGACCATACAGGAACCGACCAGACAGGAACCGACCAGACAGGAACCGACCATACAGGAACTGACCAGAAAGGAACTGACCTGACAGGAACCGACCATACAGGAACTGAGGTGATGGGTCTGGTGGATGGGTCACAGTGGGAATTGAACCCGGTCTCTCACACCAAGGTCAATTGTCTTACCCACTGCGCCATCACCACCCCATTTAGTGGCCATTTACATGTCTTGTAACTGGTAATAAGGACTGATGGAACTGTTCTCTGTCTTTTTGGCCAGCTCAATACTACAAACTACATTTGTAGTATTGAAGGTCGTGCGCGCTCACGATCTGCATGCGAGTAAAGGCTTAGCTGTCGAGAGACGCTCAGAATTTGCAGTTTGCTGGAAAACTTTGGAGTCGAACTCCACCCGACCCGACATGTCAAACTCTAAAGACGACGCTCACTGATCCAACGGTCGAGGCTGGTTGGAAGCAGCTTCAAACATAAAGGGTGCGAGAGGGAACAGATTCAGAAAGGTGGGCCTGTCACCGTAAACATCTTTACCGGAGCGTCACTGGACAGAGAGCCGGGGCCAGGGTTAGTGTGTGCAGCGCCGCCCGGAGCTCACCTGTACTACAGGGACCCGACCGTGGAACGGGCTTCTGCTGAACCGAGCGTTCAGTAACTCTCTCTTTGTGATTTCAGTGGTGAATGTGTGGAAGACAGATTCTGGACAGGGTTTGTTTCTGCTGCTTATGTTTGTGGGACGTCTTTGGTCAGGACATCAGGGACACTGACACGTTGCCTCCTTCAGTCTGTGGATTAATGGAGCTGTGTGAGGGAAACGTCTGCTGTACCTTTATTATCTCTCAGGATGAAGCTGAAGTTCCCAGAAGCCTCGGCGGGCAGAGAGAACAGGAAGTGATGTCCGTTCTCTGGTTCATCACGATCCACAGCGCTCAGGGTCTCAATAATCTAGAGGTCAAAGGTTAAACACGTAAAAGAGGAGGTCAGCTGACAGGAAATGAAAAAGCGGAAACAGAGTGACTCTGTTCTGGAGGAAGAAAATCATATCACTATCAATATCTGGGCTGATTGTGAAACACCGCTGTGAAGCCGAGGGGGGACGCTGAAGCACAGACTTCTGGTGCACGGAGGAAACTCTGAGGCGAGGCGTCAGTGAACGCAGAGGAAATAAAGCAGGAGGAGCGACCTGGTCAGTGCTGGACTCTGGTTAGTTCCAGTTCCAGAGTGATCAGGTGTAGTTATGGCATTGAGCTGCTTTTGAGTGCTGCTCTGTGTGACCTTTCTCCTGCTTTCCTCGATATGAACATGAGTGCAGATCCACTAACAAGCCATCTGCAGCCAGCCTGACCTGTGACCAACAGGTGGCGTGAGTATCGTTGTACTTAAAACCCTGAGAGGGTCTCCGCCTCAGATGAGAGACAACTCTCATCTGAGGTCTTGTGGTCTTGAGCCA
Organism: Lepomis macrochirus; assembly: GCA_024633595.2. NCBI lineage: Eukaryota > Metazoa > Chordata > Actinopteri > Centrarchiformes > Centrarchidae > Lepomis > Lepomis macrochirus. Next base: position 3,410,241 of record JALXJV020000012.1, on the reverse strand, counting down.
GAGCTTCTCTTTGCAGGTGTTTCTGGATCCGGATGTGCTGGGTCTGGAGCTGTGGGGTCTGGATCTGTGGAGTCTGAGTCTGTGGGATCTGGAGCGGTGGGGTCTGGTCTGTGGGGTCTGGTCTGTGTGGTCTGGAGCTGTGGGGTCTGTTCTGTGTGGACTGGTCTGTGGGGTCTGGTCTGTGGGGTCTGGAGCGGTGGGGTCTGGTCTGTGGGGTCTGGAGCGGTGGGGTCTGGTCTGTGGGGTCTGGTCTGTGTGGTCTGGAGCTGTGGGGTCTGTTCTGTGTGGACTGGTCTGTGGGGTCTGGTCTGTGGGGTCCGGTTTTTGGGGTCTGGTCTGTGGGGTCCAGTCTGTCGGGTCTGGAGCTGTGGGGTCTGGTCTGCGGGGTCCGGTCTGTGGGGTCTGGAGCTGTGGGGTCTGTTCTGTGTGGACTGGTCTGTGGGGTCCGGTTTTTGGGGTCTGGTCTGTGGGGTCCGGTTTTTGGGGTCTGGTCTGTGGGGTCCAGTCTGTCGGGTCTGGAGCTGTGGGGTCTGGTCTGTGTGGTCGGGAGCTGTGGGGTCTGGACTGTGGGGTCTGGTCTGTGGGGTCCGGTCTGTGTACCAAACAGCACCCAGGTGGGTTTACCTGTCCAGGTTCTGCGTTCTCACAGACAAAGGCTTCATACTTGATGGCGAAGCTCGGAGCGTTATCGTTAATGTCCGTCACAGAGATCAGAACCACAGCTTTCCCCACCTGAGACCGATCCACTGACACACACACAGAGACACACCTGTCAGGTACGCCACTCAGCTGTTCACATCACAAGCAGGAATTTAAAGGAACAGTACGACATGTAGAGTGTGTCAGACTCACGGCTGTCTGTGGCGAAGACGCTGATGTTGTGCAGAGCGATGGTCTCCCTGTCCAGACGTCTGGCGGTCCTGATCACACCTGAGCTGCTGTCGATGTTAAAGAACCGCTCCACGTCCGACTTCCTGTCTATAGAGTACCTGCACACAGATTCACCTGCTGTTAAACACTAGCTCCGCCGCTGACTCTGTCTCCAGGCTCGTGTTCCTACCTGACGGGGTTGTCGCTGGCGTCGGGGTCATGAGCTGAAACCGATCCCACATTGGTTCCTACCGTGGCGTCCTCAGAGACAACCATCCGACTGACGGGGAGGTGAAGACCGGAGGCTCGTCCACGTTCTCCACCAGTAGAGCGAACCGTCGCCATCGTCGCTGAACCGACCCGTCGTCAGGAAGTGAGTGTCCAGGTAGCGATTGGACGCCTCAACGTGCAATACGTGAGCTCGACTTGGTCTCAAAATCCAGAGTCTGGGGGGACACAGGGGAGAGGGGGGACACTGGTGTGACGACCTCTCAGGAAATAAAGTTTTTCTCGTCACCTGGAGATAAAAGTTCTTGATTTAAAGGGACAGAACTGATCTTGTCTCATCTATCTCTGTCACCCAGATCAGAGTTCTCCAAGGAGGGTCTTTATTCGACTCCCAGCTGGTCAGTTAGAACCGTTACCCTTGGTTGACCCGTCCTAGAGTGACCATATTTTGTTTCCAACAAAGAGGACGGTGGGGTGGGGGGGGGGGCAGGAGGCAGACGGACCACGCAGTGGGTGGAAGGTGTGGGGCATTGTGGCTCGGACTAAATCCACATCTGTCCACCTGTTGGAGGAGCAGCTGTAAATGAGCGTGTTAGTACCTTAAATACAAAGAGTCGTATAAACTGATACATCTACAGGTCACATGTCAGGCTGTTTATGGTCGGCCTGCGTGGGACAATTCAATTCAATTTATTTATATAGCGCCAAATCACAACAACAGTTATCTGGAGAGTACTGATGAGTACCGGTGAGTACTGGAGAGTACCGGAGAGTACTGGAAAGTACCAATGAGTTCCGATGAGTAATGGAGAGTACCGGTGAGTACCGATGAGTACCGGTGAGTACTGGAGAGTACCGGTGAGTACTGGAGAGTACCGATGAGTACCGATGAGTACCGGAGAGTACTGGAGAGTACCGGTGAGTACTGGAGAGTACCAGAGAGTACTAGAAAGTACCAATGAGTACCGGAGAGTACTGGAGAGTACCGGAGAGTACTGGAAAGTACCAATGAGTTCCGATGAGTAATGGAGAGTACCGGTGAGTACCGGGGAGTACTGGAGAGTCCCGATGAGTACCGGTGAGTACCGGTGAGTATTGGAGAGTACCGATGAGTACCAGTGAGTACCGGTGAGTACTGGAGAGTATTGGAGAGTACCGATGAGTACCGGTGAGTACTGGAGAGTAACAGTGAGTACCGGTGAGTACTGGAGAGTACCGGTGAGTACCGGGGAGTACTGGAGAGTCCCGATGAGTACCGGTGAGTACCGGTGAGTATTGGAGAGTACCGATGAGTACCGGTGAGTACTGGAGAGTATTGGAGAGTACCGATGAGTACCGGTGAGTACTGGAGAGTAACAGTGAGTACCGGTGAGTACTGGAGAGTACCGGTGAGTACTGGAGAGTACCGGTGAGTACTGGAGAGTAACAGTGAGTACCGGTGAGTACCAGTGAGTAACGGAGAGTACTGGAGAGTACCGTGAGTACCGGAGAGTATTGGAGAGTACCGATGAGTACCAGTGAGTACTGGAGAGTACCGGTGAGTACTGGAGAGTAACAGTGAGTACCGGTGAGTACTGGAGAGTACCGGTGAGTACTGGAGAGTACCGGTGAGTACTGGAGAGTAACAGTGAGTACCGGTGAGTACCAGTGAGTAACGGAGAGTACTGGAGAGTACCGTGAGTACCGGAGAGTATTGGAGAGTACCAGTGAGTACTGGAGAGTACCGGTGAGTACTGGAGAGTAACAGTGAGTACCGGTGAGTACTGGAGAGTACCGGTGAGTACTGGAGAGTACCGGTGAGTACTGGAGAGTACCGGTGAGTACTGGAGAGTACCGGTGAGTACCGGTGAGTACTGGAGAGTACCGGTGAGTACTGGAGAGTACCGGTGAGTACTGGAGAGTAACAGTGAGTACCG
>JALXJV020000012.1:3138000-3406727 GCA_024633595.2 Lepomis macrochirus | reverse complement strand
AAACCACCTAAAGGCGTGTCCGAAATGAATTATTGCATATTTTCATATAGAAGATGAAAAAACTAATTTTAATGTTAAAGTACACAACTTTTACTTAAATGTTCACTTAGTTGTTTTCAAATATTAGTTTTAAAAGTATTTTTTATTTATTTGTTTTATTAAAAACTTCATTACCGTAGCGTGTCCGAACAAAATTTTGCATTTTGCTCTCTTACAGCACAATAAATGATATATTAAATATATTAAAAAGATTCAAAAATTGTCTCTATTAAAATAATATTAATTTCCAATAGCAATTTTGATACATTTCTAAAACATTATTTCTAAATATGGCTAAAACACTGTGTCCGTGTACATTTATTTCATTACCGTAACACATTTTCACATCTCTCAAAGCGACTGAATATATTTATATATAAAGTTTTATTGAAAGACAAAGTTCCACAGAACATAGAAGATTCAAGATGGCTAAAAGGCAAGATTATCGGTTAACATTTGATAGCTAAAGTCTCTACTTTTGCTTTCTTAAACCCTCTTACCCCACCATGTGTGTACATTACCGTAACACTGTATTATTTAATATTACTCAAACAAATATTCATTATGAACATAACAGTAGGAAGGATAGTGTGGGAATGTATTGATGGAGTATTATTTTTTGCTAAGTCATTGTTTTTCCCGCCATTTTATGCTAGCTAAGCTAAAGTGAATTCATTACCGTAACACCAATCTTTCATTACCGTGTCATTTTTTGCTTGTTACGGTAATGAATCATGATGTTACGGTGATTAATATCAGAATAGTTTTCTATTGCTTGTTAGATATTTTTGTTTTAGACCAGTAGGGCTGAGCCATAAAACAATAATAAATATAATAATTATTGCAAAATGACTTCCCTTAACAACAATATAACAAATGTTTAATATATCGTCAATAACTGTTAACTGAATAACTGAATTTGAATCACGAATGAATTAGCTCTTAATTTTTCTACCAAGATATTTTGTTGAGGAAAAGGGAATGAAAAACAGATTTGCTAATAATGTTCTGCCTCAGACTTGTGAATTGATCCACTGTTTGGCATCAAGTGTTTATCACATTGACTATAAAGAAGAAGTTTAACCACACAATTAACAATCTGGTTTCATAAAATTTTTACTCAGAAACAAAAATCCTCCTTTAAACTTATGATTTGACATACATTATTGATGTCGAATGATATGAAATGTTTTCTTCTTGATAAAATTTTTGGCCACATTATCCAGCCCTATAGACCATGTAATCTATTTTTGATAAAGACCTACAGTGCTGGAAAAGAACAGGGACGAAGGACTGTTATTTCATTGCACGTTTACTGCCAGACTGAAACTTATTGTAAGTATTTTTCTCCGCTAACTATCCCCAATAAAAAATTGTAGTAATGTGACGAGTGTGTGTATGTAGTTTCTCTAATCTTAATTAAGCGTAAACCTTCAGGTCTGAAAAGTTAAGCCATGCGAAAGTAACTTATACCTGCATTCTTTGTAATGGCCAGCAGGGAGCGTCTCCACTGGTTGCTAAAAGTACAGTGGTAATAATGGTAAAATTACCCTACTTCTGACTTGCCTTTTATTTCAGTAAACAATTTCCTAATGCGTGTGTGGTATATTTGCACCTCCCATCCAGACAAAATGGCCAATCTGAACACCTAAAACAGAGAAGTTTGAAAAGGCTGCGACCTCATTTTCGTTTTAAAACTTGAAAATTATGACGCAGACTCTCACGTTAGGCTTTCTGATTGGGTATTATCAGTCATGCAAAGCAAAAACATGATGCTACTCAAAGTGTTTGTGTTTTGTTGTTTATATTAAATTATCCTGTACTAAGCAAATAACACTTATATACTTGTACTGTGCATGTTGCCGTATGTGCTCTGCAAAGACTCCCAGTCTATTTTCCACCACCAAAATCACAACAAGGTGGAACTACTACTGAAAGTGGACTTTCAGTAGTAGTTTAGCACAAGTTTGGCACAAGTGTTTGTCACATACTGAGCGTAAAGAAACATTTCACCACATTTGCATTTTCACTTAAATTTGAAATAAATAATGATTTGACATTTATCGAGATATTTATCAATATCGAATGATATGAAATGTTTTTATCTTGATAGCAATTTTGGCCATATCGCCTAGTCCTAGCATAGTGTTAGGGTTTATAATATTTGACAGAGCAACTTTTAGAGCAATTAGTGCAGGGCAAAGTTGCCGTCAATGATAATGTGTAAAGATTACAACTGCAATCCCGTTCGCCCACCACTCCACCACCTGCCCTGTACCGCTGCCAGTTGCTCAAAACATAGTCGGACTTGCCACTAGCAAGATTGCCCAGCAACATTGCTCAAAAAGTTGCCCAGTGTATCATCAGCCTAAGAGAGTGGTGTATTGAAGTAAGCCAAGACATGACACCAAAACAAAGAAAAAAACACAATAAAAGAAATAGAGGGGAAATTCTAACAGGTCTAATGCTAAAAGGAGAAACCAACAAAACATAATGGCATTCATTACCGAAACATGGTCTTTCATTACCGTAACTTAGTTTTCATTACCGACACACTTGATATTTGGCCAAATATTAAAATTATTCTACAACAAAACATAAAAAGTTTTAGATGTGCTGGAAATATGTTTAATTCCCTATATATTGATTTGATGGTTTTATAATATAATTCCCCCTGAACAAAATCATAAATAAAATCAATGTGACAAAACTGATGAGTGTTACGGTAATGACATCATTCTTTAAATTAAAACATGTATTTTTAATAAAAAAAAATTTTTTAATGAAATTTCCTTACCTATAATCGTAAGTGAAGATACCACCAAAATCTTCTGAATATATACAATTTGACTTGATAATATTACAACTTTTAAAAATGTTACGGTAATGAAAAAAAATCTGAAACCGTGTTGTAAAATGTTAAAAAAGACTTGAAAAGTGTATTTCTAAATTATTATAATTAATAACAATAGTAACTTTGAATTATATTTGTTAAGTTAAGTGAGTAAAATATTGCCTTTTTAACTGTAAATATTTTTTTAATGGTAGCACAGTTTCGTGAGAATCACCCTAGTACTGCTACCAACTGCTAGTACTACAACCAACTGTTAGTACTACTACCAACTGCTAGTACTGCTACCAACTGTTAGTACTGCTACCAACTGTTAGTACTGCTACCAAATGTTAGTACTCCTACCAACTGTTAGTACTGCTACCAACTGTTAGTACTGCTACCAAATGTTAGTACTCCTACCAACTGTTAGTACTGCTACCAAATGCTAGTACTACTACCAACTGTTAGTACTACTACCAACTGCTAGTACTACTACCAACTGTTAGTACTACTACCAACTGTTAGTACTACTACCAACTACTAGTACTACTACCAACTGTTAGTACTACTACCAACTGTTAGTACTGCTACCAAATGCTAGTACTACTACCAACTGCTAGTACTACTACCAACTGCTAGTACTACTACCAACTGTTAGTACTGCTACCAAATGCTAGTACTACTACCAACTGTTAGTACTACTACCAACTGCTAGTACTACTACCAACTGTTAGTACTACTACCAACTGTTAGTACTGCTACCAAATGCTAGTACTACTACCAACTGCTAGTACTACTACCAACTGCTAGTACTACTACCAACTGCTAGTACTACTACCAACTGTTAGTACTGCTACCAAATGCTAGTACTACTACCAACTGTTAGTACTGCTACCAAATGCTAGTACTACTACCAACTGTTAGTACTGCTACCAAATGTTAGTACTCCTACCAACTGTTAGTACTACTACCAACTGTTAGTACTGCTACCAAATGCTAGTACTACTACCAACTGTTAGTACTACTACCAACTGTTAGTACTACTACCAACTGCTAGTACTACTACTAGTACTACTACCAACTGCTAGTACTACTACCAACTGTTAGTACTACTACCAACTGCTAGTACTACTACTAGTACTACTACCAACTGCTAGTACTACTACCAACTGTTAGTACTACTACCAACTGTTAGTATTACTACCAACTGTTAGTACTACTACCAACTGCTAGTACTCCTACCAACTGTTAGTACTGCTACCAAATGCTAGTACTACTACCAACTGTTAGTACTACTACCAAATGCTAGTACTACTACCAACTGTTAGTACTACTACCAACTGCTAGTCCTACTACCAACTGTTAGTATTACTACCAACTGTTAGTACTACTACCAACTGTTAGTACTACTACCAGCAGTTAGCAGTAGTACTAGCAGTTAGCAGTAGTACTAGCAGTTAGCAGTAGTACTGGTGACTGTTCATGCATGAGTTTGTGTCAAAGGGCCGTCAGACTGTGGCTCTGCTCTCAGATCTGCTGAGTCAGGATTTAGCCGTCCCTCCTGTTTGGGTCTAACTTCTTTGGCTTTCTCAGCTCGGTGAGAACGGACGCAGGCTGTGTCGGCAGTGAATTCATTTTAATCCAGTTAGAAACTCCTGGACTTTAAGAGCTCCTGTGTTTCAGCAGCTTTTCTCTCCCACATATGTGGGTTCTCTGACCTCCACCTGTGCGTTACCGCCTCGCTCTGCCTCTCCGTTTAAACGAAGTATTCTGTGTAAATAACCCTTCTACCCTTGTACTCTTGTACTCTTGTACGCTTGTGCATGTCCCTGTATTTACTTTGCGGCGACTCCCAACCTGTTTCCAGCCGCCACAGTCTCTTTGTGTCCCGTCTTCCTCTCAGTAACAGTTCCACAGCTCTGCTGCGGTTCTTCACCGTCGCTGCTCTGCACTCGTCTCTAGTAGAACTTCCTTCTGCAGCTGCAGAGCGGACAATCTGCTTCCTGTTTACACCGCTCGCACATGCCCAGTGTATGTGAACGGCCACTCGATGTTTTCAGTCGTTTTAACACAGACGGAGGTCGGTTCTGATCGGCAGCTGAAACGCTGGAGATCGATTTGCTGTAAAAAAAACTGAAGTGTTGATGGAGCCTCAGACGCTTCCTGTCCAGGGGCCTCCTTGGTGGTGGTTGAGGTGTTCCTGCAAAAGAGCCTCAAACATGTCGGACAGTTTAGTCAGGAGTCAGATTCACTAAAAGGCTTTGAACTTTATTCTGATAAATGAGGTGAACAGGAGACAAATTCTCTTTGAACTGATGCAGTTATCAGTGGAGCAGACAGAGAGCAGGTTTCATGTAGCCTTTAGTTCTCACGTCCTCATGGAGCCAAACGCTGAGCGCCGGCGTGACCGTGTGACGCTGCCTGGACAAACACATGAGGGAAAAATAACAAGTCAGTGATATTTCAACTCAGCGTCAGAGTCTCTGAGTCAGACTCAGTCTGCCTCCTTTCCCTCCTGCAGTCAGGACGGATTAATATTAACGAGCTTCACTCAGCGTTTACAGGCAGCTGAGGGACCCGGAGCCCCTCACAGGGACCCGGAGCCCCTCACAGGGACCCGGAGCCCCTCACTGGGCCACGGAGCCCCTCACTGAGACCCGGAGCCCCTCACAGGGACCCGGAGCCCCTCACTGAGACCCGGAGCCCCTCACAGGGGCCACGTTTCACACTGACTGGGATCATAAAGGGAACCTGCTCACAGGTGGGCCCAGTTTTAAGTCTGAGTATTTTTTGGCACACGTACACTTTTCTACGCACAGTTTTATAGATTCGGCTCCTGATTATTATCTCTGCTGCAAACAGAGCAGCTTCACCATGAGTTTCTCATGACGTCTGCTGATAAAGTTGGTTTTGAATTAACTAGAGTGTCTCTGTCTCTTCAGTCTGGATCTGCTGATTCTTCAGTGGAGAAATACTTCAGCCCGTCGATGCTGCAGGACCCCTGGGCAGCTCTGCAGCCCGCCGCAGGCCGACGGACCGACAGCCTGACGGGGAACAACAACAACAACAACAACAACAACCGGCGTCCTGACAGGAAACAACAATGGACATCAGCAGTGAACACCCTTCTGAGCACGCTCAGTCACCAGCAGCCTGTGTTTGTCGGCAGCTTCCTGATTGGACTGATTTCAGGGATCGATCTCTCTGATTTTTTACCCCGTGTTTTCTAACAGTTTTTAAACGTGTGTTTTATTCGACTGTTTGTAAAAGAAAAGTTCAGCAGTTTTATTTTTGAAAATTAAAAAGTGGGAAACTTTGCTTCTAATCTGAAGTCTTTGTTCTTTAACCAAGAGCTTGCTAATCAATGAGCTGTTTCCATGGCAACAGACAGGAAGTCAGGAAACAGAAAACAATAAGATAACTGCAACTTTGTAAACACGTTAAACACAGAGCTGTGAGACTGGGCTCCAGCTGAGTCCTGCTGTGATTGGGTCGACCAGCTCTGTGGGCGGGGCCTCCAGGTGTGTGGGCGGGACCCTTCAGAAGGCCTTTAATGGGTAACAATGAGGAGGTTATCGTTATTTATTTATTATCTGAATCTTCAAAGAAGAACATGACAACATTCAGAAGTAACAGTGCAGTTAGCTGAAGCCACCAGCAGGTGTCAGTGTGACTCCTCCCTGCAGGAGGAAACAGGTGCTCGTAGTACAGCTGCAGAACCTGGAGGAGGGTCAGAGGGGCCCTTTGCCGCCACCGGTCACCTCCACAGTGAGTCTGGTAGATGTCCCGGGTCGAGAGGAGCTGCAGGTCTTCAGTTCTACGCGGTGATGCGGCCGGTCAGGACGCTCTCCACAGGGCTCCTGTAGAAGGTGGGCAGGCTGCCTGTCCTCGGTCTCTGCAGGAAGCGGTTCCGACCTTAGCTGCAGAGCTGGGTCGCAGGGACCAGGCCAGGTCGTCAGCAAAGTGCACATCAGGAGTCTTGTGTTCTTGCCACTGATGAGTAGAGGGGACGGACGTGTCTTTCGTCTTGTCAGCGCTGAGAGACGGGTTGATGTCTCCGCCCCTTCAGTGAGCAGAGTGAACAGCAGGAAGCTGAAGACGCAGCCCTGAGGGCCCCTCCGCGGGGCCCCGTCGATGGTACTCCATGTGGTGCGGTGCCGCCTGCGGTCTATCTGTCAGAAAATCCCGTTGCCGAGGGCGATGTAAAGGCCGGCTTCTGGAGCTGTGTGCTGACAGGTGACAGTCTGACGTCACAGTAACGACGTGGTTGAATCCAGTTAAATCTGTTCTGTCGTAATGAGCACGTGTGATTCATGCTTTATCTGCCTGGACCGCTTCCATGTCTCTTACAGTTAGTCCAGAACCCACCGCAGACCAGCCACCCGTCCTGGCCTGGCTCTGGGCTCCCGGGCCGTTGGAGGACACAAGCTAAGATCTTATTGTTTGTTTGCAGGAGTGGAAACAAACAAGCTGAACGCTGCTGTAGAGCAACGTCACCGTGGCTTTTGTCTTTTAAGGGTGAACGCGGACAGGTTTTATGCATCATGTGAAACGTAGACTACATGTGTGTCCCAACTTACCCATGGGTCACCCATAATGCACTGCACTCAGCACGAACTAACCTGTTGCTGTGAACTTACATGAACAAACTAAAACACAGTAGCAGCAGCTCAGTTAGCAGCAGTGTTAGTCCTGTCCTGGTGTTACGGGCCTGTGGTGAGGTCTCGGGTCAGTTATGGTCTGGATGCCCTGTCACTTGCCCCCGGTGTCCCGGCTGCTGCCTTGCATACCCCTCATTCCTTTCCCTGGTCATTCGGGCCCCTGGTAGGCGTGCGTCCTCTGGTGGCCGCCTCCCTGAACACGTTCCAGTCTGTGCGTGCTGTAGTGCCGAGGAAGCTTCTTCAGACCGGGTCCTGATGGTCTTGCATACAGGTCTGCATGAAGGGGTCAGCATCTGAAAAATCTGTAATTTAACAGTAAAAAAACAACTTGGTCCATTTAGTTTCAGACGCCAAGGTGTGAATGAAGGATGTGTTTTTGTTTTTCACTTGAATATAAATATAGACTTTCCTATTGGAGGGTGGAACGCTGGGAATTTGTCGACGTATTGCGTGGTGTCTTCTGAAGTCTTGCGGACTCCGGCTGACACGGCGTGACCCTGGACCTCGAGCTCCGACATCGTTCACCTGGAATACTGAGGAGCTTCACCGACAATCTGCTCAGCTCGATAATGTTGACCGGCCGAATGCTAAGCTGAGTCCGACCCCCCTCACCGTGATGCCGTGCCTGGATGTCCGGCCGTGACAGGCGGAGGCAACAACACGTACAGTAACTCTCCAGGACTGGTTTTTGCCAGGCATCATAAGCCGTCAGCAGAAAACAGGGGTCTGAGCAGGGACTCTAATGACTAGCTTTGCATTTTCAAGACGTTATTTCAAAGTGTCTGATGGGATTTTCATCGGCACCAACTCCCAAAATGAAAAACAGAAACCAGCATCGTTGTAAACTTTTAGTTCTTTAACCCCAGGAGAAGCTGAGGAAGTCAGAACATGTATATGTGAGGAGCCGCTGCGCTCTGACGTTAAGAAAGAAGACGTGTTTTAAATGTTGAGGAGAGAAAACAAACATCAGATGATTCAGTTCAGGCTGCAGCTGTTAAATAGAGCGGAAACATCAGCACACATCTGCGTTACCTTATAGGTGGGGGCGTTTACATCAGTCTGAACAAAAAATGATAACATTTATGAAATGTTGTTTCCATAGTAACACAAGTGGAACGAAACGCTGTACTTGTTAATGACCCCCCACACACACACACACACTGAGTGTAATGTGAGGTGACAGTTTCTGGGCTTTGGCATTTAGAGTCTCCTGGCTCAGCCTGAAGGGGGGGGGGGTACACATCAGCGTGGTAGCTGACTGACAGGAAGTGACGGGCAGGAGATGAACCGTTAATCTGGTTAAATGACTCATGAATAATTATGAGTGACCTGTGAGGACTGCAACATGTCCCTTTGAGACCGAGCGCTGGGTTTAAGGACCCCTCAAACACTTTCAGGTAGTTCAGCAGGTGTGACGGAGCTCCAGCTCGTCTCAGATCTGTCTCAGGTCCTCAGCTACCAGGGCCTCCTGTCTCAGGTCCTCAGCTACCAGGGCCTCCTGTCTCAGGTGCTCAGCTACCAGGGCCTCCTGTCTCAGGTCCTCAGCTACCAGGGCCTCCTGTCTCAGGTCCTCAGCTACCAGGGCCACTGTCTCAGGTCCTCAGCTACCAGGGCCTCCTGTCTCAGGTCCTCAGCTACCAGGGCCACTGTCTCAGGTCCTCAGCTACCAGGGCCTCCTGTCTCAGGTCCTCAGCTACCAGGGCCACTGTCTCAGGTCCTCAGCTACCAGGGCCTCCCTGTCTCAGGTCCTCAGCTACCAGGGCCACTCGTCTCAGGTCCTCAGCTACCAGGGCCTCCTGTCTCAGGTCCTCAGCTACCAGGGCCTCCTGTCTCAGGTCCTCAGCTACCAGGGCCTCCTGTCTCAGGTGCTCAGCTACCAGGGCCTCCTGTCTCAGGTCCTCAGCTACCAGGGCCACTGTCTCAGGTCCTCAGCTACCAGGGCCTCCTGTCTCAGGTCCTCAGCTACCAGGGCCACTGTCTCAGGTCCTCAGCTACCAGGGCCACTGTCTCAGGTGCTCAGCTACCAGGGCCTCCTGTCTCAGGTCCTCAGCTACCAGGGCCTCCTGTCTCAGGTGCTCAGCTACCAGGGCCTCCTGTCTCAGGTCCTCAGCTACCAGGGCCTCCCTGTCTCAGGTCCTCAGCTACCAGGGCCTCCTGTCTCAGGTCCTCAGCTACCAGGGCCTCCTGTCTCAGGTCCTCAGCTACCAGGGCCTCCTGTCTCAGGTCCTCAGCTACCAGGGCCTCCTGTCTCAGGTCCTCAGCTACCAGGGCCTCCTGTCTCAGGTCCTCAGCTACCAGGGCCTCCTGTCTCAGGTCCTCAGCTACCAGGGCCACTGTCTCAGGTCCTCAGCTACCAGGGCCTCCTGTCTCAGGTCCTCAGCTACCAGGGCCACTGTCTGGTTCTTCTGGCCTTAGTTCCTACTTCCTCAGAAAGAGGGCAGACACAGCAAAGCAGCGAGATAACATTTGTAAGAAAGCGAAGTGAAGCTCAGGTCACAGACGGTTCTCTCGCAGCGTGTTTGGAGAACGCGGTGGAACGTTCCCTCTGCAGCTCTTTCACTGTTATTCTCTGGGTTTTCCTGCAGGACTCTTCATCCATCTCTGTTGTGTTGTTTCGGGTCGAAGCAATCGGCTCGTCCTCTGCTCCGCTTCACACAGACACACCGAGGCGACACATTACAAACATCCTCATTTCCCAGCATGCTCTCTGCCCAACCCCAAACCAGAGAGAGGCGTCAGGGTAAGAAATCTGTTAATAATAGAGGCTAATAGTTGTTTCAGACTGGTCCCAGTCCAGAACCTGGTCCCAGTGCAAAACAATAATAATAATAATACATTTTATTTCTAAAGCACTTTACATTTAAGAAAAAGCTCTAAGTGCTACAGTTAAGATCAGAACAGCAAGCTAAAAACATCAGTGTAAAATGTAGATAAATGGTGCAACGACATTATTGTGAAGGTTAAAACTGATAAAAAGAAATGTTTTTAAAAGTCTCAACAGTCTGCGGGGCCCTCAGATGGTCAGGGGGGCCGTTCCACGTCCGGCAGAGCAGAAGGCTCGCTCACCCGTGGTGCTGAGCTCAGTTCTGGGGAGGAGGAGGCGGTTTGAGTGTTTTGAGCGGAGGGATCGTGTTGTAGTGAGAGGGGGGAGTAGTTCTTTGGGGGGGGGGCTTTTCCACAGATGCACCGGTGGGTGAGAAGTGAGACTTGTAATCAATTCTAGCAGAAACAGGAAGCCAGTGAAGTGAGCGGAGAAGAGGTGAGATGTGGTCGTACTGACGCGCTCTCATCAGGATCCTCGCAGCTGATCAGAACATCGGGATCTTGTTAGGGATCCGGGTGAGAAGTGCGTCACAGTGATCCAGTCCGGAGGAGACAAAACCTTGTCCAAGTCCACAATGTGGGCAGATGTTTATTTCTGAGGTTCAGTTTCTGGTGAATCATCCAGATTAAAGTCACTAAGGTGGATTAATTTTAGTGTTTAACGATTATTACCAGTGTGTGTGTGTGTCAGTGTGTGTGTGTGTGTGTGTGTGTGTGTGTGTGTGTGTGTCAGTGTGTGTGTGTTTGCCTGCAGCTGTAGATGATCCACTTCCTGTGAACACCTGAGATCAGCTGCAGGCCGTCAGAGCTCAGAACACCTGAGACTGCTCAGTCTGAACTCTCTGGGGAGGGGGGTCTGATCTCTGATCTCTGAGGCTCCGCCCACCGACACACCTGAGACTCTGCTGTGAGAGCCTCTAGACTCAATGCACACAGCCTCAATTGATCTCATCAGTCTGGATCCACTGTCCTTGGTGGATCTACGTCGTCTACTGTGACGTCAGACTGTCACCTGTCTTCCTGTCCCTGTTGGACTCACCTGTCTTCCTGTCCCTGTTGGACTCACCTGTCTTCCTGTCTCTCTCCCGCCCAGCGGTGTCTGAAGGTTTTCTTCTTCTTCTCTTGTTGTTGAACCTCCCGCAGCTCGTCTGGTATTTGTCCGTCCGTCCTGCTGTCTGATGTAAAGGTCAAGGATCTCACCTCACGCTGAGTCCAGCTGAGTCCAGTCCTCCTCCAGGTTCTCAGGGCTGGGGTAAACTCCTGTTTCTGTGCCATCGTCTAAATATGGATAGATATTGATGTTGATGTTCAGATGATAACAGATAAACCTAGCGGAGGCTGACTCCAGAAAAGCCCTGGGTTTCGCCTTACAGGCTACACACGTGCTGGGGGGGCGTCTTCACCCTCATACCCAATCGTCAGACGGTCGGTTTCAGCAAAGCAGCAACAGACAGGAAGTGAAGGGGTGTTGTTTGTTAATTTCTCTTCTGCTGAAGAATATTAGTTTCACATGTGGAAACATTTCCGGTTAAACCGAAGCCCCACCTGCACAAAGAACACACCTGCAGGGGGTCAGCTTTGGCCTTTAGTGTGAAGACCACCTTCAGACGAGGCTTCTGACCGATCCTCTTTCACCTCACACGAGAAGACAAGAAGTCAAGTCAGTTTAGTTTATACAGCCCAGCATCACAGATCCCAAGTAGCTCTGCAGTCAGGCCAGCAGACCCCCCCTGTCGTCAGAACCTCAGTCGAACAAAGACAAACTCCCCAAAAAGCCTCTAATGTCAGGAAGAGGGCTAGAGCAAAGTCCAGGTTCTACTCAGGTTTGACCCTGGACTGGGTATTTATATGAACTCTCTCCATGGTGTGTTTTTGGTGCCTAAACCTGACCAAGTAGTTTTGATGTCTAAACCTGACCAAGCGGTTTTTGCGTCTTGACCAGAGGGCGGTTGATGCCAAGGTGTTCCGTCCATATGTGACAGTTGGGAGTGAGAACGTCTTGCCCTCGTCTGAAAAGGCCTTCCTAAACACCAGCCCAGTTTCTGGAACTGATCGGCCCTCCAGTCCTCCTGCCTAAGTGAGCTCCAGCCAGCTGTAGCAGATGTTGGCCTGTACTTCTGAAAGTGCCAGACCTCTTCACGACCTCTTCCCAGGATGCGCCTGAACAGGCACCCGTGAGAACTATCTCCATTAGAGCCAGTAGAAGGGCGTATCAGGACCCAGTCTACCAGTTTCACCGGTCACCATACTTTCACCACATCGTCATAAAATGGTGACAAAATATTCAGATTGCCATTTCACATGCTCATAGCGCCCCCTGCAGTTCAGAGGTGCCCCGGTCCGCCTCGTCCTGTGCTAAGGTGTCTGTCTCGGTTTGCTGTGAGATCGCTTCCATCGACCGAATACAATGAAAAGTCCGTTCTGAGCATTCATCATCAGATTTTAGAAATATGTAGACCTAACCCTGAGGCGTGATGGGACTGATGCTCCCGGCGCTTTAATCCCAGCAGATCGCCCAAAGCTGCTTGTTGTCCTGAATATGACCTGGTCTCCTGTGGACCCGCTTCAGTTCTAGAGTCCCTCTATGTTGGTCTCTAGGTCTTTGATTGATTCAGGAATCTCTCTGTAGTGACTCTTAAATTGTTTCAATTACAGAACAGTTGTATTTTTTCAACATCCATTATAACCTCAGAGATGTAAATGATTTTCTAGACTTCCATTGTTTCCAGAAGAAGTGGGAAACATCTTCACTGATCGTCAAATGACGACTGTGAAAAAGTATTTGCTCTCAGTTTCAGCCGATCTATGAAGACATGCTAACACACAGGGAGCATGTGTCTGATCCATAATGACCAACATTTAGGTAAATCTAAGCATCTGTCTATCAGACCGTGGATCAGCAGATAATCATTATTAATATCTAGTGTTGTTCTGCTGCTCCTCTTAAGACTCCTTTTTCATGGCATTTGTCTTGTCTCGGTCTCGGTCTCTGGATTTTATTTTAAGACCAGTCGAGACCATAACTTTGGGAATATCAATAAATTGTTTTTGTCTGAATTATGTGTTAACATCCGAGCTTTGAAATTTGATTTATTTGACAGTAACAAAAATAAATGCATAACAAGATGCCATCGTTATTATGGAGTGTTGATAAAGATGCTTACGTTGATATCAGCTCTCAGTGTTTGTATGTGGGTGTTTTGATGGGAATGTGGAGTTTGAGACGTACCTACAATGTCGTTCTACATTTTATTGTGTGTCATGTAATGTGGGAAACTGGTCTCGGTCTTGACTTGGTCTCGATAAACTTTGGGCGCTCTCGACTACAACACTATTGAGATCCCTAACAAAGACCGGAGGGCTTGATGCACAGTTTGAATCGCTCCAGTGAAGCTTGTTTTCTTCTTTTCACATGAACAGCTACAGTGAGTGTGTGTTGGGCTGCAGAAACACAGGTGACCTACACACAGTGCTGTACCTGAAGGTACCGTGTGAGACACCGATGAAGCTGCTCACACTAAGCCTCCTGTGCAAAACTTGTTTTTTTATTGTAAAACCTGGTTTTTATTGGATAGTGCTATAACTAAATTTAAGGATTCAATTCCATCAGCTCTAAATTCATTATCAGGTCATAAAATAACAGAGGACTCATATGCTAATTTCAGTCCCTCCCAAGTTGATTATCTTGTTGATAGTGCTGCAGGCTCGCTGAGAACAACACTCGACTCTGTAGTCAATCTGTGTCAATTTGTCTTTATCAACAGGCTACGTACCACAGTACTTTAAAGTAGCTGTAATTAAACCTCTTCTGAAAAAGCCCAACCTGGATCCAGACGTTTTAGCCAACTACAGACCTATATCTAACCTTCCATTTATCTCTAAGGTCCTGGAGAAAGCAGTCGCCAAACAGCTGTGTGACTTTCTACATAGCAATAGTTTATTTGAGGATTTTCAGTCAGGATTTAGAGCTCACCATAGCACAGAGACAGCACTGGTGAAAATTACTAATGACCTCCTAACTGCATCAGACAAAGGACTTGTCTCTGTATTGGTTTTACTAGATCTTAGTGCTGCATTTGACACCATTGACCATCAGATCCTATTACAGAGACTGGAACATTTCATTGGCATTAAAGGAACCGCTCTAAGCTGGTTTAAGTCCTATTTATCAGATCGATTTCAGTTTGTACATGTTAACGATGAGTCCTCCATGCATACCAAAGTTAGTCATGGAGTTCCATGAGGATCTGTGCTTGGACCAATCCTCTTCACTTTATATATGCTTCCTTTAGGCAATATTATCAGGAAACACTCCATAAACTTTCATTGTTATGCAGATGATACTCAGTTATATCTATCGATCAAGCCAGATGAAACTCATCAGTTAGCTAAGCTTCAAATGTGTCTTCAGGATGTTAAAACCTGGATGACCTGCAATTTTCTAATGTTAAACTCAGATAAAACTGAAGTTATTGTTCTAGGGCCTAAGCACCTCCATGACGCATTATCTAAAGATATAGTTTCCCTGGATGGCATCGCCTGGCCTCCAGCACCACTGTGAGAAATCTTGGAGTTATCTTTGACCAGGACATGTCGCTTAACTCTCACATTAAGCAAATTTCAAGGACCGCCTACTTAATATTGCAAGAATCAGAACATCCTGTCTAAAATGTGCAGAAACTAGTCCATGCATTTAGATAGATAGATAGATAGATAGTGTTTATTGATCCCAAAGAATGGGAAATTACAGAGCACAGGTTCCACAGTCACAGTACCAAAATAGAAATAAATGATGCTAGGAAAAAAAATACATACGTACAATATACATGAAATAATAATAGAATAATAAAATAGAAGAACAGATATCTGCAAATATACAGGATGGGAAACAAATGTACAAATGCTTTAAAAAAGACTTCTAGACTGGATTACTGCAATTCCTTATTATCAGGCTCTTCGAAAAGTCCATTAAGACTCTTCAGCTGATCCAGAATGCTGCAGCACGTGTTCTGACAGGAACCAGTAAAAGAGATCATATCTCTCCTGTCTTAGCTTCTCTGCATTGGCTTCCTGTAAAATCCAGAATAGAATTTTAAAATCCTTCTTCTCACATACAAAGCTCTTAATGGTCAGGCACCATCTTACCTTAAAGAGCTCATAGTACCTTACTACCCCACCAGAGCACTGCGCTCCCAGAATGCAGGGTTACTTGTGGTTCCTAGAGTCTCCAAAAGTAGAATGGGAGCCAGAGCTGCTCAGCTATCAGGCTCCTCTCCTGTGGAACCAGGTTCCAGTTTGGGTTTGGGAGGCAGACACCGCCTCTACATTTAAGAGTAGGCTTAAGACTTTCCTTTTGATAAAGCTTATAGTTAGGGCTGGCTCGGGTGAGTCCTGAACCATCCCTTAATTATGCTGCTATAGGCTAGACTGCTGGGGGATTTCCCATGATGCACTGAGCTCCTCTCTCCTCTTCTCTCTCTCTCTCTGAGTGCAACCTCATCCCATTAATGCATGTTACTAACTCGACTTCTTCCCTCTCCCGTGGTCGTGTGCTTCCTCCTCCTGTCACTTCCTGCGGGTGTTGCTGGCTCTGGAGCTGTGGAGTCTGGATCTGTGGTTGGGAGTCTCCTGCTGCCCCCATGTTCCTGCTCGACGCCCTCTGCTACAGTTGCAACTGCTGTTACTAGTCCTATTGCTATTATTACTGTTATTATTATCATTACTATAAATATCTGTACCATTTTTCATTCAGTCTGTAGCAACATTACCTTTACTGTCTGTACCTCTGTGTGTATACTGTGTAGGCTGCCTCCCTCTGCTCTCTCTCTCTCTCTCTCTGTCCCTCTCTCTCTCTCTCTCTCTCTCCCCTCACCCCAACCGGTCGAGGCAGATGGCCCCCCACCCTGAGCCATGGTTCTGCTCGAGGTTTCTGCCTCTTAAAGGAAGTTTTTCCTTGCCTGTGTCGCCTAGTGCTGCTCTTGGTGGGAATTGTTGGGCTTCTGTAAATAACTTCAGAGTTCGGTCTAGACCTGCTCTTTATGAAAAGCTGTGAGATAACTGTTGTTGTGATTTGGGGCTATATAAATAAAATTGAATTGAATTGAATTGAATTGAATATTGTAAAACCTGGTTTTAATTGTAAAATCTGTTTTTTATTGTAAAACCTGGTTTTTATTTTAAAACCTGTTCATTGATTGTAAAACCTGGTTTTAATTGCAAAACCTGGTCATTGATTGTAAAACAGTTTTTTTCTTTTAAAACTTGTTTTTTATTGTAAAACCTGGTTATTGATGGTAAAACCTGGTTTTATTTGTAAAACTGTTTTTTCTTGTAAAACCTAGTTTTAATTGTAAAACCTGTTTTTTTCCTTGTAAAACCATTTTTTTCTTTTAAAACCTGTTTTTTATTGTAAAACCTGGTCATTGATGGTAAAACCTGGTTTTAATTGTAAAACCTGTTTTTCTTTTAAAACCTGTTTTTATTGTAAAACCTTATCATTCATAGTAAAACCTGTTTTTTTTCTTGCAAAACCTGGTTTTAAGTGTAAAACCTGGTTTTAATTGTAAAACCTGGTAGTGAATGTAGTGAAAAGTGAATAAATGTGCTCAGGTACAGACATGAGATGGAAACAGAACCAGTGATGTAGAAGAGATGCAGAGACTGTGGCAGCGTTAGTAATACGGATGTGGTTTCATGTGACCCCGCCCTCCCCTGCTGGAGGAGGAGCCCCCCCCACCCCCCGTGTGAATGGAGTCTTTGTAAGAGACGGGCGAGCGACAGCAGGATACTAACAGAGAGAGAGTCTGGCTGGATGTGTCTCTGTCGGAGCTGCTGCTGGACTTCAGGCTCAGTCAGAGCTGATAACTGATCAATAATCAGGGACAACCAACAGAGGACGGTAAGACCTGTCAATATTTAAATCTCTGAGACTGTCCATGCAGGGAACAGCGATGGGGCTTTAACAGATTAAATACACATGACCTGTTACCCTTAAAATACTGAGTTTAAATACTGAGTTTAAATACTGTGAATATTTGTTGAAATACTGATGAGAACGCACGACACTGCAGGACACTGCAGGAAAATGATTGCTGACAGTTTAATATTAAAGCATAGCAGCAGTTCTCCACGGTACATCAGTGGATGGGTTCCATCAGCTGTTGTCTTCTGTGTTTTATTGTGTTATATTAAAGAACGTGGAACATTTCAGAGCATCAATCTGACCCAACATAGTACTTCAGTCAACTGTTCAACGCTGATACTCCAAAACGTTCAGAGATGGAAAGAGTACAAAACAAAGAGACAGTTGAAGTTCCTGTGGAACACCAGATCTGTGCTGTTGTTCTTACAATAAATATCATTGTATTACAATATATAATATATAGTTATAACATATATAATTATATTATATTATTCAAACGCCTTGCAGACTTAACACATTTAAAAGTAAAGTCATTCAAATATAAAATTCTTTTTTTCCTGCTGTTTCTCTCAAAGGATCGAGTCTCCTCCTCCTACACCATCACCTCCTTCAACACCACCTCCTTCAGGATCACCTCCTGCTCTTCCTGGAGCTGGACAACCTCTTGTGGTTGCTTGGTGTAAGTATTTTTCCTCCCTCTGGTTGGAAGGTTTGAAGTCCCCTTATTGGACAGTTTGACATCTGTTTTTGAGAATCTCCTTGGACAGTTTGGACCTCTGCTTGTTGGACAGTTTGACATCTGTTTTTTGGGACTCTCCTTGGACAGTTTGATATCTGTTTTGTTTTTTTTGAAAGTTTGACGTCTGTTTTTTTGGACAGTTTGACATTTTCTTATTGGGCAGTTTGACATCTGTTTTTTTGGACAGTTTGACATCTGCTTATTTGAACAGTTTGACATCTGCTTTGTTTGTTGACAGTTTGATGTCTGTTTTTTGGACAGCTTGACGTCTCCTACTGGACAGTTTGATATCTGTTTTTTTTTTTTTGAAAGTTTGACGTCTGTTTTTTTGGACAGTTTGACATTTTCTTATTGGGCAGTTTGACATCTGTTTTTTTGGGCAGTTTGACATCTGTTTTTTTGGACAGTTTGACATCTGTTATTTGAACAGTTTGATGTCTTCTTGTTGGACAGTTTGACATCTGTTTTTGGGAATCTCCTTGGACAGTTTGGACCTCTGCTTGTTGGACAGTTTGACATCTGTTTTTTGGGACTCTCCTTGGACAGTTTGATTTTTTTAACAGTTTGATGTCTGTTTTTTTGGACAACTTGACGTCTTCTTACTGGACAGTTTGACATCTGTTTTTTTTTTTTGAAAGTTTGACGTCTGTTTTTTTGGACAGTTTGACGTTTTCTTATTGGACAGTTTGACGTTTTCTTATTGGGCAGTTTGACATCTGTTTTTTTGGACAGTTTGACATCTGTTATTTGAACAGTTTGATGTCTTCTTGTTGGACAGTTTGACATCTGTTTTTGGGAATCTCCTTGGACAGTTTGGACCTCTCCTTGTTGGACAGTTTGACATCTGTTTTTTAGACAGCTTGACGTCAGTCTTGTTGGATAGTTTGACATCGGTTTTTGGGAATCTCCTTGGACAGTTTGGACCTCTCCTTGTTGGACAGTTTGACATCTGTTATTTGAACAGTTTGATGTCTCCTTGTTGGACAGTTTGACGTCTGTTTTTTTAGACAGCTTGACGTCAGTTTTTTGGATAGTTTGACATCGGTTTTTGGGACTCTCCTTTGACAGTTTGATATCTGTTTTTTTTAACAGTTTGATGTCTGTTTTTTTGGACAGCTTGACGTCTTCTTACTGGACAGTTTGACATCTGTTTTTTTTTTTTGAAAGTTTGACATCTGTTTTTTTGGGCAGTTTGACATCTGTTATTTGAACAGTTTGATGTCTTCTTGTTGGACAGTTTGACATCTGTTTTTTTTTTTTTGAAAGTTTGACGTCTGTTTTTTTGGACAGTTTGACATTTTCTTATTGGGCAGTTTGACATCTGTTTTTTTGGACAGTTTGACATCTGTTATTTGAACAGTTTGATGTCTTCTTGTTGGACAGTTTGACATCTGTTTTTGGGAATCTCCTTGGACAGTTTGGACCTCTGCTTGTTGGACAGTTTGACATCTGTTTTTTGGGACTCTCCTTGGACAGTTTGATATCTGTTTTTTTGTAACAGTTTGATGTCTGTTTTTTTGGACAGCTTGACGTCTTCTTACTGGACAGTTTGACATCTGTTTTTTTTGAACAGTTTGATGTCTGTTTTTTTGGACAGCTTGACGTCTTCTTACTGGACAGTTTGACATCTGTTTTTTTTTTTTGAAAGTTTGACGTCTGTTTTTTTGGACAGTTTGACGTTTTCTTATTGGGCAGTTTGACATCTGTTTTTTTGGACAGTTTGACATCTGTTATTTGAACAGTTTGATGTCTTCTTGTTGGACAGTTTGACATCTGTTTTTGGGAATCTCCTTGGACAGTTTGGACCTCTCCTTGTTGGACAGTTTGACATCTGTTATTTGAACAGTTTGATGTCTCCTTGTTGGACAGTTTGACGTCAGTTTTTTGGATAGTTTGACATCGGTTTTTGGGACTCTCCTTTGACAGTTTGATATCTGTTTTTTTTAACAGTTTGATGTCTGTTTTTTTGGACAGCTTGACGTCTTCTTACTGGACAGTTTGACATCTGTTTTTTTTTTTTGAAAGTTTGACGTCTGTTTTTTTGGACAGTTTGACGTTTTCTTATTGGGCAGTTTGACATCTGTTTTTTTAGACAGCTTGACGTCAGTTTTTTGGACAGTTTGACATCTGTTTTTTTTTGAAAGTTTGACGTCTGTTTTTTTGGACAGTTTGACGTTTTCTTATTGGGCAGTTTGACATCTGTTTTTTTGGACAGTTTGACATCTGTTATTTGAACAGTTTGATGTCTTCTTGTTGGACAGTTTGACGTCTGTTTTTTTAGACAGCTTGATGTCAGTTTTTTGGATAGTTTGACATCGGTTTTTGGGCACCTCCTTGGACAGTTTGATATCTGTTTTTTTTGGACAGTTTGACGTCAGTTTAATGTCTCTTTGTCTGACAGTTTGGATGTTTCCTTGTTTGACAATTTGGATGATTCTTTGTTGGATAGTTTGACGTCTCCTTTTTGGACAGTTTGGAGCCTCCGTTTGGACATTTTGAAATCTCCTTGTTGGACAGTTTGATGTCTCCTTGTTGGACAGTTTGAAGTCTCGTTGTTGGACAGTTAAACATCTCTATTGTGGACAGTTTGGGCAACTCCTTTTTGGACAGTTTGGACGTCTCCTTGTTGGACAGTTTAATGTCTCTTTTGTGGACAGTTTGGCCGTCTACTTGTTGGACAGTTTGGATGTCTCCTTGTTGGACAGTTTGAAGTCTCCTTGTTGGACAGTTAAATATCTCTATTGTGGACAGTTTGGGCATCTCCTTGTTGGACAGTTTAATGTCTCCTTGTTGGATATTTTGATGTCTCCTTGTTGGACAGTTTGGAGCCTCCGTTTGGACATTTTGAAATCTCCTTGTTGGACAGTTTGATGTCTCCTTGTTGGATATTTTGATGTCTCCTTGTTGGACAGTTTGAAGTCTCCTTGTTGAACAGTTAAACATCTCTATTGTGGACAGTTTGGGCATCTCCTTGTTGGACAGTTTAATGTCTCTTTTGTGGACAGTTTGGCTGTCTACTTGTTGGACAGTTTGACATCTACTTGTTGGAAAGTTTAACATCTCTACTGTGGACAGTTTGGGCATCTCCTTGTTGGACAGTTTAATGTCTCTTTTGTGGACAGTTTGGCCGTCTACTTGTTGGACAGTTTGACATCTACTTGTTGGAAAGTTTAACATCTCTACTGTGGACAGTTTGGACGTCTCCTTGTTGGACAGATTAACGTCTCTTTTGTGGATAATTTGACGTCTCCTTGTTGGACAGTTTGACGTCTCCTTTGGACGTCTTCTTGTCATTTGACACATCTACTTATTGGTGTCTGTCTCCTCAGAGATGAACTGTCTCTGTGGTCTGAGCATGCTCAGTGTGTTCGTCCTGTCACTGTGGGAGGAGCCAAACTGTGAGGCAATGACCTTGAACTCTATCCTCCTTCGTCAGGTGTCAGGAGGAGGAGCAGGAGGCGGAGGAGGTCACCAGAGAAGGAAGAGGAGCTGGGTGTGGAACCAGTTCTTTGTCCTGGAGGAGTACGGCGAAGACGAGCCGCTGTATGTGGGGAAGGTACGATCAGGGACATCGATGCTTCCACTAATTTCTGTTCATTAGAAAAAAAATCACTGAGTCATCAATAAGATGATCTGTGCAAAACAGCTCCACCTGCTGGACACTTTGCATCATTACATTGCCTTCACAACATCACAGGACCAGTCAGTGGAGCTTTTCCAGATTAGGGTTAGCTCACCTGACTTTATTATTACGGTCTCTGTCCCGCTGCATGCTGGGAGTTTGGTGGTGGTGAGCTAATATGGCTGAAGGGGGGGCGTGTTTCACGGCGGGTATGGCGTCTTCATTGGATTCCTTGAAGTAAGAGTGTGAATCTTTTGGTATCTCACGATTCAGGGTCTTGTTCACTTGTGAGGGTCAGATGGAGGTGAGGTCATCAGTAGGCATGTGACTGTAGGGGTTTAGAGGGACCTGATCCTTGAGGTGCAGCTCTGAGTTCACCAGTTGATCACAAAACAGGTGATCACAGAACAAGTGTGTACTTGTTGTCTCTGCTGGTTTACTTGTTGTTTCTTATGGCTTGTCTTGTCGTCTCTGGTCCCTGCAGCTCCACTCTGACATGGATAAGGGTGATGGTCAGGTGAGGTACGTCCTGAGCGGTGAAGGAGCAATGTCCATCTTCACCATTGATGAGAATACAGGAGACATTCACGCCACCAAAAGGCTGGACCGGGAGCAGCAGGCATACTACTCTTTGAGAGCTCAGGCTCGAGACCGGAACACCAACATGCCAGTGGAACCAGAGTCCCGGTTCATCATCAAAGTCCAGGACATCAATGACAATGAGCCCAAGTTCCTGGACGGACCGTACACTGCCAGGGTGGCTGAGGGGTCTCCAGTAGGTGAGTGTGAACACCTGCAGTCTAAACAAGGGACTACCCCATGACAACGGTCCGGGTGATTTTAACTGATGTTTATAGTCCGTGAAAAGTTATAAACACAGACTTTAGACATCTTTTAGCAAGTAAAGAATCTTTATTCAGCCTTTCAAAACTTGAGTTACAAGACGCTGCATAAGTGCAGTTAAATGAATTTCAGGTCACACATTGAAATAATGAAATAAATAAAGATAAAACAACATAAATCCATCTGAATACGAGTTCTAAAAAATAAAAGCCCTTACCTGCTGCTGGTGTCACAACTTAGAAACTAAATGATCAGCATTCAAAGTAGACAACGTGATAGCATCTGGGCTGCTAGCTTTCAGTCTGCACCTCCGACTGCTCTTCAGCCTGATGCATGCTAACTAGCAGCTTTCATCCTGACCTGCTAACTAGCAGCTTTCATCCTGACCTGCTAACTAGCAGCCTTCATCCCGACCTGCTAACTAGCAGCCTTCATCTCAGACTGCTAACTAGCAGCCTTCATCTCAGACTGCTAACTACCAGCCTTCATCCTGACCTGCTAACTAGCAGCCTTCATCTCAGACTGCTAACTTCCATCCTTCATCCCGACCTGCTAACTAGCAGCCTTCATCTCAGACTGCTAACTAGCAGCCTTCATCTCAGACTGCTAACTACCAGCCTTCATCCTGACCTGCTAACTAGCAGCCTTCATCTCAGACTGCTAACTTCTATCCTTCATCCCGACCTGCTAACTAGCAGCCTTCATCTCAGACTGCTAACTAGCAGCCTTCATCTCAGACTGCTAACTACCAGCCTTCATCCCGGACTGCTAACTTCCAGCCTTTATCCCGACCTGCTAACTAGCAGCCTTCATCTCAGACTGCTAACTAGCAGCCTTCATCTCAGACTGCTAACTAGCAGCCTTCATCCCGGACTGCTAACTACCAGCCTTCATCCCGGACTGCTAACTTCCAGCCTTTATCCCGACCTGCTAACTAGCAGCCTTCATCTCAGACTGCTAACTAGCAGCCTTCATCTCAGACTGCTAACTAGCAGCCTTCATCCCGGACTGCTAACTACCAGCCTTCACCCCGACCTACTAACTTCCAGCCTTCATTCTGACCTGCTAACTAGCAGCTTTCATCCTGACCTGCTAACTAGCAGCCTTCATCCTGACCTGCTAACTAGCAGCCTTCATCCCGGACTGCTAACTTCCAGCCTTTATCCCGACCTGCTAACTAGCAGCCTTCATCTCAGACTGCTAACTACCAGCCTTCATCCCGGACTGCTAACTAGCAGCCTTCACCCCGACCTACTAACTACCAGCCTTCATTCTGACCTGCTAACTAGCAGCTTTCATCCTGACCTGCTAACTAGCAGCCTTCATCCTGACCTGCTAACTAGCAGCCTTCATCTCAGACTGCTAACTACCAGCCTTCATCCCGGACTGCTAACTTCCAGCCTTTATCCCGACCTGCTAACTAGCAGCCTTCATCTCAGACTGCTAACTAGCAGCCTTCATCTCAGACTGCTAACTAGCAGCCTTCATCTATACCTGCTAACTTCCAGCCTTCATCCCGACCTGCTAACTTCCAGCCTTCATCCCGACCTGCTAACTAGCAGCCTTCATCTCAGACTGCTAACTAGCAGCCTTCATCCCGACCTGCTAACTAGCAGCCTTCATCTCAGACTGCTAACTAGCAGCCTTCATCTCAGACTGCTAACTACCAGCCTTCATCCCGGACTGCTAACTACCAGCCTTCATCCCGACCTGCTAACTAGCAGCCTTCATCCCGGACTGCTAACTACCAGCCTTCACCCCGACCTACTAACTTCCATCCTTCATCCCGACCTGCTAACTAGCAGCCTTCATCTCAGACTGCTAACTAGCAGCCTTCATCTCAGACTGCTAACTAGCAGCCTTCATCTATACCTGCTAACTTCCAGCCTTCATCCCGACCTGCTAACTAGCAGCCTTCATCTCAGACTGCTAACTAGCAGCCTTCATCTATACCTGCTAACTTCCAGCCTTCATCCCGACCTGCTAACTAGCAGCCTTCATCTCAGACTGCTAACTACCAGCCTTCACCCCGACCTACTAACTTCCAGCCTTCATTCTGACCTGCTAACTAGCAGCCTTCATCCCGACCTGCTAACTAGCAGCCTTCATCCCGGACTGCTAACTACCAGCCTTCACCCCGACCTACTAACTTCCATCCTTCATCCCGACCTGCTAACTAGCAGCCTTCATCCCGACCTGCTAACTAGCAGCCTTCATCTCAGACTGCTAACTAGCAGCCTTCATCTCAGACTGCTAACTTCCAGCCTTCATCCCGACCTGCTAACTTCCAGCCTTCATCCCGACCTGCTAACTAGCAGCCTTCATCCTGACCTGCTAACTAGCAGCCTTCATCTCAGACTGCTAACTAGCAGCCTTCATCTCAGACTGCTAACTAGCAGCCTTCATCCCGACCTGCTAACTAGCAGCCTTCATCCCGACCTGCTAACTTCCAGCCTTCATCCCGACCTGCTAACTAACAGCCTTCATCTCAGACTGCTAACTAGCAGCCTTCATCCCGACCTGCTAACTAGCAGCCTTCATCTCAGACTGCTAACTTCCATCCTTCATCCTGACCTGCTAACTAGCAGCCTTCATCTCAGACTGCTAACTAGCAGCCTTCATCTCAGACTGCTAACTAGCAGCCTTCATCCCGACCTGCTAACTAGCAGCCTTCATCCCGACCTGCTAACTTCCAGCCTTCATCCCGACCTGCTAACTAGCAGCCTTCATCTCAGACTGCTAACTAGCAGCCTTCATCCCGACCTGCTAACTAGCAGCCTTCATCTCAGACTGCTAACTAGCAGCCTTCATCTCAGACTGCTAACTACCAGCCTTCATCCCGGACTGCTAACTACCAGCCTTCATTCTGACCTGCTAACTAGCAGCCTTCATCCCGGACTGCTAACTACCAGCCTTCACCCCGACCTACTAACTTCCATCCTTCATCCCGACCTGCTAACTAGCAGCCTTCATCTCAGACTGCTAACTAGCAGCCTTCATCTCAGACTGCTAACTAGCAGCCTTCATCTATACCTGCTAACTTCCAGCCTTCATCCCGACCTGCTAACTTCCAGCCTTCATCCCGACCTGCTAACTAGCAGCCTTCATCTCAGACTGCTAACTAGCAGCCTTCATCTATACCTGCTAACTTCCAGCCTTCATCCCGACCTGCTAACTAGCAGCCTTCATCTCAGACTGCTAACTAGCAGCCTTCATCCTGACCTGCTAACTAGCAGCCTTCATTCTGACCTGCTATCTAGCAGCCTTCATCTCAGACTGCTAACTACCAGCCTTTATCCCGACCTGCTAACTAGCAGCCTTCATCTCAGACTGCTAACTAGCAGCCTTCATCTATACCTGCTAACTTCCAGCCTTCATCCCGACCTGCTAACTTCCAGCCTTCATCCCGACCTGCTAACTAGCAGCCTTCATCTCAGACTGCTAACTAGCAGCCTTCATCCTGACCTGCTAACTAGCAGCTCTTCATTCTGACCTGCTATCTAGCAGCCTTCATCTCAGACTGCTAACTACCAGCCTTTATCCCGACCTGCTAACTAGCAGCCTTCATCTCAGACTGCTAACTAGCAGCCTTCATCCCGACCTGCTAACTAGCAGCCTTCATCCCGACCTGCTAACTTCCAGCCTTCATCCCGACCTGCTAACTAGCAGCCTTCATCTCAGACTGCTAACTAGCAGCCTTCATTCCGACCTGCTAACTAGCAGCCTTCATCTCAGACTGCTAACTTCCATCCTTCATCCTGACCTGCTAACTAGCAGCCTTCATCTCAGACTGCTAACTAGCAGCCTTCATCCCGACCTGCTAACTAGCAGCCTTCATCCCGACCTGCTAACTTCCATCCTTCATCCCGACCTGCTAACTAGCAGCCTTCATCTCAGACTGCTAACTAGCAGCCTTCATCCCGACCTGCTAACTAGCAGCCTTCATCTCAGACTGCTAACTACCAGCCTTCATTCTGACCTGCTAACTAGCAGCCTTCATCTCAGACTTCTAACTAGCAGCCTTCATCCCGACCTGCTAACTACCAGCCTTCATTCTGACCTGCTAACTAGCAGCCTTCATCTCAGACTGCTAACTAGCAGCCTTCATCTCAGACTGCTAACTAGCAGCCTTCATCCCGACCTGCTAACTAGCAGCCTTCATCCCGACCTGCTAGCAACAAACCCTCATTTATTCTATCTAGCTACCGATCTGCTAGTTACAAACTAGCTTTCCAGCCTGCTAGCCATCAGTATGCACCCTGGCCTGTTAGCTTTCATCCTGACCTGCTAACTAGCAGCCTTCATCCTGACCTGCTAACTAGCAGCCTTCATCCCGGACTGCTAACTTCCAGCCTTTATCCCGACCTGCTAACTAGCAGCCTTCATCTCAGACTGCTAACTAGCAGCCTTCATCTCACACTGCTAACTAGCAGCCTTCATCTATACCTGCTAACTTCCAGCCTTCATCCCGACCTGCTAACTTCCAGCTCTTCATCCCGACCTGCTAACTAGCAGCCTTCATCTCAGACTGCTAACTAGCAGCCTTCATCCCGACCTGCTAACTAGCAGCCTTCATCTCAGACTGCTAACTAGCAGCCTTCATCTCAGACTGCTAACTACCAGCTCTTCATCCCGGACTGCTAACTACCAGCCTTCATCCCGACCTGCTAACTAGCAGCTTTCATCCCGACTGCTAACTACCAGCCTTCACCTCGACCTACTAACTTCCATCCTTCATCCCGACCTGCTAACTAGCAGCCTTCATCTCAGACTGCTAACTAGCAGCCTTCATCTCAGACTGCTAACTAGCAGCCTTCATCTATACCTGCTAACTTCCAGCCTTCATCCCGACCTGCTAACTAGCAGCCTTCATCTCAGACTGCTAACTAGCAGCCTTCATCTATACCTGCTAACTTCCAGCCTTCATCCCGACCTGCTAACTAGCAGCCTTCATCTCAGACTGCTAACTAGCAGCCTTCATCTCAGACTGCTAACTACCAGCCTTCACCCCGACCTACTAACTTCCAGCCTTCATTCTGACCTGCTAACTAGCAGCCTTCACCCCGACCTACTAACTTCCATCCTTCATCCCGACCTGCTAACTAGCAGCCTTCATCTCAGACTGCTAACTAGCAGCCTTCATCTCAGACTGCTAACTAGCAGCCTTCATCTATACCTGCTAACTTCCAGCCTTCATCCCGACCTGCTAACTTCCAGCCTTCATCCCGACCTGCTAACTAGCAGCCTTCATCTCAGACTGCTAACTAGCAGCCTTCATCTATACCTGCTAACTTCCAGCCTTCATCCCGACCTGCTAACTTCCAGCCTTCATCCCGACCTGCTAACTAGCAGCCTTCATCTCAGACTGCTAACTAGCAGCCTTCATCCTGACCTGCTAACTAGCAGCCTTCATTCTGACCTGCTATCTAGCAGCCTTCATCTCAGACTGCTAACTACCAGCCTTTATCCCGACCTGCTAACTAGCAGCCTTCATCTCAGACTGCTAACTAGCAGCCTTCATCTATACCTGCTAACTTCCAGCCTTCATCCCGACCTGCTAACCCGACCTGCTAACTAGCAGCCTTCATCTCAGACTGCTAACTAGCAGCCTTCATCCTGACCTGCTAACTAGCAGCCTTCATCCCGACCTGCTAACTAGCAGCCTTCATCCCGACCTGCTAACTTCCAGCCTTCATCCCGACCTGCTAACTAGCAGCCTTCATCTCAGACTGCTAACTAGCAGCCTTCATTCCGACCTGCTAACTAGCAGCCTTCATCTCAGACTGCTAACTTCCATCCTTCATCCTGACCTGCTAACTAGCAGCCTTCATCTCAGACTGCTAACTAGCAGCCTTCATCCCGACCTGCTAACTAGCTTCTCACCTGCTAACTTCCATCCTTCATCGACCTGCTAACTAGCAGCCTTCATCTCAGACTGCTAACTAGCAGCCTTCATCCCGACCTGCTAACTAGCAGCCTTCATCTCAGACTGCTAACTACCAGCCTTCATCCCGGACTGCTAACTACCAGCCTTCATTCTGACCTGCTAACTAGCAGCCTTCATCTCAGACTTCTAACTAGCAGCCTTCATCCCGACCTGCTAACTACCAGCCTTCATTCTGACCTGCTAACTAGCAGCCTTCATCTCAGACTGCTAACTAGCAGCCTTCATCTCAGACTGCTAACTAGCAGCCTTCATCCCGACCTGCTAACTAGCAGCCTTCATCCCGACCTGCTAGCAACAAACCCTCATTTATTCTATCTAGCTACCGACCTGCTAGTTACAAACTAGCTTTCCAGCCTGCTAGCCATCAGTATGCACCCCCGGCCTGTTAGCTTTCATCCTGACCTGCTAACTAGCAGCCTTCATCCTGACCTGCTAACTAGCAGCCTTCATCCCGGACTGCTAACTTCCAGCCTTTATCCCGACCTGCTAACTAGCAGCCTTCATCTCAGACTGCTAACTAGCAGCCTTCATCTCACACTGCTAACTAGCAGCCTTCATCTATACCTGCTAACTTCCAGCCTTCATCCCGACCTGCTAACTTCCAGCCTTCATCCCGACCTGCTAACTAGCAGCCTTCATCTCAGACTGCTAACTAGCAGCCTTCATCCCGACCTGCTAACTAGCAGCCTTCATCTCAGACTGCTAACTAGCAGCCTTCATCTCAGACTGCTAACTACCAGCCTTCATCCCGGACTGCTAACTACCAGCCTTCATCCCGACCTGCTAACTAGCAGCCTTCATCCCGGACTGCTAACTACCAGCCTTCACCCCGACCTACTAACTTCCATCCTTCATCCCGACCTGCTAACTAGCAGCCTTCATCTCAGACTGCTAACTAGCAGCCTTCATCTCAGACTGCTAACTAGCAGCCTTCATCTATACCTGCTAACTTCCAGCCTTCATCCCGACCTGCTAACTAGCAGCCTTCATCTCAGACTGCTAACTAGCAGCCTTCATCTATACCTGCTAACTTCCAGCCTTCATCCCGACCTGCTAACTAGCAGCCTTCATCTCAGACTGCTAACTAGCAGCCTTCATCTCAGACTGCTAACTACCAGCCTTCACCCCGACCTACTAACTTCCAGCCTTCATTCTGACCTGCTAACTAGCAGCCTTCATCCCGACCTGCTAACTAGCAGCCTTCATCCCGGACTGCTAACTACCAGCCTTCACCCCGACCTACTAACTTCCATCCTTCATCCCGACCTGCTAACTAGCAGCCTTCATCCCGACCTGCTAACTAGCAGCCTTCATCTCAGACTGCTAACTAGCAGCCTTCATCTCAGACTGCTAACTTCCAGCCTTCATCCCGACCTGCTAACTTCCAGCCTTCATCCCGACCTGCTAACTAGCAGCCTTCATCCTGACCTGCTAACTAGCAGCCTTCATCTCAGACTGCTAACTAGCAGCCTTCATCTCAGACTGCTAACTAGCAGCCTTCATCCCGACCTGCTAACTAGCAGCCTTCATCCCGGCCTGCTAACTTCCAGCCTTCATCCCGACCTGCTAACTAGCAGCCTTCATCTCAGACTGCTAACTAGCAGCCTTCATCCCGACCTGCTAACTAGCAGCCTTCATCTCAGACTGCTAACTTCCATCCTTCATCCTGACCTGCTAACTAGCAGCCTTCATCTCAGACTGCTAACTAGCAGCTCTTCATCTCAGACTGCTAACTAGCAGCCTTCATCCCGACCTGCTAACTAGCAGCCTTCATCCCGACCTGCTAACTTCCAGCCTTCATCCCGACCTGCTAACTAGCAGCTCTTCATCTCAGACTGCTAACTAGCAGCTTTCATCCCGACCTGCTAACTAGCAGCTCTTCATCTCAGACTGCTAACTAGCAGCCTTCATCTCAGACTGCTAACTACCAGCCTTCATCCCGGACTGCTAACTACCAGCCTTCATTCTGACCTGCTAACTAGCAGCCTTCATCCCGGACTGCTAACTACCAGCCTTCACCCCGACCTACTAACTTCCATCCTTCATCCCGACCTGCTAACTAGCAGCCTTCATCTCAGACTGCTAACTAGCAGCCTTCATCTCAGACTGCTAACTAGCAGCCTTCATCTATACCTGCTAACTTCCAGCCTTCATCCCGACCTGCTAACTTCCAGCCTTCATCCCGACCTGCTAACTAGCAGCCTTCATCTCAGACTGCTAACTAGCAGCCTTCATCTATACCTGCTAACTTCCAGCCTTCATCCCGACCTGCTAACTTCCAGCCTTCATCCCGACCTGCTAACTTCCAGCCTTCATCCCGACCTGCTAACTAGCAGCCTTCATCTCAGACTGCTAACTAGCAGCCTTCATCCTGACCTGCTAACTAGCAGCCTTCATTCTGACCTGCTATCTAGCAGCCTTCATCTCAGACTGCTAACTACCAGCCTTTATCCCGACCTGCTAACTAGCAGCCTTCATCTCAGACTGCTAACTAGCAGCCTTCATCCCGACCTGCTAACTAGCAGCCTTCATCCCGACCTGCTAACTTCCAGCCTTCATCCCGACCTGCTAACTAGCAGCCTTCATCTCAGACTGCTAACTAGCAGCCTTCATTCCGACCTGCTAACTAGCAGCCTTCATCTCAGACTGCTAACTTCCATCCTTCATCCTGACCTGCTAACTAGCAGCCTTCATCTCAGACTGCTAACTAGCAGCCTTCATCCCGACCTGCTAACTAGCAGCCTTCATCCCGACCTGCTAACTTCCATCCTTCATCCCGACCTGCTAACTAGCAGCCTTCATCTCAGACTGCTAACTAGCAGCCTTCATCCCGACCTGCTAACTAGCAGCCTTCATCTCAGACTGCTAACTACCAGCCTTCATCCCGGACTGCTAACTACCAGCCTTCATTCTGACCTGCTAACTAGCAGCCTTCATCTCAGACTTCTAACTAGCAGCCTTCATCCCGACCTGCTAACTACCAGCCTTCATTCTGACCTGCTAACTAGCAGCCTTCATCTCAGACTGCTAACTAGCAGCCTTCATCTCAGACTGCTAACTAGCAGCCTTCATCCCGACCTGCTAACTAGCAGCCTTCATCCCGACCTGCTAGCAACAAACCCTCATTTATTCTATCTAGCTACCGACCTGCTAGTTACAAACTAGCTTTCCAGCCTGCTAGCCATCAGTATGCACCCCGGCCTGTTAGCCTCTAGCTAGCCACCAGTCCTGAACCGGCTGCCCCACTACCCAGTTTCCTCACATCCTTAGTTACGCCTATGAACTCTTTGAGTGACTACCCTCACAGCCAGCTGTCAGCTTATGAAGGGACTTGCTTGGCCATTTTCACTGGGTCCTTGATGATTCGATGAGGCTGTAATGGCTCCCGACGCCATCTGCAGCCTCAGCCTTTCATCATCCCAGAGCCTCCGCTGAGGAGGAACACTCAGTAACTGCTGCCTAGCACTGCAGAGGTCCTGCTGCCCAGTGTCCCGGGAGACTGAGCTGGACAGCAGCATGGAGTTTCAGCTAGCTTCCTACAAACTGAGCTCATCAACGCTCCAGTGACGTTTCTGTGCAGCTTCACAGAGATTCAGCTATCTAGCTACCCTGAGAGTCAGTTTGTCAGCGTCTGAGAGGCTTTCCTGAACAGCCTCCAAAACACTGTGCTGACCAGCACCCCAGGGACTTAGTTGTTTAGTTCCTCTTTGGCAGCTCGGGCGACACCAACTCAGCCCGTCAGCAGCCCAATGGACATCACCTTCTAGTTCCTTGTCCATGCTGAGTTTCCTGGCTGTGTTGGAAACGGGCTAACCTGCTGTCTCAGCAGGTGTCTAACAGGACGGCGAGGCATCGAGTGCTGTTCCAAACAGCTCCAACGATCTCTTCCTGTCTCCTGAGATTCCTTCAGGCTGCCCCAGTACCGGACAGTTCTGAAGGCAGCATCGATGCTGACTTGATGCTGACTATTACCCATAAAGCAGCGTGGCTGCGGCCGCTGGAGCTTTTGAAGACTGGTCAAGATGGCGGACAAACAAGTCGAATTTGTACACAAATATACGTTTTAAATGTTTTTAGTAGGTTTCTCGCTTCGATTTTTGAAAATCTAGCGAGAACTAAACATTGAACTATGATATCAGTCCTTCAACCAAGTTTGTTCAGTCTGATTTCTGAGGCGTCTGTTAGCAGTTTGGCTTTTCAATAGCTAGTTAGCTGATGCTAAGGCTTGCGTCTCTTCTGACAGCCAGAAGAGAAGCAAGAGGGCGTGCTGACATCACACGTTGCTGTAAGCGCTGCCTTAGAAGGCTGTTCGAAACAAATGTAAACAGAGCTGCCTTCACTTGAAAGTGATGCCTTCAGAGGCCGCTGTCGGTATCGAGGCAGCGAGGCAACTGCCTTCCGTTTCGAACACAGCTCCTGTATCAGCTAAGCTGCAACAACTTCCTGTTCCTCAACATCCTGGGCGAGTTCAGCGCAGACAAAACGTAGCAAAACGTTTTTTTCAATGGAAACAAACTTGTTGCAGCTGACTGGGTACACCTGAGACACGCCCACCACATGGGAGCAAACGTACCTCAAAGCCCGATGCAGAACGTTGCGCAACGTTTCAAGGAAACATGTCGTTCAATCTGAAAACGTTGCAAACCGGTGCAAAGTGTTTTGAGACTGAACTCGCCCATCTCAGCTAAGCTGCAGCAACTTCCTGTCCCTGCTGAGCTGCTGCATCATCCTCTCCCGCAAGTTGGATAAACTTAAAACATTTAAAAACAGCTGCAGTGTTACAGGGTGCTACTCTTAATGTGATAATCAGAGTTCAGACTGAACAGAAACATGCTTTTATTGTGAAACTTATTTCACATGCAGTAAAATGTTTTTTTCAGTGTTAAATTTTTGACCCTTTTTAGATAAATGTTTTCAGGTTTTTCTCGGAGAATGTCATATTTCAAATCATTCAGGTGTTGTTTCTCTACAGGTACGTCGGTGGTGACGGTGGTGGCGACAGATGCTGATGATCCGACTTATGGAAACTCTGCCAGACTTGTTTACAGCATCTTGCAGGGTCAGCCATACTTCTCCGTGGAGCCAAAGACAGGTAGGCGTGTTTCAGCGCGTGATTGTGTCAGGTATCGTTTGAATCAGAGTTTCTCTGACTCTTACTTCTTAGTCCGTGTGGAACCTCAGGATCCAGATGCTGGTGGATCTGGCAGTTGGCCTTTGGTGTACCTGTGCACCCAGATACCTTGCGTCATCACGGACTGGAACTGGAACACCTCATTCTCAAATTTGTGGAACTGGGATGAGCTTTCTTGCGCTCCACATTCTTTCCACTTTTGGCCTTCAGCATTGTATGACTTGAAGGTACACAGCTCCACTTGTTTCTTTCATCGTGCCATTGCCTTCACAGAGCCTTCTGGCAGCCAGGTGGTCCCGATCAAGTCCAGAAAGTGGTGCCATCTTCGCTTGTACCACTTTAGAAGGTGCAAGGTGGTTCCTCCAACCACGGCCACCTTAAGTTTAAAGATCCACGTCCTGCTCTCTTCAGCTCAGCATCGCACATCACGGTGACGCCCGGTGGACAGCAGTGCTGTGCAGTCCCTGCTGAGCCGGTCTGAGAGGGACCCTCATAAACCAGTTGTCGAAGGAGAGTTTGTAACTCTCCTCTTGGGTAGACAGTGTTATATCTGCTGAGCCAGGCGGTTGTACAGCTCGCTCGGTGTAGATTTCATAGTTGTGCAGGACACCGTCAGAGTCAAGTCGAGCATCTCGTAGACCTGTTTCTGATGGCAGGTATTCTTCAGTCTGTTTCTCCCCTTTAATTGGACCATCTGCTCATCAACCGCCAGCTTCTCACCCAGTTTTGAGCTGGATCATCATTTCCCTCCTGTCTCTCTTCGTTCTTACTGACGTGCAGGGACGTTTGTGCTTTAGCAGTGAGGTTGAGGGGCGTGTTTGCGTGAAAGAATAGATTTGACTGACCTACAATAACTTCCAGAATGTCTTTAGAAAAAAGCTGCTTGAAGTGCTGGCTGGGGGGCCTGAGATCAGATATTAAACTACCATTCTGGGTCAGCACTGAAGTAAGCATTGTGGGGTGTTCTCCACCGTGGAACATCAACCTCTGCTGCACCTTCATCTTCATCCACAGCCTCGGCCTCAGTCTCAGCAGGCAGGTGTTCTCCTGTAAAAAAAGAAGCAGGATGCACAGATCTGAATGTTTCAGTTACACAACTTCATCCACTGACATACACGCTACTCTGCTGACTGGCCCCTGACTGGCCCCTGACTGGCCCCTGACTGGCTCCTGAGCTCCTAACTGTCTCAAACCTGATTCAGGGACCCACTCTTCCTGACTTTATCTGATAATAGTATTACTTACTGGTTACTGCCTGTATGTTCCTATATGTACACTCACCGGCCACTTTATTAGGTACACCTAGTACCCGGTTGGACCCCTTTTGCCTTCAGAACTGCTTCAGTTCTTTGTGGAAGACTTTGAAAAAGGTGTTGGAAACCTTCCTCAGAGACTTTGGTCCATATTGACATGACAGCTTCACACAGTGCTGCAGATTTGTCGGCTGCACTTCCAGGAGTTATCTAGCTTTGCAAAAAGCCAGGACTGATGCAGATCTGTAACTTATAGAGTAGATTACGATAGATAGATTTAACGATAATGTGTATGTTGTGTTTGTTTTATGTTTTGTTGTGTGGCCCCCGGGAGAGTAGCTGCTGCATTAGTGGCAATAAATGAATAAAGAGAGTTTGGATTCTGAAGATTTTAGGGTCTATCTAAACAACAAAGAGTATTTTTAATGAAACCAAATGTCACAAACAAACTTTCAGTCTGAACATTTAAAGCTGTGAACTGTGATGTGTTGATCTCTTCCTCTTATATAACCCTGTTCACCCCCCCATCTGCAGCCGGCGTTAACCTTTAGATGAAACGTGGCTGACAGAGAGGAGGTGAATTAACTCTGCCACAGATTATAACAGATTGTTAGGATTATTTGATTATAAACAGCTTCAGCCTGCTCTGCTCTGAACACATCCATTTATTTACCCTCAGTAAGCTCAGCTGAGTCACAGGTCACATGGTGAAAAACATCAGCGTGTGTTTAAGGACTGAGGGAGAAAATCCCTGTGTAAATACTGGACTGTGTGCTAAGCTAACTGACAGTGTTCACTCACCTGTCCTGCAGGACTGCTGATGTGTTTACTGAACCTGAGTCTCACCTGTCCTGCAGGGGTGGTGCGGACGGCTCTTCCTGACATGGACCGGGAGGTGCGGGAACGTTACCTGCTGGTCGTCCAGGCCAAAGACATGATTGGTCAGATGGGAGGTCTCACAGGAACCACCTCCGTCACGGTCATACTGACCGACATCAATGACAACCCGCCTCGCTTCCCCCACAGTGAGTCTGACCACTGACCTTCACAGTTCACATTAAAAAAAATCTGAGGGGATGGATCAGAGCAGCAGGTATCTCAGGAGCCTGAACTGACCTGGACTCAGACCCAGTCCAGGATTAGTTTCTGGTGAACAGCTGGAGTAAACAGGAAGTAACATCATCATGTGTCTGTTTAACTATGACCTACAGAGAGCTACCAGTTCACTGTTCCAGAGTCTGAACTGGTGTCAGCTGTGGTCGCCAAGATCAAAGCTCTGGATCTGGATGTTGGTCCGAATGCTGAGATGGACTACAGGATCCTGAATGGAGACGGACTGGGAACCTTCAGGATTGTCACCGATCCAAACACACAGGAAGGACTCATCACTTTACAGAAGGTACTGGTCGCAGGTTTATAGTTTTTTAACTGCCCCCCTCTGAAAGAGTCCGGCTCCCTGAGCTGCCCTCCCTCAGAACTGCCCCCCCCTGCAGCTGTAAGCTGCCTGTCTGATCATCGCATTAGTCGGCTCTGTGCTCCACTTCCTGTCGGTCCCAGAGGGACGGCGCTCTGCTGCTGAACAGCTGCTGACAAATATCAGCACTTTGTTACAGCATGCAAAGACAGAACCATCTGTTCCAGATCCAGCGTGCACGGTTCAGATTTTTTTAAAAATAGTTAGTGAGAACATCCGTCCTCTTTCTCTAAATCTCCCAAAACGTCTAGCTTTGGGAGACGTCACCTTCTGCTCTCTACAGTCGGAATTCATGTTCTTTTCCATTGCTTCGACTTTCCTTTTTAGGTCCCGCCTTCTCGCTCGCCACCATTGGTCAGTCACGTACGCCTATACATCCTTCATGCCACCACTGGCCAAACTGCATCTCAATCATCACTCTCAGCACCATGGTAACAGCCAAGAGAAGGAGGAGCAGCAGCTCGTCAACAGTAACACATGGCGTCTGAACAGCATGAAAAGTGCCCAAACACGGGGCTTGAAGTGGGCTTGAAGTACTCACCGGTACTCACTGTTACTCTCCAGTACTCACCGGTACTCTCCAGTACTCACCGGTACTCTCCAGTACTCACCGGTACTCACTGTTACTCTCCAGTACTCACCGGTACTCATCAGTACTCTCCAGATAACTGTTGTTGTGATTTGGCACTATATAAATAAATTGAATTGAATTGTCCCACGCAGGCCGACCATAAACAGCCTGACATGTGACCTGTAGATGTATCAGTTTATACGACTCTGTATTTAAGGTACTAACACGCTCATTTACAGCTGCTCCTCCAACAGGTGGACAGATGTGGATTTAGTCCGAGCCACAATGCCCCACCCCCCCACTCAGAACTCTGATCTGGGTGACAGAGATAGATGAGACAAGATCCGTTCTGTCCCTTTAAATCAAGAACTTTTATCTCCAGGTGACGAGAAAAACTTTATTTCCTGAGAGGTCGTCACACCAGTGTCCCCCCTCTCCCCTGTGTCCCCCCAGACTCTGGATTTTGAGACCAAGTCGAGCTACGTATTGCACGTTGAGGCGTCCAATCGTTACCTGGACACTCACTTCCTGACGACGGGTCGGTTCAGCGACGTGGCGACGGTTCGTCTACTGGTGGAGAACGTGGACGAGCCTCCGGTCTTCACCTCCCCCGTCAGTCGGATGGTTGTCTCTGAGGACGCTGCGGTAGGAACCAATGTGGGATCGGTTTCAGCTCATGACCCCGACGCCAGCGACAACCCCGTCAGGTAGGAACACGAGCGCCTGGAGACAGAGTCAGCGGCGGAGCTAGTGTTTAACAGCAGGTGAATCTGTGTGCAGGTACTCTATAGACAGGAAGTCGGACGTGGAGCGGTTCTTTAACATCGACAGCAGCTCAGGTGTGATCAGGACCGCCAGACGTCTGGACAGGGAGACCATCGCTCTGCACAACATCAGCGTCTTCGCCACAGACAGCCGTGAGTCTGACACACTCTACATGTCGTACTGTTCCTTTAAATTCCTGCTTGTGATGTGAACAGCTGAGTGGCGTACCTGACAGGTGTGTCTCTGTGTGTGTGTCAGTGGATCGGTCTCAGGTGGGGAAAGCTGTGGTTCTGATCTCTGTGGACGGACATTAGCGATAGCAGCTCGAGCTCAGCCATCAAGTATGAAGCCTTTGTCTGTGAGAACGCAGAACCTGGACAGGTAAACCCACCTGGGTGCTGTTTGGTACACAGACCGGACCCCACAGACCAGACCCCACAGTCCAGACCCCACAGCTCCCGACCACACAGACCAGACCCCACAGCTCCAGACCCGACAGACTGGACCCCACAGACCAGACCCCAAAAACCGGACCCCACAGACCAGACCCCAAAAACCGGACCCCACAGACCAGTCCACACAGAACAGACCCCACAGCTCCAGACCACACAGACCAGACCCCATAGACCAGACCCCACCGCTCCAGACCCCACAGACCAGACCCCACAGCTCCAGACCCCACAGACCAGACCCCGCAGACCAGACCCAACAGCTCCAGACCCGACAGACTGGACCCCACAGACCAGACCCCAAAAACCGGACCCCACAGACCAGACCCCACAGACCAGTCCACACAGAACAGACCCCACAGCTCCAGACCACACAGACCAGACCCCACAGACCAGACCCCACCGCTCTAGACCCCACAGACCAGACCCCACAGCTCCAGACCCCACAGACCAGACCCCACCGCTCCAGACCCCACAGACCAGACCCCACAGCTCCAGACCCCACAGACCAGACCCGCGAGACCAGACCCAGCAGCTCCAGACCCGACAGACTGGACCCCACAGACCAGACCCCAAAGCCGGACCCCACAGACCAGACCCCACAGACCAGTCCACACAGAACAGACCCCACAGCTCCAGACCACACAGACCAGACCCCACAGACCAGACCCCACCGCTCTAGACCCCACAGACCAGACCCCACAGCTCCAGACCCCACAGACCAGACCCCACCGCTCCAGACCCCACAGACCAGACCCCACAGCTCCAGACCCCACAGACCGGACCCCGCAGACCAGACCCCACAGCTCCAGACCCGACAGACTGGACCCCACAGACCAGACCCCAAAAACCGGACCCCACAGACCAGACCCCACAAACCAGTCCACACAGAACAGACCCCACAGCTCCAGACCACACAGACCAGACCCCACAGACCAGACCCCACCGCTCCAGACCCCACAGACCAGACCCCACAGACCAGTCCACACAGAACAGACCCCACAGCTCCAGACCACACAGACCAGACCCCACAGACCAGACCCCACCGCTCCAGATCCCACAGACTCAGACTCCACAGATCCAGACCCCACAGCTCCAGACCCAGCACATCCGGATCCAGAAACACCTGCAAAGAGAAGCTCTGGCTCAAGACCACAAGACCTCAGATGAGAGTTGTCTCTCATCTGAGGCGGAGACCCTCTCAGGGTTTTAAGTACAACGATACTACGCCACCTGTTGGTCACAGGTCAGGCTGGCTGCAGATGGCTTGTTAGTGGATCTGCACTCATGTTCATATCGAGGAAAGCAGGAGAAAGGTCACACAGAGCAGCACTCAAAAGCAGCTCAATGCCATAACTACACCTGATCACTCTGGAACTGGAACTAACCAGAGTCCAGCACTGACCAGGTCGTTCCTCCTGCTTTATTTCCTCTGCGTTCACTGACGTCTCGTCTCAGAGTTTCCTCCGTGCACCAGAAGTCTGTGCTTCAGCGTCCCCCCTCGGCTTCACAGCGGTGTTTCACAATCAGCCCAGATATTGATAGTGATATGATTTTCTTCCTCCAGAACAGAGTCACTCTGTTTCCGCTTTTTCATTTCCTGTCAGCTGACCTCCTCTTTACGTGTTTAACCTTTGACCTCTAGATTATTGAGACCCTGAGCTGTGGATCGTGATGAACCAGAGAACGGACATCACTTCCTGTTCTCTCTGCCCGCCGAGGCTTCTGGGAACTTCAGCTTCATCCTGAGAGATAATAAAGGTACAGCAGACGTTTCCCTCACACAGCTCCATTAATCCACAGACTGAAGGAGGCAGCGTGTCAGTGTCCCTGATGTCCTGACCAAAGACGTCCCACAAACATAAGCAGCAGAAACAAACCCTGTCCAGAATCTGTCTTCCACACATTCACCACTGAAATCACAAAGAGAGAGTTACTGAGCGCTCGGTTCAGCAGAAGCCCGTTCCACGGTCGGGTCCCTGTAGTACAGGTGAGCTCCGGCGGCGCTGCACACACTAACCCTGGCCCGGCTCTCTGTCCAGTGGCGCTCGGTAAAGATGTTTCACGGTGACAGGCCCACCTTTCTGAATCTGTTCCCTCTCGCACCCTTTATGTTTGAAGCTGCTTCCAACCAGCCTCGACCGTTGGATCAGTGAGCGCCGTCTTTAGAGTTTGACATGTCGGGTCGGGTGGAGTTCGACTCCAAAGTTTTCCAGCAAACTGCAAATTCTGAGCGTCTCTCGACAGCTAAGCCTTTACTGCATGCAGATCGTGAGCGCCATACGACCTTCAATACTACAAATGTAGTTTGTAGTATTACGCTGGCCAAAAAGACAGAGAACAGTTCCATCAGTCCTTATTACCAGTTACAAGACATGTAAATGGCCACTAAATGGGGTGGTGATGGCGCAGTGGGTAAGACAATTGACCTTGGTGTGAGAGACCGGGTTCAATTCCCACTGTGACCCATCCACCAGACCCATCACCTCAGTTCCTGTATGGTCGGTTCCTGTCAGGTCAGTTCCTTTCTGGTCAGTTCCTGTATGGTCGGTTCCTGTCAGGTCAGTTCCTTTCTGGTCGGTTCCTGTATGGTCAGTTCCTGTCTGGTCGGTTCCTGTCTGGTCGGTTCCTGTATGGTCAGTTCCTTTCTGGTCAGCTCCTGTCTGGTCGGTTCCTGTATGGTCAGTTCCTTTCTGGTCGGTTCCTGTATGGTCAGTTCCTGTCTGGTCGGTTCCTGTATGGTCGGTTCCTGTATGGTCGGTTCCTTTCTGGTCAGCTCCTGTCTGGTCGGTTCCTGTCTGGTCAGCTCCTTTCTGGTCAGCTCCTGTCTGGTCGGTTCCTGTATGGTCAGTTCTTGTCTGGTTGGTTCCTGTCTGGTCGGTTCCTGTATGGTCAGTTCCTTTCTGGTCAGCTCCTGTCTGGTCGGTTCCTGTCTGGTCAGCTCCTTTCTGGTCAGCTCCTGTCTGGTCGGTTCCTGTCAGGTCAGTTCCTCTCTGGTCGGTTCCTGTATGGTCAGTTCCTGTCTGGTCGGTTCCTGTCTGGTCGGTTCCTGTATGGTCAGTTCCTTTCTGGTCAGCTCCTGTCTGGTCGGTTCCTGTATGGTCAGTTCCTCTCTGGTCGGTTCCTGTATGGTCAGTTCCTGTCTGGTCGGTTCCTGTATGGTCGGTTCCTGTCAGGTCAGTTCCTTTCTGGTCAGTTCCTGTATGGTCGGTTCCTGTCAGGTCAGTTCCTCTCTGGTCGGTTCCTGTATGGTCAGTTCCTGTCTGGTCGGTTCCTGTCTGGTCGGTTCCTGTATGGTCAGTTCCTTTCTGGTCAGCTCCTGTCTGGTCGGTTCCTGTATGGTCGGTTCCTGTCTGGTCAGCTCCTTTCTGGTCAGCTCCTGTCTGGTCGGTTCCTGTATGGTCGGTTCCTGTCTGGTCGGTTCCTGTATGGTCAGTTCCTGTCTGGTCAGTTCCTGTCTGGTCGGGTTCCTGTCTGGTCGGTTCCTGTATAGTCGGTTCCTGTCTGGTCGGTTCCTCTCTGGTCGGTTCCTTTCTGGTCAGTTCCTGTCAGGTCAGTTCCTTTCTGGTCAGCTCCATGTTGGGCCGTTCCTGTCTGGTCAGCTGCTGTCTTGTCAGTTCTTGTCTGGTTGGTTCCTGTCAGGTCAGTTCCTTTCTGGTCAGTTCCTTTCTGGTCAGCTCCTGTCTGGTCAGTTCTTGTCTGGTCGGTTCCTGTAAGGTCAGTTCCTTTCTGGTCGGTTCCTGTCAGGTCAGTTCCTTTCTGGTCAGTTCCTTTCTGGTCAGCTCCTGTCTGGTCAGTTCTTGTCTGGTCGGTTCCTGTAAGGTCAGTTCCTTTCTGGTCGGTTCCTGTATAGTCGGTTCCTTTCTGGTCAGTTCCTGTCAGGTCAGT
This sequence comes from Lepomis macrochirus, assembly GCA_024633595.2. NCBI lineage: Eukaryota > Metazoa > Chordata > Actinopteri > Centrarchiformes > Centrarchidae > Lepomis > Lepomis macrochirus. The sequence continues at coordinate 3,364,767 of JALXJV020000012.1, read as the reverse complement.
TCCTTTCTGGTCAGTTCCTTTCTGGTCAGCTCCTGTCTGGTCGGTTCCTGTATGGTCAGTTCCTGTCAGGTCAGTTCCTCTCTGGTCGGTTCCTTTCTGGTCAGTTCCTGTCAGGTCAGTTCCTTTCTGGTCAGCTCCTGTCTGGTCGGTTCCTGTATGGTCAGTTCCTGTCTGGTCGGTTCCTGTATAGTCGGTTCCTGTCTGGTCGGTTCCTGTCTGGTCGGTTCCTGTCTGGTCGATTCCTGTATGGTCGGTTCCTGTCTGGTCGATTCCTGTATGGTCGGTTGCTGTATGGTCGGTTCCTGTCTGGTCGGTTCCTGTATGGTCAGTTCCTGTCTGGTCGGTTCCTGTATAGTCGGTTCCTGTCTGGTCGGTTCCTGTCTGGTCGGTTCCTGTCTGGTCGGTTCCTCTCTGGTCGGTTCCTTTCTGGTCAGTTCCTGTCAGGTCAGTTCCTTTCTGGTCAGCTCCATGTTGGAGCCGTTCCTGTCTGGTCAGCTGCTGTCTTGTCAGTTCTTGTCTGGTCGGTTCCTGTCAGGTCAGTTCCTTTCTGGTCAGTTCCTTTCTGGTCAGCTCCTGTCTGGTCGGTTCCTGTATGGTCAGTTCCTGTATGGTCAGTTCTTGTCTGGTCGGTTCCTGTCAGGTCAGTTCCTTTCTGGTCGGTTCCTGTCAGGTCAGTTCCTTTCTGGTCAGTTCCTGTATGGTCGGTTCCTGTCTGGTCGGTTCCTGTCAGGTCAGTTCCTTTCTAGTCAGCTCCTGTCTGGTCGGTTCCTGTCTGGTCGGTTCCTGTCTGGTCGATTCCTGTATGGTCGGTTGCTGTCTGGTCGATTCCTGTATGGTCGGTTGCTGTCTGGTCGGTTCCTGTCTGGTCAGTTCCTGTCAGGTCAGTTCCTTTCTGGTCGGTTCCTGTCAGGTCAGTTCCTTTCTGGTCAGTTCCTGTCAGGTCAGTTCCTTTCTGGTCAGCTCCTGTCTGGTCAGTTCCTGTCAGGTCAGTTCCTGTCAGGTCGGTTCCTTTCTGGTCAGTTCCTTTCTGGTCAGCTCCTGTCTGGTCGGTTCCTGTATGGTCAGTTCCTTTCTGGTCGGTTCCTGTCAGGTCAGTTCCTTTCTGGTCAGTTCCTGTATGGTCGGTTCCTTTCTGGTCAGTTCCTTTCTGGTCAGTTCTTGTCTGGTCAGTTCCTGTCAGGTCAGTTCCTTTCTGGTCGGTTCCTGTCAGGTCAGTTCCTTTCTGGTCAGTTCCTGTATGGTCGGTTCCTGTCTGGTCGGTTCCTGTCAGGTCAGTTCCTTTCTGGTCAGCTCCTGTCTGGTCGGTTGCTGTCTGGTCGGTTCCTGTCTGGTCAGTTCCTGTATGGTCGGTTCCTGTCAGGTCAGTTCCTTTCTGGTCGGTTCCTGTCAGGTCAGTTCCTTTCTGGTCAGCTCCTGTCTGGTCAGTTCCTGTATGGTCGATTCCTGTCTGGTCGGTTCCTGTATGGTCGGTTGCTGTCTGGTCGGTTCCTGTCTGGTCGGTTCCTGTCAGGTCGGTTCCTGTCAGGTCAGTTCCTGTCACGTCAGTTCCTTTCTGGTCGGTTCCTGTCAGGTCAGTTCCTTTCTGGTCAGCTCCTGTCTGGTCGGTTCCTGTATGGTCGGTTCCTGTCTGGTCGGTTCCTGTATGGTCGGTTGCTGTCTGGTCGGTTCCTGTCTAGTCGGTTCCTGTATGGTCGGTTCCTGTCAGGTCGGTTCCTTTCTGGTCAGCTCCTGTCTGGTCGGTTCCTGTCTGGTCGGTTCCTGTCTGGTCGGTTCCTGTATGGTCGGTTGCTGTCTGGTCGGTTCCTGTCTGGTCGGTTCCTGTATGGTCGGTTCCTGTCAGGTCAGTTCCTGTCTGGTCGGTTCCTGTATGGTCGGTTCCTGTCTGGTCGGTTCCTGTATGGTCGGTTCCTGTCAGGTCAGTTCCTTTCTGGTCGGTTCCTGTATGGTCGGTTGCTGTCAGGTCGGTTCCTGTCTGGTCAGTTCCTGTCTGGTCGGTTCCTGTATGGTCGGTTGCTGTCTGGTTGGTTCCTGTCTGGTCAGTTCCTGTCTGGTCGGTTCCTGTCTGGTCGGTTCCTGTATGGTCGGTTCCTGTCAGGTCAGTTCCTGTCAGGTCGGTTCCTGTATAGTCGGTTCCTGTCTGGTCGGTTCCTGTATGGTCGGTTCCTGTCAGGTCAGTTCCTTTCTGGTCGGTTCCTGTATGGTCGTTTCCTGTCTGGTTGGTTCCTTTCTGGTCAGTTCCTGTATGGTCGGTTCCTGTCAGGTCAGTTCCTTTCTGGTCAGCTCCTGTCTGGTCAGTTCCTGTATGGTCGGTTCCTGTCAGGTCAGTTCCTTTCTGGTCAGTTCCTGTCTGGTCGGTTCCTGTATGGTCGGTTCCTGTCTGGTCGGTTCCTGTATGGTCGGTTCCTGTCAGGTCAGTTCCTTTCTGGTCGGTTCCTGTATGGTCGTTTCCTGTCTGGTTGGTTCCTTTCTGGTCAGTTCCTGTATGGTCGGTTCCTGTCAGGTCAGTTCCTTTCTGGTCAGCTCCTGTCTGGTCAGTTCCTGTATGGTTGGTTCCTGTATGGTTGGTTCCTGTCTGGTCGGTTCCTGTATGGTCGGTTCCTGTCAGGTCAGCTCCGTTCTGGGCGGTCCCTTTTTGGATGTTGGTGTTAGTCGCCGCAGTCTGAGCAGAGTGCAGGCAGATAAATATCTTCACAACAACAAGTCTCTCTGGTGTCCTCTACACCGACACCACACACTCAGAGGTTCTGAGAACTGGGCTGTAGCATCCATCATGAGCAGACTGAGAACAGAGCGCCACCTACAGGCAGGTGAACCTCAGGTAACCATAGCAGCATCGCTCTGTGATTGACAGCTAGGGGTGGATACTAAATTCAACGTGCGACAGTTTTTCGAGTTGACTGTGAAGAGACCTGATAATAATGACTCAGCGCTCTTTCATCCAGTGTTCTCTCGTCCGTCTGTCCTCAGATAACACGGCGTCCGTCCTGACTCGGCACGGAGGTTTGCTGCGGCGGGATCAGCCGGTTCACTTCCTGCCGGTGGTGATTTCAGACGGCAGTAGTCCGTCTCTCAGCAGCACCAACTCGCTGTCCATCACCATCTGCGACTGCGATGCCCACGGAAACCGCCGCTCCTGCAGCCGGAGAGCGGCGCTGCTGCTGGTCAGCCTCCACTCCGCCGCCGCCGCCTGCACCGCCATGGTCCTCACGTGTATCCTTGTACTGCTGGGTAAGACCTGAGACCCCGTTTCACTGTGACCTGAAAATTAACACCAGAAACAGGAAGTAGAAACAGCAGCGTACCTGCAGATACACAGACCTGACTAGAGACCACCGTCTCTTCTCTCACCTGTCTCCTCAGGTGTCATCGTGGTCATGGCTGCTGTCAGACGCAGCAGGAGGGAACCTCTGATGATGGACGACGAGCGGGACATTCGTGAGAACATTGTTCACTACGATGATGAAGGCGGCGGTGAGGAGGACACCGAAGCCTTCGACATGTTCGCTTTGAGACACCTCAACAAACCAAACCCACCCCGTCGAGACCCCAACACCAACCTGCCGGGACTCCTCGCCAAAACCCCGGAGCACAGGGTAGAGAGGAACATGCTGTTCCAGGAGTTCATCAGAACCAGGCTGCAGGAGGCAGATCTGGACCTGGCGGCGCCCCCCCCTATGACTCTCTGCAGACCTATGCCTTCGAGGGCAACGGGTCCACCGCGGAGTCGCTGAGCTCGTTAAACTCATCAGAGTCTGAGCAGAACTACAACTTCCCGACAGAGTGGGGGCCGAGGTTCAGGAAGCTCGCAGACCTCTACGGAGACCATGAGGGAGGGGGGGTCGCCTCGTAGTCCTCATACTGTAGCAACCCCAGAAGACGGGAATCGTGAGGGTTGGGGTGGGGACGGGTGGGGGCGGAGCCAGGCTGGAGCAGGCCGAAGACACCAAAGTAGTTTACAAGAGGGTCTAGCAGTCTAACCAAAGCCAGCTGGAACAGAGCCAGTTTAGGTGATTAATCTTTAAGGTTTGTTTGGAGAAGCAGGAGACAGATAGATCCAGGTTCAGGCTAGAACCAGTTTAAAGTCCAGCAGCATGTGAGCGAGGGTTACTTTGTGTCTCATCGGTTTTCCTTTCAGGAGCTGTGAAGTGTCCGACCCAGGCCCGCCAAAGAGCTCCAGAGGGTAGACCTCTTCAGGTTAAAAGAAGTCAGCGGTGGTTTCACGTGAGAACCGTACACCGGTCTCCTGGTCTCAGTCCGGCCTGGTCTCCTGGTCTCAGTCTGGCCCGTCCTCCTCCCTATGCTGGAACAGGAAACCTTTTGTTTCTTCTCTGATGGGGACGATATTCACATCCTCTGAATCACTTTCGGCCGAGCTGAAACCGCTATGAACGGCCATGTTTGTAGTCCAGCAGAAACCAAATCCTTCAGTGTTTCTGAACCACAACCAGGAGAGTCTGACAGACAAAAGTGTGGTTTCATCATGTGACATCAGCCTGTGAGCTGGTCTACCTGGATAAGTTCTGGAGACTTAAACCTCATCAGGTCCGGACTGAAGTGAGACGATGCGATCGAACTGATCCAGAAACTGATCCAGAAACTGATCCAGATCCTGTGGTTTGTTCCTGTGAGACTCTGTGTTGTTCTTTACTCTCCAAACGGTGCCCCAGTCTGGATCTCTTCAGACCGCCCCCTTTCTCTCTGGTTCTCGTCAATGCTGATTATTGGATCCAGATGTGTCGAGCAGCTGATGCTTAAACCCCTGTTGTATGTAAAGTTCTGACCCACATGTTTCTGTTCGTCCTCCTGAATGATAAAATAAAAGAACCACGGCGGGTCCAGAGCCCAGAAACAGAGGAGCTGTCTCAGTTCGTGTTTATAACCTGACGTGTTTCATTCTTTCAGCTCGCTGTGGCGCCGTTTCCACGTAAGAAGCCTGCGGCGACGAATAAGAGGTCGTTCATCACAGTCAGTTATTAAACACAAGGAGAGGGTTCCGACCGCTAAAGCTGCACCACCTCCATGAGAATGACCGCCTATCAGACCGCCTGTGGGATCCCTACAGCGTGGTGATGTCATTTTCCTGAGAGCTGATTGGTCAGTAGGCGTTTATCTCTGATCTGGAACAGGTCAGCCGCTCAGCATCAGGTACCACGGTAAACCAGCGTCGTGGTTCTGAACACCTGAAGCGACCTGCTGACCTCACTTCCTGCTTCCCTGTACAGACCACAGGTGACGTCATCTGAAGCCTCTGATGAAGACCATGAAACACAGCTGAGAGCACCAGCTGCAGAGCCTCATAGAGGGGACGCGCTGATGTCACTTCCCCTTCTGGAACACGCTGCACTGAGTGGCAAAACACCTGTTACCATGGCAGCAAACGGCGGGAACAACAGTGGTTATTTGCTCAACTTAAAGGCAGTTGGACTCACAGTACTACTTACAGTACTGCAGTATTATCAGCAGCGGAGCAGATGCAGAGTACTGTGATGTGATGCAGAGTACTGTGATGCAGAGTACTGTGATACAGAGTACTGTGATGCAGAGTACTGTGATGCAGAGTACTGTGATGCAGAGTACTGTGATACAGAGTACTGTGATGCAGAGTACTGTGATACAGAGTACTGTGATGCAGAGTACTGTGATGCAGAGTACTGCGATACAGAGTACTGCGATGCAGAGTACTGTGATGCAGAGTACTGTGATGCAGAGTACTGCGATACAGAGTACTGTGATACGGAGTACTGTGATACGGAGTACTATGCTGTGATACAGAGTACTGTGATACAGAGTACTGTGATACAGAGTACTGTGATACAGAGTACTGTGATACAGAGTACTGTGATACAGAGTACTGTGATACAGAGTACTGTGATACAGAGTACTGTGATACAGAGTACTGTGATACAGAGTACTGTGATACAGAGTACTGCGATGCAGAGTACTGCGATACAGAGTAATGCGATGCAGAGTACTGTGATGCAGAGTACTGTGATACAGAGTAATGTGATGCAGAGTACTGTGATACAGAGTACTGTGATACAGAGTACTATGCTGTGATACAGAGTACTGTGATGCAGAATACTGTGATACAGAGTACTATGCTGTGATACAGAGTACTGTGATACAGAGTACTGTGATACAGAGTACTGTGATACAGAGTACTGTGATACAGAGTAATGTGATACAGAGTACTGTGATGCAGAGTACTGTGATACAGAGTACTGTGATACAGAGTACTGCGATGCAGAGTACTGCGATACAGAGTACTATGCTGTGATGCAGAGTACTGTGATACAGAGTACTGTGATACAGAGTACTGTGATACAGAGTACTGTGATGCAGAGTACTGTGATGCAGAGTACTGTGATGCAGAGTACTGTGATACAGAGTACTGTGATGCAGAGTACTGTGATACAGAGTACTGTGATGCAGAGTACTGTGATACAGAGTACTGTGATGCAGAGTACTGTGATGCAGAGTACTGTGATACAGAGTAATGTGATACAGAGTACTGTGATGCAGAGTACTGTGATGCAGAGTACTGTGATACAGAGTACTGCGATACAGAGTACTGTGATGCAGAGTACTGTGATACAGAGTACTGTGATGCAGAGTACTGTGATACAGAGTACTATGCTGTGATGCAGAGTACTGTGATGCAGAGTACTGTGATACAGAGTACTATGCTGTGATACAGAGTACTGTGATACAGAGTACTGTGATGCAGAGTACTGTGATGCAGAGTACTGTGATGCAGAGTACTGTGATGCTGCAGAGTACTGTGATACAGAGTACTGTGATACAGAGTACTGTGATGCAGAGTACTGTGATGCAGATTACTGTGATACAGAGTACTGTGATGCAGAGTACTGTGATGCAGAGTACTGTGATGCAGAGTACTGTGATGCTGCAGAGTACTGTGATGCTGCAGAGTACTGTGATACAGAGTACTGTGATACAGAGTACTGTGATACAGAGTACTGTGATACAGAGTACTATGCTGTGATACAGAGTACTGTGATGCAGAATACTGTGATACAGAGTACTATGCTGTGATACAGAGTACTGTGATACAGAGTACTGTGATACAGAGTAATGTGATACAGAGTACTGTGATGCAGAGTACTGTGATACAGAGTACTGTGATGCAGAGTACTGCGATGCAGAGTACTGCGATACAGAGTACTATGCTGTGATGCAGAGTACTGTGATACAGAGTACTATGCTGTGATGCAGAGTACTGTGATACAGAGTACTGTGATACAGAGTACTATGCTGTGATACAGAGTACTGTGATACAGAGTACTGTGATGCAGAGTACTGCGATACAGAGTACTATGCTGTGATGCAGAGTACTGTGATACAGAGTACTATGCTGTGATACAGAGTACTGTGATACAGAGTACTGCGATGCAGAGTACTGTGATACAGAGTACTATGCTGTGATACAGAGTACTGTGATGCAGAATACTGTGATACAGAGTACTATGCTGTGATACAGAGTACTGTGATACAGAGTACTGTGATACAGAGTAATGTGATACAGAGTACTGTGATGCAGAGTACTGTGATGCAGAGTACTGTGATACAGAGTACTGTGATGCAGAGTACTGCGATACAGAGTACTATGCTGTGATGCAGAGTACTGTGATACAGAGTACTATGCTGTGATGCAGAGTACTGTGATACAGAGTACTGTGATACAGAGTACTGTGATGCAGAGTACTGTGATGCAGAGTACTGTGATACAGAGTACTGTGATACAGAGTACTGTGATGCAGAGTACTGTGATACAGAGTACTGTGATACAGAGTACTGTGATGCAGAGTACTGTGATACAGAGTACTGTGATGCAGAGTACTGTGATACAGAGTACTATGCTGTGATGCAGAGTACTATGCTGTGATGCAGAGTACTGTGATGCAGAGTACTGTGATGCAGAGTACTGTGATGCAGAGTACTGTGATGCTGCAGAGTACTGTGATACAGAGTACTGTGATACAGAGTACTGTGATACAGAGTACTGTGATACAGAGTACTGTGATACAGAGTACTGTGATACAGAGTACTGTGATACAGAGTACTATGCTGTGATACAGAGTACTGTGATGCAGAATACTGTGATACAGAGTACTATGCTGTGATACAGAGTACTGTGATGCAGAGTACTGTGATACAGAGTACTGTGATACAGAGTACTGCGATGCAGAGTACTGCGATACAGAGTACTATGCTGTGATGCAGAGTACTGCGATACAGAGTACTATGCTGTGATGCAGAGTACTGTGATACAGAGTACTGTGATACAGAGTACTGCGATACAGAGTACTGTGATACAGAGTACTGTGATACAGAGTACTATGCTGTGATACAGAGTACTGTGATGCAGAATACTGTGATACAGAGTACTGTGATACAGAGTACTGCGATGCAGAGTACTGTGATACAGAGTACTATGCTGTGATACAGAGTACTGTGATGCAGAATACTGTGATACAGAGTACTATGCTGTGATACAGAGTACTGTGATACAGAGTACTGTGATACAGAGTAATGTGATACAGAGTACTGTGATGCAGAGTACTGTGATACAGAGTACTGTGATACAGAGTACTGCGATGCAGAGTACTGCGATACAGAGTACTATGCTGTGATGCAGAGTACTGTGATACAGAGTACTATGCTGTGATGCAGAGTACTGTGATACAGAGTACTGTGATACAGAGTACTGTGATACAGAGTAATGTGATGCAGAGTACTGTGATGCAGAGTACTGTGATACAGAGTACTGTGATACAGAGTACTGTGATGCAGAGTACTGTGATGCAGAGTACTGTGATGCAGAGTACTGTGATGCAGAGTACTTGTGATGCAGAGTACTGTGATACAGAGTACTGTGATGCAGAGTACTGTGATACAGAGTACTGTGATGCAGAGTACTGTGATGCAGAGTACTGTGATACAGAGTACTGTGATACAGAGTACTGTGATGCAGAGTACTGTGATGCAGAGTACTGTGATACAGAGTACTGTGATGCAGAGTACTGTGATACAGAGTACTGTGATGCAGAGTACTGTGATACAGAGTACTGTGATGCAGAGTACTGTGATACAGAGTACTGTGATGCAGAGTACTGTGATACAGAGTACTGTGATGCAGAGAGTACTGACTGTGATACAGAGTACTGTGATGCAGAGTACTGTGATGCAGAGTACTATGCTGTGATACAGAGTACTGTGATGCAGAGTACTGTGATACAGAGTACTGTGATGCAGAGTACTGTGATGCAGAGTACTGTGATACAGAGTACTGTGATGCAGAGTACTGTGATGCAGAGTACTGTGATACAGAGTACTGTGATGCAGAGTACTGTGATGCAGAGTACTGTGATGCAGAGTACTGTGATGCTGCAGAGTACTGTGATACAGAGTACTGTGATGCAGAGTACTGTGATACAGAGTACTGTGATGCAGATTACTGTGATACAGAGTACTGTGATGCAGAGTACTGTGATGCTGCAGAGTACTGTGATACAGAGTACTGTGATGCTGCAGAGTACTGTGATACAGAGTACTGTGATGCAGATTACTGTGATACAGAGTACTGTGATGCAGAGTACTGTGATGCTGCAGAGTACTGTGATACAGAGTACTGTGATACAGAGTACTATGCTGTGATGCAGAGTACTGTGATACAGAGTACTGTGATACAGAGTACTATGCTGTGATGCAGAGTACTGTGATGCTGCAGAGTACTGTGATGCAGAGTACTGTGATACAGATTACTGTGATGCAGAGTACTGTGATACAGAGTACTGTGATACAGTGTACTATGCTGTGATGCAGAGTACTGTGATGCAGAGTACTGTGATGCAGAGTACTGTGATGCAGAGTACTGTGATGCAGAGTACTGTGATGCAGAGTACTGTGATACAGAGTACTGTGATACAGAGTACTGTGATACAGAGTACTGTGATACAGAGTACTATGCTGTGATACAGAGTACTGTGATGCAGAATACTGTGATACAGAGTACTATGCTGTGATACAGAGTACTGTGATGCAGAGTACTGTGATACAGAGTACTGTGATACAGAGTACTGCGATGCAGGTACTGCGATACAGAGTACTATGCTGTGATGCAGAGTACTGTGATACAGAGTACTATGCTGTGATGCAGAGTACTGTGATACAGAGTACTGTGATACAGAGTACTGTGATACAGAGTACTGTGATACAGAGTACTGTGATACAGAGTACTATGCTGTGATACAGAGTACTGTGATGCAGAATACTGTGATACAGAGTACTGTGATACAGAGTACTGCGATGCAGAGTACTGTGATACAGAGTACTATGCTGTGATACAGAGTACTGTGATGCAGAATACTGTGATACAGAGTACTATGCTGTGATACAGAGTACTGTGATACAGAGTACTGTGATACAGAGTAATGTGATACAGAGTACTGTGATGCAGAGTACTGTGATACAGAGTACTGTGATACAGAGTACTGTGATGCAGAGTACTGCGATACAGAGTACTATGCTGTGATGCAGAGTACTGCGATACAGAGTACTATGCTGTGATGCAGAGTACTGTGATACAGAGTACTGTGATACAGAGTACTGTGATACAGAGTAATGTGATGCAGAGTACTGTGATGCAGAGTACTGTGATGCAGAGTACTGTGATGCAGAGTACTGTGATACAGAGTACTGTGATGCAGAGTACTGTGATACAGAGTACTGTGATGCAGAGTACTGTGATACAGAGTACTGTGATGCAGAGTACTGTGATGCAGAGTACTGTGATACAGAGTAATGTGATACAGAGTACTATGCTGTGATGCAGAGTACTGTGATACAGAGTACTGTGATACAGAGTACTGTGATACAGAGTAATGTGATGCAGAGTACTGTGATGCAGAGTACTGTGATGCAGAGTACTGTGATGCAGAGTACTGTGATACAGAGTACTGTGATACAGAGTACTGTGATACAGAGTACTGTGATGCAGAGTACTGTGATGCAGAGTACTGTGATGCAGAGTACTGTGATGCAGAGTACTGTGATGCAGAGTACTGTGATGCAGAGTACTGTGATGCAGAGTACTGTGATACAGAGTACTGTGATACAGAGTACTGTGATGCAGAGTACTGTGATGCAGAGTACTGTGATACAGAGTACTGTGATGCAGAGTACTGTGATGCAGAGTACTGTGATACAGAGTACTGTGATACAGAGTACTATGCTGTGATGCAGAGTACTGTGATACAGAGTACTGTGATGCAGAGTACTGTGATACAGAGTACTGTGATGCAGAGTACTGTGATGCAGAGTACTGTGATGCAGAGTACTGTGATGCAGAGTACTGTGATGCAGAGTACTGTGATACAGAGTACTGTGATGCAGAGTACTGTGATACAGAGTACTATGCTGTGATACAGAGTACTGTGATGCAGAGTACTGTGATACAGAGTACTGTGATGCAGAGTACTGTGATGCAGAGTACTGTGATACAGAGTACTGTGATGCAGAGTACTGTGATGCAGAGTACTGTGATACAGAGTACTGTGATGCAGAGTACTGTGATACAGAGTACTGTGATGCAGAGTACTGTGATACAGAGTACTGTGATGCAGAGTACTGTGATGCAGAGTACTGTGATGCTGCAGAGTACTGTGATACAGAGTACTGTGATGCAGAGTACTGTGATGCAGAGTACTGTGATACAGAGTACTGTGATGCAGAGTACTGTGATGCAGAGTACTGTGATGCTGCAGAGTACTGTGATACAGAGTACTGTGATACAGAGTACTATGCTGTGATGCAGAGTACTGTGATACAGAGTACTGTGATACAGAGTACTATGCTGTGATGCAGAGTACTGTGATGCTGCAGAGTACTGTGATGCAGAGTACTGTGATACAGATTACTGTGATGCAGAGTACTGTGATACAGAGTACTGTGATGCAGAGTACTGTGATGCTGCAGAGTACTGTGATGCAGAGTACTGTGATACAGAGTACTGTGATGCAGAGTACTGTGATACAGAGTACTGTGATGCAGAGTACTGTGATGCAGAGTACTGTGATGCAGAGTACTGTGATACAGAGTACTGTGATGCAGAGTACTGTGATACAGAGTACTGTGATACAGAGTACTGTGATGCAGAGTACTGTGATACAGAGTACTGTGATGCAGAGTACTGTGATACAGAGTACTGTGATACAGAGTACTGTGATGCTGCAGAGTACTGTGATACAGAGTACTGTGATGCAGATTACTGTGATACAGAGTACTGTGATGCAGAGTACTGTGATACAGAGTACTGTGATGCAGAGTACTGTGATGCTGCAGAGTACTGTGATACAGGTACTGTGATACAGAGTACTATGCTGTGATGCAGAGTACTGTGATACAGAGTACTGTGATACAGAGTACTATGCTGTGATGCAGAGTACTGTGATGCTGCAGAGTACTGTGATGCAGAGTACTGTGATACAGAGTACTGTGATGCAGAGTACTGTGATACAGAGTACTGTGATGCAGAGTACTGTGATGCTGCAGAGTACTGTGATACAGATGCTGCAGAGTACTGTGATACAGAGTACTGTGATGCAGAGTACTGTGATACAGAGTACTGTGATGCAGAGTACTGTGATGCAGAGTACTGTGATACAGAGTACTGTGATACAGAGTACTATGCTGTGATGCAGAGTACTGTGATACAGAGTACTGTGATACAGAGTACTATGCTGTGCTGCAGAGTACTGTGATGCTGCAGAGTACTGTGATGCAGAGTACTGTGATACAGATTACTGTGATGCAGAGTACTGTGATACAGAGTACTGTGATGCAGAGTACTGTGATGCTGCAGAGTACTGTGATGCAGAGTACTGTGATACAGAGTACTGTGATGCAGAGTACTGTGATACAGAGTACTGTGATACAGAGTACTGTGATGCAGAGTACTGTGATGCAGAGTACTGTGATACAGAGTACTGTGATACAGAGTACTGTGATGCAGAGTACTGTGATACAGAGTACTGTGATACAGAGTACTGTGATACAGAGTACTGTGATGCAGAGTACTGTGATACAGAGTACTGTGATACAGAGTACTGTGATGCAGAGTACTGTGATACAGAGTACTGTGATGCAGAGTACTGTGATACAGAGTATTCAATTCAATTCAATTCAATTTTATTTATATAGCCCAAATCACAACAACAGTTATCTCACAGCGCTTTTCATAAAGAGCAGGTCTAGACCGAACTCTGAAGTTATTTACAGAAGCCCAACAATTCCCACCAAGAGCAGCACTAGGCTGACACAGGCAAGGAAAAACTTCCTTTAAGAGGCAGAAACCTCGAGAGCAGAACCATGGCTCAGGATGGGGGCCATCTGCCTCGACCGGTTGGGGTGAGGGGAGAGAGAGAGAGAGAGCAGAGAGAGAGAGCAGAGGGAGGCAGCCTACACAGTATACACATAGAGGTACAGACAGTAAAAGGTAATGTTGCTATAGACTGAATGAAAAATGGTACAGATATTTGTAGTAATGTTAATGATAATAACAGTAATAATAGCAATAGGACTAGTAACAGCAGTTTCAACTGTAGCAGAGGGTCCGAGCAGGAACACGGGGGCAGCAGGAGACTCCCAACCACAGATCCAGACTCCACAGCTCCAGAGCCAGCAACACCCGCAGGAAGCGACAGGAGGAGGAAGCACACGACCACGGGAAAGGGAAGAAGTCGAGTTAGTAACATGCATTAATGGGATGAGGTTGCACTCAGAGGGAGATAGAGAAGAGGAGAGAGGAGCTCAGTGCATCATGGGAAATCCCCCGGCAGTCTAGGCCTATAGCAGCATAATTAAGGGATGGTTCTTTCTAACTTCAGATAAAGTGTTTTACAGAAGCGTCCTAACTTTGTAACATCTTAAATAAACTTAAATAAACTCTCCTAACTTTGTAACATCTTAAATAAACTTAAATAAACTTAAATAAACTCTCCTGACTTTGTAACATCTTAAATAAACTTCATAACATCTTAAATAAACTTTGTAATATCTTTAAAAAAACTTTGAAACATCTTAAATAAACTTTGTAACATCTTAAATAAACTTTGTAACATCTTAAATAAACTTTGTAATATCTTTAAAAAAACTTTGAAACATCTTAAATAAACTTTGTAACATCTTAAATAAACTTTGTAATATCTTTAAAAAAACTTTGAAACATCTTAAATAAACTTTGTAACATCTTAAATAAACTTTGTAATATCTTTAAAAAAACTTTGAAACATCTTAAATAAACTTTGTAACATCTTAAATAAACTTTGTAATATCTTTAAAAAAACGTTGAAACATCTTAAATAAACTTTGTAACATCTTAAATAAACTTTGTAACATCTTAAATAAACTTCGTAACATCTTAAATAAACTCTCCTAACTTTGTAACATCTTAAATAAACTTTGAAACATCTTAAATAAACTTTGTAACATCTTAAATAAACTTCGTAACATCTTAAATAAACTCTCCTAACTTTGAAACATCTTAAACTTTGAAACATCTTAAATAAACTTCATAACAACTTAAATAAACTTTGTATCATCTTAAATAAACTTTGTATCATCTTAAATAAACTTTGTATCATCTTAAATAAACTTCATAACATCTTAAATAAACTTCATAACATCTTAAATAAACTTTGTATCATCTTAAATAAACTTTGTATCATCTTAAATAAACTTCATAACATCTTAAATAAACTTTGTAACATCTTAAATAAACTTTGTATCATCTTAAATAAACTTTGTAACATCTTAAATAAACTTCATAACATCTTAAATAAACTTTGTAACATCTTAAATAAACTTTGTATCATCTTAAATAAACTTTGTATCATCTTAAATAAACTTTGTATCATCTTAAATAAACTTCGTAACATCTTAAATAAACTTCATAACATCTTAAATAAACTTTGTATCATCTTAAATAAACTTTGTATCATCTTAAATAAACTTCATAACATCTTAAATAAACTTTGTAACATCTTAAATAAACTTCATAACATCTTAAATAAACTTTGTATCATCTTAAATAAACTTTGTATCATCTTAAATAAACTTCATAACATCTTAAATAAACTTCATAACATCTTAAATAAACTTTGTATCATCTTAAATAAACTTTGTATCATCTTAAATAAACTTCATAACATCTTAAATAAACTTTGTAACATCTTAAATAAACTTTGTAACATCTTAAATAAACTTTGTAACATCTTAAATAAACTCTCCTGACTTCAGGAGAACTGTTGAGCTGTCCTAACTTTACTTTTCCACCAGCTCGTGTTAAATAACTCCTTTAGTCCACATGGCTGCTCTTTGATCAGCCATTTGACAGAACTTGACTGATTCGATGTGTTTGGTGACAGAACCCTCGTCAGAATTTAGGCTGGAGAATGTCTCAGTAACAAAGGCTTGAGGGAACAAAAGGATCTGTGATGGCAATTCGAGTTTTCAAAAAATAGCTCAGGCAAACACTTGTCTTTCTGTGAGTTTTATTCAAGTCTTCTGAAGGGACTCACAGCAACACACATACGCCGTGTACATGTATGCTGGAATGAGTGAGCAGAGCTCAGTGAGCCTGTTATTTATCCAGATTTAGGTTCAATCATATCGTCCCACAGAGACACGTTGTCCCTGAAGTCTGGATAACACAGAGAACAGAGAGATTTGGACTGTTACGTTTACACAGCACAGATGAGTCCAGGGTTACATGCAATATGTTTGGAATTCCCATTACAGATCCTAATACAGGTCTGTGATAGGAGGAACACATGGAAACATGCTGACATCATCCCGCAGCCTTTATTATTATTATTATTATTAGCATTTTTTATTTTCTCGAACAGAGGGGTCAGAGGAGCACAGAGAGCAGCTGTGTCTCCCTGTTTCTCTCTTTAATCTCCAGAGTTCAGTGTTATGTGGATTTGGATGTCTCCACGGAGGTTACCGACACCTCTGAGTCCTCCGAGTCCTCTGAGTCCTCTGAGTCGAAGTTCAGTGATAGCTGTTGTTTCTGCTCCATTTTCAGTTTAAATGTTTCATTAAAACAAAAAAAAACAGCGACTAACGCAGTTTAGCTCTGCGAGATGAGACAAGCGTCATTGGTTGCTAGGTAACAGACACAAAAGTTGATAACCGATGTTGGATCCAGTATTTAGGATTTCCTAAAACAGGATTCTTACAGTTGGGTGGCGGTGGCGCAATGGTTAAGACTGTGCCTTTGGTGTGAGACCCGTCACACCATTGTGTCCCTGAGCGAGACACTTAACCCCTCGTTGCTCCAGAGGCGTGCGACCTCTGACATGTGCAGACAAGTCGCTTTGGATAAAAGCCTCAGCTAAACGAATAAATGGCTTCTGGCTTCTGTAACACCAAAGTGAGACAGACCCTCTCTGGGACTGTAAAACGGCCCCTGGACTACATTCTGTCCTAACTGTAAAAACCCTGGACCAGGATCCAGAGCAGTTCACTACAGAAAGCTGTTGATGTTTGAAGGGTTTCCCTCTCTGGTCCGGAGTCCACTATCTGGACCTGGAGTCCTCTGATCCTGCGCCAGGTGTCGCTGCAGTCACCGCCGGATTACTCACGGAGGAGACTTTTATTTTGACAGTGTAACCCGGATGTGTTTCCGGGTCTGTTACCGCTGAGCTGGCTGGCAGGCTGCGGAGTCCAGATCAGATCGGGGTCTTAACGCTCCGTTTTCTGAGACTTACTGAAACAGTTCCTCGGCGATGAGGGTCCGCGCGAGTCCGTGCGGGTCCCTGCTGGTCTGCCTCACCCTGCTGGTTTCTGCGGTTCCCCCTCTGACCGCCTGGGACGCGGACCTGGAGCTGCTCGACCTGGTGGAGGAGATCCCGCAGACCTTCTACCAGTTCCTGTCCCTGGACCAGGTCCGTGCTAACTGTTAACTGCTAATTGTCTCCATGGTAACCGCACAGCAGCAGCTAGCTGGCTGCTAATGCTAAAAGCCGGGTGCCACGCGCACAGCGGGGCTAAGCTAGTTAGCAGCTGTAGCTAATGTAGAACCGGACTAATGATTAATGGTCCCAGTTTACTGACGGGTTAGTTAAACTGGTTCCGTTCTGAACAGGTGCACGAGGCTAACTGCTAGCTCAGGCTGCTAACTGCTAGCTCAGGCTGCTAACTGCTAGCTCAGGCTAACAGCTGTTTCAGTGGGATGTTGTGTTTCTGTTTTCGTGTCCACCGTCTTTTGGGAGCGGACCTCGGGCTCTGTCCATGTAGATCAGGTCCAGACCGCCTCGCTCAGGTTATTAAGTCAGAGCTGCAGCTGAATGAAGCCCGTTCGGGACCAGAACTGTTCTCCACCCCTGGACCAAAGACGCTAGCAGCTCGCGCTGCGACGGTCCGCCTTTGTATTCTGCACCTTCCTCATTATAAAGATTAGATTAGATTAGATTAGATTAGCCTTTATTGTCACACATGCACAAGCACAAGTACGAGATTGCCTTTTGTCGGAGCAGCGCAGCCACACGCTCTCCTGAAAAGGAGTAATGCAGACAGCAACATAGTATACCAACATCATAATGCACAAGACAACACAGTACATGAGGTCACATGGTGGAATTCTTTGAGGGGATAATCAGGGAGAGGGGTAAGGAGAAACGTTTCTGAGGCAGTCTGAAGAAGGGGGGGGGGGTAGGGTCCGGGGTATGTATGGTGCAAGTGAGATTGTGAGTTTGTGAGTGTAAGGTATGAGGCGTCAGACTGTCTGTGTTGTTAAAAAAAGTTCAGTTCAATAAAGCGGAAGTTTCCAAACTCTGAATTCTACAGCTGACAAATCAAACGTGAAACCCGCTCTGAATGTTTTTGTTTGCTGGACAGCTGCAGGGACAGCTGTCCAGCAGCCGAGCGGCATAAAGGCGAAGGCGTTAGACGGAGGCTGCTGGACTCTGAACCTTAGAACAGACGGTATTCTCCTGAAGGCTGCAGCTGTGCTCAGGTGTCCACCTGTGTGTCTGTCTCTGTCTGTCTCAGGATGCGTCCCCAGCAGAGATAAAGAAGGCGTATCGACGTCTGTCTCTGATTCTGCATCCCGACAAGAACAAAGATGAAAACGCTGAAACTCAGTTCAGACAGGTGAGACCGCTCTTCTTCTACACTTTATAAACACTGATCAGCTGGTCTGGATCTGAAAACTCTCAGGGTCCAGGTCCAGGTGCAACAGACCCCAGATGAGGATGTGAAGGGGGCTCCAGGTAGTCCTCTGTAGTCTCTGTGTTAAACTGATCATGAAATATTAAAGAGCGTCCGCAGCAGGTCTGCGAACCGGATTTAATGACCAGGTCTGTTTCCTTTGTAGCTGGTGGCCATTTACGAAGTCCTGAAGGACGAGGAGAGACGACACAAGTGAGTCACCACACGCACCCAGCTCTCAGCCAATCAGAGGACAGAGCTAGACCTTTACAGCCAGTTCCCCTGTGCCTGCAGCTGGTCCCTTCTGTCCCTGCAGCCGGTCCCTTTGTCCTGTCCCTGCAGCCGGTCCCTCTGTCCTGTCCCTCTGTCCCTGCAGCCGGTCCCTTTGTCCTGTGTCCTGTCCCTCTGTGCCTGCTGCCTGCAGCCGGTCCCCCTGTCCCTACAGCCGATCCCTTTGTCCTGTGTCCTGTCCCTCTGTGCCTGCTGCCTGCAGCCAGTCCCTCTGTCCTGTCCCCCTGTCCCTACAGCCGGTCCCTTTGTCCTGTGTCCTGTCCCTCTGTGCCTGCTGCCTGCAGCCAGTCCCTCTGTCCTGTCCCCCTGTCCCTACAGCCTGTCCCTCTGTCCCTGCAGCCGGTCCCTCTGTCCCTGCAGCCGGTCCCTTTGTCCTGTGTCCTGTCCCTCTGTGCCTGCTGCCTGCAGCCAGTCCCTCTGTCCCTGCAGAGGGACAAAGGGTCCTGTCCCTGCAGCCGGTCCCTCTGTCCCTGCAGCTAATAATGAGAGCTGTTAACCTATTAACGTCACGCTGCCCCCCCCCCCCATATATATAATCTCTCTCGTGTGCGTGCGCACGCAGGTATGACGACATCCTGGTGAACGGCCTTCCTGATTGGCGGCAGCCGGTTTTCTACTACAGACGAGTGAGGAAGATGAGTAACGCTGAGCTGGCCTTCCTCCTCTTCCTCATCCTCACTGTGGGCCACTATGCTGTCATCTGGTCCATTTACCTGGAGAAACAGCTGGTGAGACAGCCAATCAGAACACAGCAGATACTCAGACAGCCAATCAAAGCGGGCTTGGTCATGTGATCTGACCATGAATCCTCCCTGTGTCCAGGACGAGCTGCTGAGTAAGAAGAAGAAAGAGAAGAAGAAGAAGCTGAGCTCCAGACCTCCAGATGACCTCAGGTGCGTCGGCCAGGACCGGACGGACAGGTACAGCCGTGACATCGTCCCCGGACTTCCTGTTGTCTTGGTTTGTTTGTTATTGTTTGTTTGTTGTTTTCAGAGTTCAGGACCGACCTCACTGGCAGGACATCCTCCCTCTGAAGCTGAGCATCTGGCTTTACCTGTCCATCAAAGGCCTGCCGCAGACCGTCCAGGTAGGAGGTGAACCAGGTCAGGCTTGGTCTTTGGCCCTGGTCCTGGTCTTAGCTCTGGTCTCTTTGTGTTTCAGGAGGTGAAGCAGTACTATGAGGACTACCAGCAGATGAAGCAGCAGCAGCAGAGAGAAGAAGCTGAAGCTGAAGAGGAAGCTGCGCCCAGTAAACACTTTGCCTCCTTTGTTCCAGCCTGAGACAGGGTCGAGACAGGGCCTGAGACAGGGTCGAGACAGGGTCGAGACAGGGCCTGAGACAGGGTCTGAGACAGGGCCTGAGACAGGGCCTGAGACAGGGCCTGAGACAGGGCCTGAGACAGGGTCGAGACAGGGTCGAGACAGGGCCTGAGACAGGGTCGAGACAGGGCCTGAGACAGGGCCTGAGACAGGGCCTGAGACAGGGTCTGAGACAGGGCCTGAGACAGGGTCGGACTTCTGTACTCACATCTCTGAATACGCCGTAGCAGATTTTCAATTCAGCTGTGTCTTGATAAATTTAAGACAAATATTCCCACACAAAGGAGAAAGTACCTCAGCAGTATCACAAGGTGCACTTGTGAGTCTTCTGTCTGTCTATTCTGTGGGAATCGCTGGACTAAGACTAGTTTGGCTTCACTTCCTGTCCTCTGTCTTTAGGAGAGAAGAGGCCGAAGGTTAAAAAGCCCAAGGTGGAGTTTCCTGTTTACGAGCCGTCACCAGAGGACCTGAACTACCAGACTTATGACCAGACCACGTCCATAGAGGACATCGAAGACCAGATGGACGACTGGCTGCAGGACCGCAGAGCTGCAAAGAAGAAGGTCTGCTGTGGTTGATCAGCGTCCACAGGCTGCAGACTGGACACCTGGATGACGCGTCTCTGTGTCTCTGTCCTCAGGCTGCAGACTGGACGGAGGACGAGCTCAGCCTCCTCAGCAGGCTGATGGTTAAATTTCCTGGAGGAGCTCCGGGCCGCTGGGAGAAGATCGCTCAGGAACTGGGACGATCGGTGGCCGACGTAAGCCTGCTTGGTTTAAGCTCAGTGCATCATGGGAAATCCCCCGGCAGTCTAGGGCTGTTTCTCAACACCGAATTCGCCAAGTTCGGACTTCTGTACCGTAAAGTTCGGACTTGGCAAGTTCGGCTCGGGAGTACGAACTCCCAGGAACGGGCGCACGCAGTCCGTCATTCAGCAACGGGAACAGCAGCGGACCCGTTAGGGGGCGGGACCTCGCGTCTCATTTTTTAAAATCAGCTCAGAAATCAGCCAAATGTTTGAGTTTAAACGTTCTCACATAAACTCTGTGACAGAGAACAGCAGTACTTTACGTTACAGTTCAGTCTCTCGTGCAACTTTTCCGCTTTCTGGTGGCGAAATGCATTCTGGGAGATCTGCAAACCTGAAGTCCGCACACGTCACCGCCGATGCAGGCGGAGCGAGAACACATCCGGGTTTTTGACTGTACTTGGCTGGATGCGGACTTTGGATTGGAGCAGTACTTTGGCTGCGACTGATGACGTTTCCCAAGAACACGAGAACAGAAAAGAACGCAGACCGAGGAACAGCCTAGGCCTCTAGCAGCATCACTAAGGGCTGGTCCAGGACTCTCCTGGGCCAGGTCTCTCCTGGTCCAGGTCTCTCCTGAGCCAGGTCTCTCCTGGTCCAGGTCTCTCCTGGTCCAGGACTCTCCTGAGCCAGGTCTGTCCTGGTCCAGGTCTCTCCTGAGCCAGGTCTCTCCTGAGCCAGGTCTCTCCTGGGCCAGGTCTCTCCTGGTTCAGGTCTCTCCTGGTCCAGGTCTCTCCTGGTCCAGGACTCTCCTGAGCCAGGTCTGTCCTGGTCCAGGACTCTCCTGAGCCAGGTCTCTCCTGGTCCAGGACTCTCCTGGTCCAGGTCTCTCCTGGTCCAGGACTCTCCTGAGCCAGGTCTCTCCTGGTCCAGGACTCTCCTGAGTCCAGGACTCTCCTGAGTCCAGGTCTGTCCTGAGTCCAGGACTCTCCTGGTCCAGGTCTCTCCTGGTCCAGCCCTAACTATAAGCTTTATCAAAGAGGAAAGTCTTAAGCCTACTCTTAAATGTAGAGCCGGTGTCTGCCTCCCGAACCCAAACTGGAACCTGGTTCCACAGGAGAGGAGCCTGATAGCTGAACGCTCTGGAGACTCCAGGAACCACAGGTGCATTCTGGGAGCGCAGTGGTCTGGGGGGGCAGCTTGAGCTCTTTAAGCTGACTTTGTTAAATGTTTGACAGCAGTGAAAAGTCCAGCAGGACAAACTGAGCATAATATTTGGTTCCTGACTGAACGCCGAGCAGAGAAGTTTCCTCTGAGAGTCATGTGACTGATGACATCATATGACTGTTTCCTCCGACAGGTGACCTCTAAAGTCAAACAGGTGAAGGAGCACGTGAGCCACACCTCAGGTAAATCCTGCTGAGCTTCCGTTGTCTCCTTCAGGTTCTGCTGAGGTTCTGCTGCCGGGTCTCCTTACCGCCGGCGCTGTCTGTGTTTCAGGTCTGGTGAAGCTGTCGGAGCTGAAGGGGCCTCTTCTTCCTGTGAGGTCATTTCCTGTCGCTGACGGTTTGATGACTCAGAGAGGTGGCGGCGCCGGCGACAAGGAGCAGGAAGAGGAGGAGGAAGAGGCGGCGGCGGTGAGGAGGAGGAACAGGAAGTCTGCGGCAGCAGACGGGGGGGAGGCCAAGGTCCGAGGTCGTCGGCAGAAGGATTTCGACCCGACGGCGGTGGAGGAGGAGGGGGCGGAGCTTCAGGAGAACAGGGAGAAGGCGGATTCCGCCGTCTGGACTCAGAGCCAACAGAAACTGCTGGAACTCGCTCTGCAACAGTTCCCCAGAGGAACCGCAGAACGCTGGGACCGCATTGCCAAGGTGGTCCCCGGAAAGACCAAGGTGAGGAGTGAGACCCTGAGAGTCCAGCAGCAGCAGGTCCACCTTTAATAACAGCCGCTGATCTGATGGGTCGGGTATCGATCTCACGGCTCCTTCATTAGTTTAGCTGATCCTCTATTGGTCCAGCCGGTACCTGAGATCAGGACGGGTCCTGGTTCTATAGAGCAGGTTCCCTGACCCGGTTCTAAAGTGTTGCTGACCTGTGTGTTCCAGGAGGAGTGTATGATCCGCTACAAGATGCTGGCGGAGCTGGTTCAGAAGAAGAAACAGTCCAAGAGCTGATACCGGCAGGTGACCCCGACTCTGCCGCCTCCTGCTGTGACCTCTGACCTCCCGACAGGTGAAGAGCGGGTGACCCGTCAGGTGACCCGTCAGCAGTGTTTTATGTTTGGATCCAGGTGCGCTGCCTCCTGATTGGACTAAATGATGTTGTTTTTACCTTTGACGTGGCGTCTCACCTGCTCAGGTGTGCTTTTCTAACGGGGGTCAAAGGGAGCCGGTCTGAACCAGCTGACCTCTGACCTCACCGCTTCCTGTGCCTTAGCTCCGTTCAGCATGCTGTCAATCACCTTCTGTCCAGCTGATCAATAAAAAGTATTTATTAACGCTGTGGTGGTCTGGTTCAGTGCTGCTCACCTGTCTGATACTGGGAAGGGTTGGGCGGTCCTGACCCCGTACACCTGGACCCCAGTAGACCCCTGTAGGTGTGCTGTGGGATCTGGGACCAAGAGAAGCAGCAGATCCTTTTAAGTCCTGTAAGCTGTGAGGTGGGGCCTCCGTGGAGCGGACTTGTTGGTCCAGCACACCCCGCCGAGATCTGGGGACTCTGAACCCGGTTTGCTTTGTGGAGCGTCATCCTGCGGAAAGAGGCCCTCAGGGAACCCTGTGTGCATCAAAGGGTCTACAGGGTCTACAGGGTGCACCTGGTCTACAGGGTCTTCATCAGTGCTCAGGTAGGTGCTACGTGTCAAATTAACATCCACATGAACGGCTGGACCCGAGGTTTCCCAGCAGAACATGGTCCAAAGCCGCCCCGGCTTTTTCCCATAATGCATCCTGGTCCCATGTGTTCCAGGTTTCCAGGCCTCCTCCTGCTGTATGGTCCAGGTCTGATGCTCATGAGCCCAGTGTAGGACTGGGGTCGGCATGGACCCCCTAGCGGTGTGTTCTAACCCGTTTTTATCTGAACCAGCTCCAACGTCTGCAGCTGGTTGACCTTCATGAGGCGTTACACATCAGGTCTGAGACAGGGTCTGAGACAGGGTCTGAGACAGGGTCTGAGACAGGGTCTGAGATCAGGTCTGAGATCAGGGTCTGAGACAGGGTCTGAGACAGGGTCTGAGATCAGGTCTGAGACAGGGTCTGAGACAGGGTCTGAGACAGGGTCTGAGATCAGGTCTGAGACAGGGTCTGAGATCAGGTCTGAGACAGGGTCTGAGACAGGGTCTGAGATCAGGTCTGAGACAGGGTCTGAGATCAGGTCTGAGATCGGGTCTGAGATCAGGTCTGAGATCGGGTCTGAGATCAGGTCTGAGACAGGGTCTGAGATCGGGTCTGAGACAGGGTCTGAGACCGGGTCTGAGATCAGGTCTGAGACAGTGTCAGGTTAAGACACCTATAATATCAAACAAGGAAGAAAGACAAGAGAGTTAATAGCTTTTACTCGCGAGGAGAGCGGACAGAGATGTACTCAGTTACATCCTCCAACCGCTCTGAGTATCTCTGCAGCTTCCTCTCTTTTATTATGTTCAGGGAGGTCCCTAGTTACATGCACATTGCTGCTATATGGGGGAAAGGGGATAAGCAAATAAGCAGCAACATGAACTTGTGACATAGTTAGATTAACATATGTTTCTTTACAGAAGTTTCCAGGAACTATTTATGTTATCATAGCTGCATATAAAGTAGCTGCTTCTTCAGGTGTCTGCTCCATGACTCTTGTCTGACACCCATCCACTGCAGATTTCCTGTGTAACAAACTCAAAAGCTCACATTAGTAAAATGCTTTATATTTCATAAATGTATTGCAATGTACTGAGTAAATATGAGATAACTTATATACATGATGATTCCAACATTTCCCTCCTGTTTATCACATATTTGCTCAAATTCTCATTTCACTTAAGTCAGTCACTTCTGTTAAGATTTTCGACTTCAAGATCATTTTTATAAGCTCCAATATGCTTACACTCAGAGTTCAACGTTACAGGTTAGAGGAGACTCGTGGGTAAGGGAGTACCCACGAGGATAAGGGAACAAATCTGGTATTTGACATAATGGATCATTGTCTTCATTGTCATCATTATCAGCGTCATCATCATTGAATTGATCCATTTCATTCAATAAAGGATATAACTGAGCCACTCTGTGCTCCATAGGTGATATAGCTGTGGTAATTATACGATGTACCAGTGTCCTAAGACAAGGAATAAAACAACAACCACACAAGGTCAGAATAGTAGCAAAAACAGTTATGGACACCAAAGCGGAGGTTATCAGAGCTTCCCATCGACCAAACACACCTGACCATGAGCCCCACAGTGAATTATCTATTCCTGAGTGCTCTTTCATTTTCCCATTAAGGGATCGAAGTCCTGCAGTGGCTTTGGTGAGACTGCCATCTGCAGCCGTATTGTTAGGAATGAACGTGCAGCATTGCTCTCCGAACATTGCACAAACACCTCCATGTTCTGCTAATACCATATCTATGGCTTTTCGGTTCTGGAACGCCATGAGGGAGGTGGCAGCAAGTTGATCATGAATGGCCTCAAAACCGCTCTGGGTCCAATTTCCTAGTTTCTGAACGTTGTAGTGGATGTAATTTATTCTGTCTACATTTTTATTAGTTGTACACCACCAAAAGAGTGCTGATTCAAAACCAGATAATATTTGATTTGCTAATTTATATTCATCAGGAACCCCTCTAGGAACTCCAATAGCATCAATATACGTAGGATCTGTTATAGATAGCCAAGGGGTATTATCCTGGATGCTCCTTCTCTTATGCAGCCACTGATGTGGCATTACACTCTTCAAGCCCATGATTAACCTTGCAGCTGTCATGGGATATACTGAGACTGGTAAGATCAGCGTCACTAGTGAACAGAGTCCTGTCACATCATGTGGTAATTTATCAAACAATTTATCATCTCCACACCACCACCAGATATCTCCTCGAGAGATCGGTCTGAATGTAGTTTTCACAGGTACTATAACAGTACACCAGTCTTTGGATAAATTACCCAATTTAATACCTGTCCCTGTTATATTTATACATGTAAAATTTCCATGTGCTACCCTTTTAGAGAATAGGGGTTTTCTTTTGTCTGCTGCAACAACAGGGAACACCGAATCCCATCTCTGGCAGTCTTTCTTTGGATTGGTCTTATTCATTAATTCAATAGTACAATTGTCTTCTACAGATGCTGGAATTACCTGTAGTAATGGTCTAGGTCCCAAACACACTCACGTAATTTCCTTTTGTCATGTTACCCACTTGCTGGGACCATTCATCAGCTGTTTTGGTGTGCCAATAATGCGTATTCCGCCTTTCAGTGACACAGGAGATAAGGAGGATTCTGTAATGTTTACATTATTCACCTCACATATGTAAGCGACAAATTTTGGGTCATGTCCTGAACTAAAAGCCCATAACAGGAATCCCCAACAACTGGTTGGTGATCTTCCGTGGAACTATAGGAAGGTGGCGTCAACGTATTAGAAGTCAAATCTATTGTCAACAAAAGTCCGGTGTTTGTGTGTGTCAGTTTAAGCAGTCGTCTATGATGTTGTGCATATTCAGTAGTTGCCCAACAAGGTGTCCAGTCATCATTTTCATCTGCTACTAGAGTTGACCATGGTGTATCCTTTAGATCATTTGTCATATACCATGTATTAGCACTATAATCACTACCTTTAGCATTTCTACTGGTAAGGCTAGAAAATGGAAGCACTACGGAAATACTGGTATTATTTGGGATACACATCTGTATGCCATGGCTATAATAATTACTTCCCTGGCAGAAGTATATTTCTTACGTGGCCAAAAGTAGGACCTCCAGGGAGATCACCACTAACATGCGCCACACCTTAAAAGTCATCTCACTGCTCTTACTCCCTAATAAGGTCAGCAGCCCGTGGGTTTCTTCACTGACTTTCGGGCCTATCCAGGTTCTAAACACCTGAATCCGTCCTATTATCAGACTTTGGCTCGCTTCCCTTGTTGGAGCTTGAGACAGCAGAAATGACCTTCTTACAGTGAGTCAGATGCTATTTTAATTGCTATTTTTTCTCATTTCTTTCTCATATAATGTTTAACTTCATGTGAAACATAACTCCTATTTTATCAATTAGTTGATTTACAAAGTGTGTTCCATTATCACTATAGATTCTTTCTGGGATGCCATATCGTGGAATAATATCTTTACACAATGCTTCTGCTACAGTTAGCACTATTGCTAAAAGTTCTATCCATTTGGAAAAAGCATCTATTATCACTAGGCAGTACTTTTTCCCTTCACTCTTATTTAATTCTATGAAATCCATGTATATTGCTTGAAATGGATATTGAGGCTCAGGGAATCGGCCTCTTTTTGGTCTTAGGTTCCCTTGTGGATTATGTTTAACTAGTTTTTTGTTTTTTTTCTGTACCTGGGCCACCATCCCTCCTGTTGAGACATGAGTAACTCCATGGCTCAATATTGCTGCCCATTTATATAAATTCTTAGGTAGTATGGGTTTATTGCCCGGTCATATAGGTCATCTTTCAATTGTGCATCATTACGTAACCAGACATCTTTCTCAACTTGGGGACTTTGTTGTGGCATTTCTTTAAGGATTGATTGATCCATGTCTTTGTGTTCTGTCACTACAAGAACATCTTGTTTCCCTGAAGCTGCTGCTTTAGCTATTTTATCCGCAAAAGCATTTCCAAGAGACACCTCATCTGTACCTGATGTCTGTGCTGCACATTTACATATAGCTATTGTCTCAGGGAGCTGTACAGCATCAAGCAGTTCACTGAGAAGTTTGGCATGAGTTACTGGTTTTCCTGTGGATGTTATCATTCCTCGATTGACTTTCTGTATATATAGTTACCTTCTTTCCTTGCATTAATTTATATGCCTCATTAAGCGCAACTAACTCAGCTGCCTGTGCTGAGTAGTTAAGGTAGTTGATTTGCTTTTATACTGTGGTGTTTGTGACCACAGCATATCTTGTTAATATTTTTCCTTGCTCATTCTTTCTAGACGAACCATCTACAAAACAACTTCCCTTCACAAAGGGGTTGATCTTTGAGGTCAGACCTACTTTTAGCTGTTTCCTCAGCTAGTTTCTAACCATCATGCTTCTCTCCGTCATCTACTGTCGGTAGAAGTGTTGCTGGGTTTAGCGTAGTACATCTTTCTATAGTTATATCGCGGTTGTGATAGCAACACCGACATGCAAGACAAATGTCGAGCGGGTGACAAAATGTCATGTTTGTTTGGAGAAGTAAAGCTGAGACTGCATGTGGAACCTTTAAGGTCAAGAGGTGAAAGAGTACAATTGCAGCGCTTACTTCTACAGCCATTGAGGCAGCTATAACAGCACGCACACAATGTGGCAGAGCTCATGCCACACTGTCTAGTTTGGAAGAGAAGTATGCAATAGGTCTCATTTTGTCTCCATATTGTTGAGTTAGTACTGACGTCATATAGTATCCCTTACAATCTACCATCTGAATAAAGGGTTTACTATAATCATGTAGCGCAAGAGCTGCACTAGAAACCAAAACTTGTTTTATTTTTCAAAAAGCTTCTTCAGCTTCCTCTGTCCATTTTAATGGTGAATTAATTCTTCATACACTATCTTGCTTAAAGGTGATGTTATTTCTGCATAATTTGGCACCCAAGTCCTACAGTAATTAGTTAAGCCTAGAAAAGACATCATTTGTTTCTTTGTCTGTGGTTTGGGTGCTTGGAGGACAGCTACTTTCCTGTCTTCAAGGAGAGTTCTTCCCCTGCACTGAGGTTATGGCCTAAATATTTCACTACCCTTTTACACAGCTGAAGTTTATTTTTGCTCACTTTGTGACCTTCCTTTGCCAAATGCTGCAGTAGTGCTATTGTATCTGTCTTACAAGTTTCTTCATCTGGAGATGCTAACAAAACATCATCTACATAAAGTAAAATTTGACTATTACCAAGAAGGTTGAAATTTAGCCATACTAGCACTCATAACTTGGGAATAGATGGTTGGACTTTCGCAGAAGATTGGAATATTACAAGGAGAGTCTTCACATCTTATTATTATTCCTGCATTAAATAAATCTTCTATTACTGGTTTATTCCTTCTTGTGCATCCTGTTTTAATGGTATTGTCTTATGCGAGGTCTATAATCTGATTTTGGTCTTATTTTTACAGGTACTGCTCCTTTCACTAGGCCTACATCACTAGGTCCTTTAGACCACACTTCTTCTGGGATGTCTTGTAACAAATCCTCATCTTCCTGTGTTAACATCATTAATTCTCATGTGTTTGAACTGTGGAATCTTTCCACTGCATGTTTTGCTTTTATACAGAGAAATGTGTGGTGGTACTCTCATTCTGTAGAACTGCATGATTCTATCATTATATATTTTATATATTTAAAGTCACTGCTGCAACTGATGTGCTGTCTGTATCAGTATAAATATAATTGATGGTAATTTTAGTAGGTGTAACTTGTGTCAGGCTTTTCTCATAGTCTCTATCTGGGCCTGCTGTGTTTTTGTACCACATTGTGATATGCAAATCATCCACTGACATTTCACTTTGTATTTTAGATTATTACTATTTTAGATATTGCATTTCTTCCTTGATTTAACAAAGCTGTGGCAGTTTTTTTTTTTATTTTGTTTTGTGGTGACTTGTCTGGGATGTCAAAGGAATAGTAGTATGTTGGCTCTCCTATCCCTTGAAGGACACACATGTCCCCTTGCAGCAGTTCAGCTTTTCTCTTTACCACAATCTGTCCCTCATCTGATGGTATTAGTGCTAATCCTAGCAGTAAAAGACCATCTCGTCCTAACAAATTTACTGGGCATTGTGGAAACATCAAGATGGACATCTGGCATGACAGACCCTCAGGATCTTTTATCCACACGGGTTCAGATTCAGGTACCTCAGTCAGTTTTCCGCTGGCTGATCGCACCACAATTTGTTGGCCACTATGTTTAGAATTTGGTATTGGTTCATTACAGGTGGTCCTGCATGCTCACACAAAAAGGTAATAGGTTTCCCATTTACCAACACTGTTACTTCAGGTTTAACAATGTCCATCGCTACCAGATCCTGGTAATTTATCATTACTTCCTCATTATTTATTTCAATAGGTTCCGTTGACTCAGGAGTTATGTTTGATTTGTTTTCTGACCCTAGTCATGCAGATACGTCCTTTTTCTCTGGGCAGTTTCGCGCAAAGTGTCCTTCCTTTCCACAATTCCAACATCCTGTCATATCACGCCTATAGTTTCCTCCTCTCCTACCCCTCTGTCCTTTGCGATCTCGTCCTCTGCCCCTAAATCCCCCTCTTCCACCATTTGCCTGGTAGTAAATCTCTTCTA
Source organism: Lepomis macrochirus (assembly GCA_024633595.2). Classification (NCBI taxonomy): domain Eukaryota; kingdom Metazoa; phylum Chordata; class Actinopteri; order Centrarchiformes; family Centrarchidae; genus Lepomis; species Lepomis macrochirus. Next base: position 3,334,696 of record JALXJV020000012.1, on the reverse strand, counting down.
TGGTCTTTTTTACATCCTTCATTGTCCATGTCCTATAGACTAGGATGGTGGGATCATTTACACCTTCTCCCATGTTGGGATTTGCCACTTTATCATTGGAAGTACATCGGCTTGGTCTGGACTCATTTTTAACACTGTTGGTGCAGAGGGTATTGGAGACATGACTTTCCCTATTTGTTTTGACCAAATGAAATCAACTGGTCCGGCTGCTCTGGTTTGTCTATGGGCAGTTTCATCATATTTAGGTGGCAGTTCTGTTTGTAGGTCGGGGTATAATGTTGGAGCTGGTCCAGCCTGTGCTGCTGCTCCTTCTACCTCATCCTCATCTCCTTCCTCCTCTCTCTGCGGTCTGTGTCTACGTTTCATCATCCTCTTGTCTGTGAAACAGCACTTGCTCATTTCCTTTTTTATCATTATTTCCTTTTTCTTTAGCTCATCTACTTCCCTCTTCTCGTTTATTTGCTATTTGTTTCCAAAAATCAATACTATTCCAACCTGTTCAATAATAACATAGTATAATATTATATAACAATAATATAACAACAATAATAACCGGCTTTTATTTTTTATGTTTTTTCTTCGAGTCACTCTGTGTATTCTTTATTATTGCATCTTGTAATTCAACTAATTTTTGGGTGTTGAGGCGTCCCTCAAACCCATAGTCATTTATCCATTTGTCAAGATGCTCTACATGCTTTGGATCTAATTTTTCAACATACTTCCAGTCTTTGCACGTTAAATCTTCCTTAGTTAAAAGTTTACTTCCCCTTGTCTCTTTTTGTAAAATTTAGTCCAACGTTTCAACACCTAGGGTGTTCTACCGTTGGTGATTTACCCAGCAGGACAGTAATAAAACACCTGTCGTGGTAATTCTCACTTCAACTCTCACGAGTGGAGAATTCTTGCCTCTGCATCCACGTCAGTTTTACTGTTTACACTCCCACTGCTTTGCATGGAAATAGGCTCCTAGTGGAACTTCTTCCCCTCTCAGTCATACATTGCTCGCTTCTCCACGAAATTTTACGGTATCCAGTTGGACTCCGCCGTCCAGTTTTACACGGAATTTATTTGGATCCCCAGTAAGCCTTCGTCGACTCTCGAAGACCCTACAGTCCACTTACGGTGTTTTTATAGGCCACTTCCCCCCAAGTGCCTTTCAGGACTCCGCAGCTCTATTTTACCTGTCAGTGCCTAGGATTTACAGGGTTTTCTACAACGCGTTTTGACCCTCAGTCACGCTTGTATTTTAACCAAAAGCCTACTCACCACTGTTGTCTCTCCTCTTGGACTACCGTCAACCTTCAGATCCCAGTCAGCGAGTTGAAACTCGGTCCTGGAAAAGGATCTTTTGCCGTGGCCACGGTCTTTCCCGGTTTCTAACTCGCCCACTGGAAACCTCGGGTATCTTGGTATCCGGCTCGAAGGACCAAGTAAATGTCAGGTTAAGACACCTATAATATCAAACAAGGAAGAAAGACAAGAGAGTTAATAGCTTTTACTCACTGAGGAGAACGGACAGAGATGTACTCAGTTACATCCTCCAACCGCTCTGAGTATCTCTGCCGCTTCCTCTCTTTTATTATGTTCAGGGAGGTCCCTAGTTACATACACATTGCTGCTATATGGGGGAAAGGGGATAAGCAAATAAGCAGCAACATGAACTTGTGACATAGTTAGATTAACATATGTTTCTTTACAGAAGTTTCCAGGAACTATTTATGTTATCATAGCTGCATATAAAGTAGCTGCTTCTTCAGGTGTCTGCTCCATGACTCTTGTCTGACACCCATCCACTGCAGATTTCCTGTGTAACAAACTCAAAAGCTCACATTAGTAAAATGCTTTATATTTCATAAATGTATTGCAATGTACTGAGTAAATATGAGATAACTTATATACATGATGATTCCAACAGACAGGGTCTGAGATCAGGTCTGAGATCAGGTCTGAGACAGGGTCTGAGACAGGGTCTGAGATCAGGTCTGAGATCAGGTCTGAGACAGGGTCTGAGACAAGGTCTGAGACAGGGTCTGAGATCAGGTCTGAGACAGGGTCTGAGATCAGGTCTGAGACAGGGTCTGAGACATGGTCTGAGACAGGGTCTGAGATCAGGTCTGAGTGTGCTGATGTAACCAGAGCGCATCACAGCTGAGGGGACAGCAGGTGTTAGGACAGGGTTCAGGCGGGTCACAGGCGCGTCAGGGTCTGCAGATGTTCCTAGATATCAAGAGGAACTTGGCTAAAGAACATGTGAGGGTGTTTCCAGCTGGCTGATCTAGAGGACAGAAGACATTAGTGGTGGGGAGAGAACACAATGTCTCTGTGTCCCCTGGTGGAGCCAGGAGGCCCCTGCTCGGCCCCTGCTCGGCCCCTGCTCGGCCCCTGCTCGGCCCCTGCTCGGCCCCTGCTCTGGTGGAGCCAGGTGGAGCCAGGAGGCCCCTGCTCGGCCCCTGCTCGGCCCTGCTGCCCTGCTCGGCCCTGCTCGGCCCTGCTCGGCCCCTGCTCTGGTGGAGCCAGGTGGAGCCAGGAGGCCCTGCTCGCCCCTGCTCGGCCCCTGCTCGGCCCTGCTCGGCCCCTGCTCGGCCCCTGCTCTGGTGGAGCCAGGTGGAGCCAGGAGGCCCCTGCTCGGCCCCTGCTCGGCCCCTGCTCTGGTGGAGCCAGGTGGAGCCAGGAGGCCCCTGCTCGGCCCCTGCTCTGGTGGAGCCAGGTGGAGCCAGGAGGCCCCTGCTCGGCCCCTGCTCTGGTGGAGCCAGGTGGAGCCAGGAGGCCCCTGCTCGGCCCCTGCTCGGCCCCTGCTCGGCCCCTGCTCTGGTGGAGCCAGGAGGCCCCTGCTCGGCCCCTGCTCGGCCCCTGCTCTGGTGGAGCCAGGTGGAGCCAGGAGGCCCCTGCTCGGCCCCTGCAGTTGGAAAAAAAAAGGAGATGCTTAAATTCAGGGTGTAGCCCAGCAGAGGGGACACAGGTCCAGCAGCAGGCCCTGCAGGGGCATGTGGACCACAGACTGCACATAAAAAGGTGTGGACAGGGTCAGCAGAGACAGGAAATGATGACACCGTTACAGGAAGTAGATGCTCCGTCACATCAGGGGCGAGTTCACTCTCCAAACGTTTTGCTACGTTTTCTGATTGAACGACGTGAAACGATCTGCTTCACGTCAGGTGGGCGTGTCTCCGCTGTGACCCAATCAGCGGCGACAAGTCTGTAAACACAATGGCGTTAAAAAGGTGGGAACATTCAGCTGATTGGGTCACACCTGAGACACGCCCACCTAACGGGAGCAAACCTCGGAGAACTTTGCAAGGAAACGCGCCGTTCAACCTTTTTTTAAATGTATTTTTATTAACAAATATTCCAGATACAAAAACACGTTGTCACATATCAACAAAGAGGAAAAAAGGAAGAGGTTTTTTCTGAACCATATTCTGCTGTGATTCTGTCTCATTGTGTCCTTTGTTTTCATAACATTAAAGGAAAGAAGCTCATTATGAAAAACACAAAACATATATATAAAATTTCCCAAGAATGACAGTGTTGTTAATTAGAAAGTCGTCTTTGTTGCTGTCAGACAGAAGCGGAGATGATTGGTCCTTCAGAGAAACGAGTCTGAGGTGGGAAACCTTTGGCTGAAGCCGGTCACGTTCATCCGGCCACAGAGCCAAAGGTTACGTACAACGCAGGAATAAATGATACAAAATACACAATTATTGGTTTCTGGTCCAAAGTGGCGTCGTATCAAGTCGCTGGATGGAAACACGGCGTTAAGAATTTTAAAATGGACTTTAGCTTTGGGGAAAATAGGGAATTTGAAATATTTGGTTTGTAACATTTTGAGAATAACTGTGAAACTGAGTTTCTAAAGGAAAATGTAGGATATGAATTCCTAATTGTTTTGTCAGGGATTTTAACATTATTAAAGATAATGCTTCCTACTAAAAAGGGAGAGAAGGGAGGACAGGATCCCCGAATTAGACACATCAGGAGTTGGCCATTAGTTATGGAGTTAAAATGGTTCCGATTGGCAGAGACGTCGCGTCTTAGACAGAAGTTTTCACGAGACGACCGTCTGCTAAATGGATCACAGACCTTCATCCATCCAGTCCTTGTTGGACAGCCATTTGTTTTTGACCCTGATATATCTATTATTCCTAACTGGGCAGTTATGATTATATGAGAGTTTCCAATATAACAGCTGGTGAAACAGGATCATTTCATTGGAAGTGTTTGAATAGAGAAATCACACGTAAGTAAGAATTCTACGCCTCCTAATTTCCATGATACCAAAAGTTTTTGTTGTTCAGAAAGGATTTTAACCAGCTGATCTTTAAGGTTCATAAAGTCAAAATCAAAATAGCTCGCGGGCCACCGTCCTTAAATGTTTTGGTCATCTCTGTTAACATAGTGGACTTTCTTCCTCCAAATATAGTCAAAATTGATTTGGCTGATCTTTTTAACAGCTCTATTAGGAACAGCAAGTCAGTTTGCAGGATAAATCCTCCTTGAGATACTTTAGTCAAAAATATACGGCCCAACAAACTAAAACCTGGCAGCATCCATCAGTTAAATCTACTTCAGCACGGCTCTGTGACATTCCACACATTCAGTCCACATCTTTGAGATGTGCAGAGCCAACGTTTCAACAGTGGACCTAATAGGGACACCGTGTGCTTCAGTCAAATTAATTCACATTTGGTCAAGTTTGGTTTGAAAGCAGAGGCTTTGGAGAAGACATCAGCAGACTGGTGTGTCTTTGGGACTTCAGATAGTTGTTTCATAAAAATAGAGCTGGCTGATGATAATTGGACAACCGAGAACATCCAATGGAGCGATGTTAGAATTATTAATGAAGAGAGAGAGCATTTCAGTGGCTGTTATGAAGAGACATGGGGAAAGAAGGCAGCCTCGCTTAACGTTTGACTGGAAAACGGGGAGAAGTTCCACCTGGGAAGGAGACGGAGCAGTTAGTGTTATCACACAGGGACTGGACAACGTTTCCAAACTTATTACCCAAGCCAAATACTCTTAGACCGTCCAAAATAAACGGCTGTTCCATTGAATCAAAAGCTTTATAAAAGTCAAGGAAAAAATAAAGCCGTCATCTACAGTTAGTTGTCTGTAGTCCAGAAGGTGGAGCTCTAAACGAACGTTAATATGAACAGATCTGTTCTTCAGGAAACCAGACTGGTTTTGTGGAGATTTGATTTTAATCTGTTAGCATAAATAAGGGTTACAATTTTGGAGTCTGTGTTCAACAAACTTATAGGTCAAAGATTGTCTATCATTGTAGGATCCTTGCTGGGTTTTGGGATTAAAGTAATTACACCTTGTTTCATGGAAGGGGGAAACGTAAAGCGCCTGATCGCCTCTTTTAACAAAAGAAAAAATGGGTCTTTTAGTAAGTCCCAGAAATTGGTTGTAGACCGTCATTACCAGGAGATTTATTTAAGGACAAACACTCCACTGCTTCATCCAGCTGCTTTAAAGTCAACTCAGCATCACAGAAGTCTGCAGATTAGTCGTCTATGTGGGGATAAAGTCCTTGATGTGCTGAAAGAAGGAGTCAGCGTCATTAAAGGAAAAGGCTGAGGAATATAAGTTAGAGTAGAAAGAAAATATTTCCTTGGCAATCAAGGCTGTATCTGTAATTACTTGGTTATCAATCAAGGCGTTGATTGAATTTCTCTCCTGCCTTCTCTTTTCTAAACGACAAAAGTGTGATGTGCTCTTTTAGCCCTGGATCTGATTTAAGCCCCTTCAGCTTTCCTCAGACAGATTTCGTCAAGTTGAGTCTGCAGAGTAAGTGATGGCAGTTTGTCACCGTCAGTGGGAGGTGTCCTATCGGAGAAAGTCTTTATTTCTTTAATAATGTTAATATGCTGGAAGATGTTGCAAAGTCTATAGAATATTCCCTAATTTTAAATTTCAATTAGTCCCGTTTTAAATATAAGATGGCACAGAAACACCAGTCATCTGAAATCAACCTGGAAACGTTCCCCTGATGTTTCATTACACGGAAGCGTGAAGCTGAGATCAGCCTGCAGGTGGCAGCAAGGCTCCTCCGGAAGGCCAGCTGACACCCGGAGGAGACGAAGAAGAAGAAGAAGAAGAAGAAGAAGCAGGAGGCGGCGCCGTCCTGCCAGCACAGCAGAAGAAGACGACGGTTACAGCGTTAGCATTAGCGTTAGCATTAGCAGAGCAGGTCGCTGGAAAGTTCACACGTCATTGCTGCCGTAAGTCAACGTCATGTTTGTTTTCTGGAAGTTTTAAAGTGTTTCATGTGTTTAAATAGACCGGAAGTACGAGACGGTAAACTTGAAACTGGCTAAGCTAAGCTAACTGTTGGCTGGCTGACGTCACGTTCCACAGTGGAAACAGTTAGCATCAGAGCTAGCATCAGAGCTAGCATCAGAGCTAGCGTCAGAGCTAACGAGCTGCAGGTTTAATGGACAGCTTAATATTCTGACGGTCCGGAGTCCAAAGTAGACTGAGGGGGGTCATCAGAGTCCGTATCTGAGCTGAGCTCACACCTGGATCCTGATCAGGCCACACGAACACCTGGACAGTAATCCCAGAGAGGACCATCAGGCGGGCTCACAGAGTACTGCAGTAATACTGAGGACCAGAACTAAGTAAAGACTCTGATCCAGCTCACCTGTAGATCCAGCTCACCTGTAGATCCAGCTCACCTGTAGCTGAGGTGAATGAATGAAAAATGTTCTCAGGTTAACAAACTGTTTCACGCTGGTGTCTGAACACGCGGCCAAAAGATTCTCTTAAAGCTTTTTAAAATATTGAAACGATGTTTAGAGACTTTGGAAACTGATCAGTCGGCACGAAGCACTTTACTGTGATTGGTGCTCGTGTACTTTTTGAACCAGGGACGGATTCAGGATCCAGCAGAACCTGATGGACTAATGAACTTTAGTGAAGGTGAACCAGGAGGAGGAGCTCCTGGTCCAGGACCAGGTCCACCTGTAGCTCCTGGTCGTTACAGTTCCTTTTCCATCTGAACATGGCGCTTCGTGCTCAGTCTGCCACGGACGTGTGGACAGAGTTCATAATTCTGGCTCGGCTCTGCCTTCCCTTATGTACCCGTTGCCATGGCGAGTCGTAGTGTGATGAGGCTTTTCAGCAGACTCTGAGCTGACTGAACGGAGTCTGATCGGCTCTTCTGAAACAGAAACCCAGAGTTTCTGTCGTCTCAGGCTGGACAGACTCCGAGTTCTCTCTGAAGCGGGGACCTGGTCTCTGTTGGCTTGCTGGTCTCTGGTTTCCTCTACCTGGTGTCTGTAAAGCAGAGCTGGCTTCAGAAAGGGGGCTGTTGACCAGCTGCATAAGGGACTCAGGGTTTTCAGGGTCTGGAGCACTTTGAGCCCTGCGTGTGCTGCTTTTAGTCTAAGATCAAACCTGGATCTTCAGGATGGACGTGGGTTCTGGTGGTTCCACGCTGGAGGCCGTTTCTTCGGTTCTCTCGTTGTTCTTCAGGCAGCTGCCTCCTACAGGAGCAGCTTTTCCTCCGTCAGCTGTAGCGGCTCCCCGCTGTGACACGCTGTCAAGGTTGTTTCTGTGAGCGATGATTGGTCAGATGTAGGAAGGGGTGTGGCCAAACACCTGCTTATTACCTTGTGGGTCGACAGTATCGGGTTCAGGACCCGGCAGAGTCTCAGGCGTCCCTGGTTTCTCCTCATCGCTGTCTGTCTCTGTCTGTCCTCCTCAGGTGGGATGTAGCGACATGTCTCTGCAGGTGACGTTGCAGCAGAGAATCGTCTCGGCCCAGGTGTTGCTGCAGCGGGCGGAGACGCTGTGTCCCGGCGTGGAGGGTCACCAGAAGCTCTGTGGGAAGCTGCGAGCGGAGCTGCGCTTCCTGCGACGGGTGGAGGCCGGAGAGCTGCAGGTCAAAGAGTCTCACCTGCACAGCACCAACCTGACGCACCTGACGGCCATCGTGGAGTCGGCCCAGAGCCTGGAGGGCGTGGTCGCCCTGCTGCGCGTCTTCACCTACCAGGACGCCGGCGGCGGCCGGCAGACGCTGGTGGTGGACGTGGTGGCCAATGGGGGACACACCTGGGTGAAGGCGGTGGGCAGGAAGGCGGAGGCTCTGCACAACATCTGGCAGGGGCGGGGCCAGTACGGAGACAAGAGCATCATCAGCCAGGCCGAAGACTTCCTGCGGGCCGGCCGCCAGCACCTGGTCCAGTACCGACACCCCCACATCGTCTTCGCCTTCTACAACGGCGTCTCCTGCCCCATGGCCGACCGCCTCAGGGACATGGGCGTCTCCGTCCGCGGGGACATCGTCGCCGTCAACGCCATGGAGACGGAGGATGGAGCGGACGAGGAGGAGGAGGAGCGGGAGGAGGAGGAGGAGGAGGAGGAGGAGCCGGTCGAAGATAACAAGGAGGAGGAAGAGGAGGAGTCGGAGCTGACCCGGGTGGACCGCGGCACGGTGGTGGCCAGCCTGGCGTTCCCCGCTCAGGTGCAGGTGGAGGAGTGTCGGCGCGTTAACCTCGACATCACCACGCTCATCACGTACGTGTCATCGCTGAGTCACGGGCGCTGTCACCTCACCTTCAGGGAGCCGGTGCTGACGGAGCAGGCGGCCCAGGAGCGCCGGCTGCAGGTGCTGCCGCAGCTCGATGCCTTCATGCAGGGGAAGGAGCTGTTCGCCTGCCGCGCCGCCGTCCACGACTTCCAGGTGATCCTGGACACGCTGGGGGGGCCGGGCGAGAAGGAGCGAGCTCAGAAGCTGCTCGCCCGCCTCCGCGTGGTGGACGACCAGCCTTCGGAGCGCACGCTGCGCCTCACGCCCAGCGCCAAGGTCAACCGCCGCTCGCTCATGATCTTCGGCACCGGAGACTCGCTGAGAGCCGTGACCATGACGGCGAACAGCCGGTTCATCAGGGCGGCGGCCAATCAGGGCGTTCGATACAGCGTGTTCATCCACCAACCCAGAGCCCTGACCGAGGGCAAAGAGTGGAGGGCCACGCCCATCTGAGACTGCAGGGGCTGCTGGGAGTTTGAGTCAAATGTTGGTGAAATAAATCTTGTGTAAATAAAATCTGCTGAGCGTTTGTTTGTTTCAGAGATCAGTAAAACGTCAGAGGCACCTCCTGCAGGAGGTCACATGGGGTCACATGGGGTCACATGGGGTCACATGGGGTCACATGGCACGTGATCAGTGACTCTAAATAATATATACATGACATTAGAAACTGAAACCTTTGTGTTGTGGTTTTGGCACTGAATTCCTAATTTCCTAATGCTAAGCTAATGCTAAGCTAATGCTAAGCTAATGCTAGGCTCTGAGTTCTTCGTTATTGGACTCTAATGTACTTTGGTTCATTATTAATTAACAGTTCTGTTTTCATTGGTTTGTTTGCTGGCGGACTGAGGGGCTGCTGTTGGACGTTCTCTCTGTATTTATTTTCCAGGTGTTATAAATAAAGTTTTTTTTAGAGTCATTGAGTTCTCTGAGTCCTCATGAGTCCACCTTCACAGAAAAGGTAGGAAAGGATCCATCTGCCGTCCAGGACCAGTCCAGGACCAGTCCGTGGTCCTGTTTGACCTACATTACGTTACGTTTTTTCATTTAGCTGACGCTTTTATCCAAAGTGACTTACAATAGCTCTGCCTGTCCGAGGTCGCACGCCTCTGCACCATCAGCGCCACCTAAAGACGTTCAGTTTGTGGGAGGATCCGTTCCAGAGAAACAGAACGACCGGAAACGGCTGTGTTTTCTGCGCTAACTCAATGTAGCTTTTCATATCTCCGTGCTCTTAATCTGAAAACCTAGAACCGGAAGAGGGTGTGTCAAGTTGACCTGAAGCTGTTAGCCTGTGCTAGCTGCTAGCTGCTAGCTGCCGGCCGGTGATGCGTTCCTGATAAAATGCCGAGAGTCGGAGCTGAGGAGGAGCTGCGCACTCTGACGGAGGTGGGAACCAATCAGAACCTTCGACTTCCATTCAAAATCAAACTTTATTAGTTTAAAACTAGTTAGCGGCTCACGTGCTGCCGACCGGCTAGCGCGAAGCTAACGGCTACATTCAGAAGTGTTAGCTTAGGATGCTACACGCTAACAACAACAACATGTAATCATCTCCCATTACTCCTCTCCTCCGCTTCCTGCTCCTCCTGCTCCTCCTCTGCCTCCCCCTCCTTTCCTTCCCTCCTCCTGCTCCTCCTCTGCCTCCCCCTCCTTTCCTTCCCTCCTCCTGCTCCTCTCCATTCCTCTCCTCCTTTCCTTCCCTCCTCCTGCTCCTCTCCTCTTGTCCTCCTCCCCTCCTTTCCTCCCCTCCTCCTGCTCCTCCTCTCCCTCCCCCTCCTTTCCTTCCCTCCTCCTGCTCCTCTCCATTCCTCTCCTCCTTCTCCTCCTGCTCCTTCCCTCTCCTCCTGCTCCTCCTCTCCCTCCCCCTTCTTTCCTTCCCTCCTCCTGCTCCTCTCCTCTTGTCCTCCTTTCCTCCCCTCCTCATGCTCCTCCCCCCCCCCCTCCTTTCCTTCCCTCCTCCTGGTCCTCTCCATTCCTCTGCTCCTGCTCCTCCTCTCCCTCCCCTTCTTTCCTTCCTCCTCCTTCTCCTCTTGTCCTCCTCCCTCCTCTCCATTCCTCTCCTCCTTCTCCTCCTCTCCCCCCTCCTTTCCTTCCCTCCTCCTGCTCGTCTCCATTCCTCTACTCCTGCTCCTCCTCTCCCTCCCCCTTCTTTCCTTCCCTCCTCCTGCTCCTCCTCTCCCTCCCCCTCCTTTCCTTCCCTCCTCCTGCTCCTCTCCATTCCTCTCCTCCTGCTCCTCCTCTCCCTCCCCTTCTTTCCTTCCCTCCTCCTTCTCCTCCTCTTGTCCTCCTCCCCCTCCTCTCCATTCCTCTCCTCCTTCTCCTCCTCTCCCCCCCTCCTTTCCTTCCCTCCTCCTGCTCCTCCTCTCCCTCCCCCTTCTTTCCTTCCCTCCTCCTGCTCCTCCTCTCCCTCCCCCTCCTTTCCTTCCCTCCTCCTGCTCCTCCTCTCCCCTCCCCTCCTTTCCTCCCCTCCTACTGCTCTTCCTCTCCTCCCCTCCTTTCCTTCCCTCCTCCTGCTCCTCCTCTCCCTCCCCTCCTTTCCTTCCCTCCTCCTGCTCCTCCTCTCCCTCCCCTCCTTTCCTTCCCTCCTCCTGCTCCTCCTCTCCCTCCTTCTTTCCTTCCCTCCTCTGCTCCTCCCTCCCTCCTTTCCTTCCCTCCTCCTGCTCCTCCTCTCCCTCCCCCTCCTTTCCTCCCCTCCTCCTGCTCCTCCTCTCCTCCCCTCCTTTCCTCCCTCCTCCTGCTCCTCTCCATTCCTCTCCTCCTGCTCCTCCTCTTCATCCCCTTCCTTTCCTCCCCTCCTCCTGCTCCTCGCCACTTGTCCCCCTCCTGCCCCCCCCCAGTGTCAGTACAGTTACCCTGTGGAGGTCCTGAGTGACGTGAGGAGGCTGCGCTCCTCCTTCTCTGATCTGCGCCTCCATGTGGATTTTTACTGTGAGTTCACCTGCCGCAGCACTTCCTGTCTGTCTTTCACAATAAGAGCGCCTCATGTAAGACTTTGCAGTGATAGGTTATTGATGATCAGTGATCAGTGAGCTGAGGGTGTGCTGTTGTCTCCTGCGGCAGGTTTTCCAAACAAAGAGAAGAAGAAGCTGGTTTACCTGGCCGGGACCATACCTGTGCACTATGAAGGTGAGACCCTGAAAAGGAACCAGCTGATCCACCACTTATCTTATCGTCATCCTCAGTTTGTTACCCACCTTTAATCTGGTTCAGCTGCACGAACCCGGAGTCTAATCTGGTCCAAGGAACCGAACTCATCAGCTGACCCGGTCGAGCGTGAAGCGCCCTGCTGGTCTGATCTGGTTTTGGTGACTGTGATGTCATGTTTGTCTCTACAGGAAGTGAGTATAATATCCCAGTGTGCATCTGGCTCCACGAGACCCACCCTGTGTCCCGGCCTCGCTGTTATGTCTGTCCTTCTGTGTCCATGGTGATAAACCCCTCCTGCCCTTGCGTGGACGCCTCCGGTAACATCAGCCTGGACGGACTGGCGAACTGGACTCAGGTAAGATCCACTGAGCGCGCTCAGTCTGGTTAGGGGATGTCATCATGGGGACCTCAGAACCGGAGTAAACAGCTGGTCGAGGACGAGGAGAGAATTTACATCAGTCCTCCTGAGTCTGAGGTCCAACAGTCAGCCGGTCTCTCCCTTCAGCAGCTGAACCACCGCCCGGGTCCGGCAGTCCACAGGGACTGGCCCCCACCTGCATAAGAGTCAGACAGCTGCCCCATGAGGTCCTGGGTCCCTATTTAGAAAACTAATAATACATGATATCATAAAAACAGGCGTGACGGGGGAATGTGCTGTCAGCGTGACATTGATAAGTCCGTGTCCTGCTGTGATCCCCCTTAACTGCAGAGTCATGACGTCCACCCAGTCCTGAAGTCCGAGTCCCAGTAGTGTCCCAGTAGCGACCCAAAAGTGTCCCTGGAGGCGGCAGAGGATGAACCAAAACCGTGGCACAGTCAGACTCAGTGGACTTTCCTGGTTGGTCTTCTCCTGAACCATCCGGCTCTGCCTCTAAGAAGGTCTCAGTTACTGGGTTCAGGACTTCCTCCACCGTACGACAGAGTCTATAGTCTCCCGCCTCCACACACACCTGACCTCTCTGAACTCGTCCCACACATGAGTTCTTGCTTCTGTGACCACACCTGGCCCTGGATGTGGAGGCAGTTTCTGGAGCGGTAGTTAACTGGATCTAGACCTCCTGGACCAGGAAGTGGCTTCTGGAAGGGTAGTTATCTGGATCCAGACCTCCTGGACCAGGAAGTGGCTTCTGGAAGGGTAGTTATCTGGATCTAGACCTCCTGGACCAGGAAGTGGCTTCTGGAAGGGTAGTTATCTGGATCCAGACCTCCTGGACCAGGAAGTGGCTTCTGGAAGGGTAGTTATCTGGATCCAGACCTCCTGGACCAGGAAGTGGCTTCTGGAAGGGTAGTTAGCTGGATCTAGACCTCCTGGACCAGGAAGTGGCTTCTGGAAGGGTAGTTAGCTGGATCTAGACCTCCTGGACCAGGAAGTGGCTTCTGGAAGGGTAGTTAGCTGGATCTAGACCTCCTGGATGACGAATGAGAATAATGTTGATCATGGTGTCTGTGTCACTTCCTGTCAGGGTGGGTCCAACCTGCTGCTGCTCGTGTCAGAGATGAGGCTGGCCTTCCAGAAGGATACGCCTCTTTATGCCAGGTGTCCTGTACAAACCCCGCCCCCTGCAGGTGTGCAGGTGTCACAGTCAGCTGGAAGGTAATAATCAATAAGTGAGCTGATGTCTGACCTCCTGATCTCAGTGAACACATGAAAAGTTTTCTCCTCTTGCAGCACCTCCTCTACTCCGCTCAGCCAGCGTCTCCCACTCATCTGTTCTCACCCATCTGGACCAAAAGGTAAACTTCCTCCACCGCTACCTGTTACTGTTTTAGCATGACGTCACCTGATGAAGCGCCTTGCCCTTTGTTGCAGCCAGCCAATGGCAGCAGAGCAGGGAGGTGAGGGTGAGAAGGTCATATACTGAGGAGCTGCTGGGGATCGACTTCAGTGCTCCTCCTCCTTCATCTACCTCCTCCAATAACCACAGCAACCCCTTTCTGAGCTCCTCCTCCTCCTCAGGTGAGACCAGGAAGCACCCATGCTGCCAAAGGTCACATGACACTGCATGTTTGCAGGGAAAGAGGGAGGGAGAGCTGTCACGTTTAAACTGTTCGGTTCCAGCTGTCACGTTTAAACTGTTCGGTTCCAGCTGTCACGTTTAAACTGTTCGGTTCCAGATGTCACGTTTAAACTGTTCGGTTCCAGATGTCACGTTTAAACTGTTGGAGTCGAGCTGTCACGTTTAAACTGTTGGAGTTGAGCTGTCACGTTTAAACTGTTCGGTTCCAGCTGTCACGTTTAAACTGTTGGAGTCGAGCTGTCACGTTTAAACTGTTCGGTTCCAGCTGTCAGGTTTAAACTGTTCGGTTCCAGCTGTCACGTTTAAACTGTTCGAGTCGAGCTGTCACGTTTAAACTGTTCGGTTCCAGATGTCACGTTTAAACTGTTCGGTTACAGATGTCACGTTTAAACTGTTCGAGTCCAGCTGTCACGTTTAAACTGTTCGAGTCGAGCTGTCACATTTAAACTGTTCGGTTCCAGATGTCACGTTTAAACTGTTCGGTTCCAGATGTCACGTTTAAACTGTTCGAGTCCAGCTGTCACGTTTAAACTGTTCGAGTCCAGCTGTCACGTTTAAACTGTTCGGTTCCAGATGTCACGTTTAAACTGTTCGGTTACAGATGTCACGTTTAAACTGTTCGAGTCCAGCTGTCACGTTTAAACTGTTCGGTTCCAGCTGTCACGTTTAAACTGTTCGGTTCCAGCTGTCACGTTTAAACTGTTCGGTTCCAGATGTCACGTTTTAACTGTTCGGTTCCAGCTGTCACGTTTAAACTGTTCGAGTCGAGCTGTCACGTTTAAACTGTTCGAGTCCAGCTGTCACGTTTAAACTGTTTGAGTCCAGCTGTCGCGTTTAAACTGTTCGGTTCCAGCTGTCGCTTTAAACTGTTCGAGTCCAGCTGTCGCGTTTAAACTGTTCGAGTCCAGCTGTCACGTTTAAACTGTTCGGTTCCAGCTGTCACGTTTAAACTGTTCGGTTCCAGCTGTCACGTTTAAACTGTTCGAGTCCAGCTGTCGCGTTTAAACTGTTCGAGTCCAGCTGTCACGTTTAAACTGTTCGAGTCCAGCTGTCGCGTTTAAACTGTTCGGTTCCAGCTGTCAGGTTTAAACTGTTCAAGTCCAGCTGTCACGTTTAAACTGTTCGGTTCCAGCTGTCGCGTTTAAATTGTTCGGTTCCAGCTGTCGCGTTTAAACTGTTCGGTTCCAGCTGTCAGGTTTAAACTGTTCGGTTCCAGCTGTCGCGTTTAAACTGTTCGGTTCCAGCTGTCGCGTTTAAACTGTTCGAGTCGAGCTGTCTCGTTTAAACTGTTCGGTTCCAGATGTCGCGTTTAAACTGTTCGGTTCCAGCTGTCACGTTTAAACTGTTCGGTTCCAGATGTCGCGTTTAAACTGTTCGGTTCCAGCTGTCGCGTTTAAACTGTTCGGTTCCAGCTGTCAGGTTTAAACTGTTCGGTTCCAGCTGTCGCGTTTAAACTGTTCGAGTCGAGCTGTCTCGTTTAAACTGTTAGGTTCCAGATGTCACGTTTAAACTGTTCGGGTTCCAGCTGTCGCGTTTAAACTGTTCGAGTCCAGCTGTCGCGTTTAAACTGTTCGAGTCCAGCTGTCGCGTTTAAACTGTTCGAGTCCAGCTGTCCGCGTTTAAACTGTTCGGTTCCAGCTGTCGCGTTTAAACTGTTCGGTTCCAGCTGTCGCGTTTAAACTGTTCGAGTCGAGCTGTCACGTTTAAACTGTTCGGTTCCAGATGTCACGTTTAAACTGTTCGGTTCCAGATGTCGCGTTTAAACTGTTAGGTTCTAGATGTCGCGTTTAAACTGTTGGAGTCCAGCTGTCGCGTTTAAACTGTTCGGTTCCAGATGTCGCGTTTAAACTGTTCGAGTCCAGCTGTCACGTTTAAACTGTTCGGTTCCAGCTGTCACGTTTAAACTGTTCGGTTCCAGATGTCACGTTTTAACTGTTCGGTTCCAGCTGTCACGTTTAAACTGTTTGAGTCGAGCTGTCACGTTTAAACTGTTCGAGTCCAGCTGTCACGTTTAAACTGTTTGAGTCCAGCTGTCACGTTTAAACTGTTCGGTTCCAGCTGTCGTTTAAACTGTTCGAGTCCAGCTGTCACGTTTAAACTGTTCGAGTCCAGCTGTCACGTTTAAACTGTTCGGTTCCAGCTGTCACGTTTAAACTGTTCGGTTCCAGCTGTCACGTTTAAACTGTTCGAGTCCAGCTGTCACGTTTAAACTGTTCGAGTCCAGCTGTCACGTTTAAACTGTTCGAGTCCAGCTGTCACGTTTAAACTGTTCGGTTCCAGCTGTCAGGTTTAAACTGTTCAAGTCCAGCTGTCACGTTTAAACTGTTCGGTTCCAGCTGTCACGTTTAAATTGTTCGGTTCCAGCTGTCACGTTTAAACTGTTCGGTTCCAGCTGTCAGGTTTAAACTGTTCGGTTCCAGCTGTCACGTTTAAACTGTTCGGTTCCAGCTGTCACGTTTAAACTGTTCGAGTCGAGCTGTCTCGTTTAAACTGTTCGGTTCCAGATGTCACGTTTAAACTGTTCGGTTCCAGCTGTCACGTTTAAACTGTTCGGTTCCAGATGTCACGTTTAAACTGTTCGGTTCCAGCTGTCACGTTTAAACTGTTCGGTTCCAGCTGTCAGGTTTAAACTGTTCGGTTCCAGCTGTCACGTTTAAACTGTTCGAGTCGAGCTGTCTCGTTTAAACTGTTCGGTTCCAGATGTCACGTTTAAACTGTTCGGTTCCAGCTGTCACGTTTAAACTGTTCGAGTCCAGCTGTCACGTTTAAACTGTTCGGTTCCAGCTGTCACGTTTAAACTGTTCGAGTCCAGCTGTCACGTTTAAACTGTTCGAGTCCAGCTGTCACGTTTAAACTGTTCGAGTCCAGCTGTCACGTTTAAACTGTTCGGTTCCAGCTGTCAGGTTTAAACTGTTCAAGTCCAGCTGTCACGTTTAAACTGTTCGGTTCCAGCTGTCACGTTTAAATTGTTCGGTTCCAGCTGTCACGTTTAAACTGTTCGGTTCCAGCTGTCAGGTTTAAACTGTTCGGTTCCAGCTGTCACGTTTAAACTGTTCGGTTCCAGCTGTCACGTTTAAACTGTTCGAGTCGAGCTGTCTCGTTTAAACTGTTCGGTTCCAGATGTCACGTTTAAACTGTTCGGTTCCAGCTGTCACGTTTAAACTGTTCGGTTCCAGATGTCACGTTTAAACTGTTCGGTTCCAGCTGTCACGTTTAAACTGTTCGGTTCCAGCTGTCAGGTTTAAACTGTTCGGTTCCAGCTGTCACGTTTAAACTGTTCGAGTCGAGCTGTCTCGTTTAAACTGTTAGGTTCAGATGTCGCGTTTAAACTGTTCGGTTCCAGCTGTCGCGTTTAAACTGTTCGAGTCCAGCTGTCGCGTTTAAACTGTTCGAGTCCAGCTGTCACGTTTAAACTGTTCGAGTCCAGCTGTCGCGTTTAAACTGTTCGGTTCCAGCTGTCGCGTTTAAACTGTTAGGTTCCAGCTGTCACGTTTAAACTGTTCGAGTCGAGCTGTCACGTTTAAACTGTTCGGTTCCAGATGTCACGTTTAAACTGTTCGGTTCCAGATGTCACGTTTAAACTGTTCGGTTCTAGATGTCACGTTTAAACTGTTGGAGTCCAGCTGTCACGTTTAAACTGTTCGGTTCCAGATGTCACGTTTAAACTGTTCGAGTCCAGCTGTCACGTTTAAACTGTTCGGTTCCAGCTGTCACGTTTAAACTGTTCGGTTCCAGATGTCACGTTTTAACTGTTCGGTTCCAGCTGTCACGTTTAAACTGTTCGAGTCGAGCTGTCACGTTTAAACTGTTCGAGTCCAGCTGTCACGTTTAAACTGTTCGGTTCCAGCTGTCAGGTTTAAACTGTTCAAGTCCAGCTGTCACGTTTAAACTGTTCGAGTTCCAGCTGTCACGTTTAAATTGTTCGGTTCCAGCTGTCGCGTTTAAACTGTTAGGTTCCAGCTGTCAGGTTTAAACTGTTCGGTTCCAGCTGTCGCGTTTAAACTGTTCGGTTCCAGCTGTCACGTTTAAACTGTTCGAGTCGAGCTGTCTCGTTTAAACTGTTCGGTTCCAGATGTCACGTTTAAACTGTTCGGTTCCAGCTGTCACGTTTAAACTGTTCGGTTCCAGATGTCACGTTTAAACTGTTCGGTTCCAGCTGTCACGTTTAAACTGTTCGGTTCCAGCTGTCAGGTTTAAACTGTTCGGTTCCAGCTGTCACGTTTAAACTGTTCGAGTCGAGCTGTCTCGTTTAAACTGTTCGGTTCCAGATGTCACGTTTAAACTGTTCGGTTCCAGCTGTCACGTTTAAACTGTTCGAGTCCAGCTGTCACGTTTAAACTGTTCGAGTCCAGCTGTCACGTTTAAACTGTTCGAGTCCAGCTGTCACGTTTAAACTGTTCGGTTCCAGCTGTCACGTTTAAACTGTTCGGTTCCAGCTGTCACGTTTAAACTGTTCGAGTCGAGCTGTCACGTTTAAACTGTTCGGTTCCAGATGTCACGTTTAAACTGTTCGGTTCCAGATGTCACGTTTAAACTGTTCGGTTCTAGATGTCACGTTTAAACTGTTGGAGTCCAGCTGTCACGTTTAAACTGTTCGGTTCCAGATGTCACGTTTAAACTGTTCGAGTCCAGCTGTCACGTTTAAACTGTTCGGTTCCAGCTGTCACGTTTAAACTGTTCGAGTCCAGCTGTCACGTTTAAACTGTTCGAGTCCAGCTGTCGCGTTTAAACTGTTCGAGTCCAGCTGTCGCGTTTAAACTGTTAGGTTCCAGATGTCGCGTTTAAACTGTTCGAGGTCCAGCTGTCACGTTTAAACTGTTCGGTTCTAGATGTCGCGTTTAAACTGTTCGAGTCCAGCTGTCGCGTTTAAACTGTTCGGTTCCAGCTGTCGCGTTTAAACTGTTCGAGTCCAGCTGTCGCGTTTAAACTGTTCGAGTCCAGCTGTCGCGTTTAAACTGTTCGGTTCCAGATGTCGCGTTTAAACTGTTCGAGTCCAGCTGTCACGTTTAAACTGTTCCGTTCTAGATGTCACGTTTAAACTGTTCGAGTCCAGCTGTCACGTTTAAACTGTTCGGTTCCAGCTGTCACGTTTAAACTGTTCGAGTCCAGCTGTCACGTTTAAACTGTTCGAGTCCAGCTGTCACGTTTAAACTGTTCGAGTCCAGCTGTCAGGTTTAAACTGTTCGGTTCCAGCTGTCAGGTTTAAACTGTTCGAGTCCAGCTGTCACGTTTAAACTGTTCGGTTCCAGCTGTCACGTTTAAACTGTTCGAGTCCAGCTGTCACGTTTAAACTGTTCGAGTCCAGCTGTCACGTTTAAACTGTTCAAGTCCAGCTGTCACGTTTAAACTGTTCGGTTCTAGATGTCACGTTTAAACTGTTCGAGTCCAGCTGTCACGTTTAAACTGTTCGGTTCCAGATGTCACGTTTAAACTGTTCGGTTCTAGATGTCACGTTTAAACTGTTCGGTTCCAGATGTCACGTTTAAACTGTTCGGTTCTAGATGTCACGTTTAAACTGTTCGAGTCCAGCTGTCACGTTTAAACTGTTCGGTTCCAGATGTCACGTTTAAACTGTTCGAGTCCAGCTGTCACATTTAAACTGTTCGGTTCCAGCTGTCACGTTTAAACTGTTCGAGTCCAGCTGTCACGTTTAAACTGTTCGGTTCCAGCTGTCACGTTTAAACTGTTCGGTTCCAGCTGTCACGTTTAAACTGTTCGGTTCCAGCTGTCACGTTTAAACTGTTCGAGTCCAGCTGTCACGTTTAAACTGTTCGGTTCCAGATGTCACGTTTAAACTGTTCGAGTCCAGCTGTCACGTTTAAACTGTTCCGTTCTAGATGTCACGTTTAAACTGTTCGAGTCCAGCTGTCACGTTTAAACTGTTCGAGTCCAGCTGTCAGGTTTAAACTGTTCGGTTCCAGCTGTCAGGTTTAAACTGTTCGGTTCCAGCTGTCACGTTTAAACTGTTCGAGTCCAGCTGTCACGTTTAAACTGTTCGGTTCCAGCTGTCACGTTTAAACTGTTCGAGTCCAGCTGTCACGTTTAAACTGTTCGGTTCCAGCTTTCACGTTTAAACTGTTCGAGTCCAGCTGTCACGTTTAAACTGTTCGAGTCCAGCTGTCACGTTTAAACTGTTCAAGTCCAGCTGTCACGTTTAAACTGTTCGGTTCTAGATGTCACGTTTAAACTGTTCGAGTCCAGCTGTCGCGTTTAAACTGTTCGGTTCCAGATGTCGCGTTTAAACTGTTCGGTTCTAGATGTCACGTTTAAACTGTTAGGTTCCAGATGTCGCGTTTAAACTGTTCGGTTCTAGATGTCACGTTTAAACTGTTCGAGTCCAGCTGTCACGTTTAAACTGTTCGGTTCCAGATGTCACGTTTAAACTGTTCGAGTCCAGCTGTCACGTTTAAACTGTTCGAGTCCAGCTGTCACGTTTAAACTGTTCAAGTCCAGCTGTCACGTTTAAACTGTTCGGTTCTAGATGTCACGTTTAAACTGTTCGAGTCCAGCTGTCACGTTTAAACTGTTCGGTTCCAGATGTCACGTTTAAACTGTTCGGTTCTAGATGTCACGTTTAAACTGTTCGGTTCCAGATGTCACGCTTAAACTGTTCGGTTCTAGATGTCACGCTTAAACTGTTCGAGTCCAGCTGTCACGTTTAAACTGTTCGGTTCCAGATGTCACGTTCAAACTGTTCGAGTCCAGCTGTCACGTTTAAACTGTTCGGTTCCAGCTGTCACGTTTAAACTGTTCGAGTCCAGCTGTCACGTTTAAACTGTTCGGTTCCAGCTGTCACGTTTAAACTGTTCGAGTCCAGCTGTCACGTTTAAACTGTTCGAGTCCAGCTGTCACGTTTAAACTGTTCGGTTCCAGCTGTCACGTTTAAACTGTTCGGTTCCAGCTGTCACGTTTAAACTGTTCGAGTCCAGCTGTCACGTTTAAACTGTTCGGTTCCAGCTGTCACGTTTAAACTGTTCGAGTCGAGCTGTCACGTTTAAACTGTTCGGTTCCAGATGTCACGTTTAAACTGTTCGGTTCCAGCTGTCACGTTTAAACTGTTCGGTTCCAGCTGTCACGTTTAAACTGTTCGGTTCCAGCTGTCACGTTTAAACTGTTCGGTTCCAGCTGTCACGTTTAAACTGTTCGAGTCCAGCTGTCACGTTTAAACTGTTCGGTTCCAGATGTCACGTTTAAACTGTTCGAGTCCAGCTGTCACGTTTAAACTGTTCGAGTCCAGATGTCACGTTTAAACTGTTCGGTTCCAGATGTCACGTTTAAACTGTTCGAGTCCAGCTGTCACGTTTAAACTGTTCGGTTCCAGATGTCACGTTTAAACTGTTCAAGTCCAGCTGTCGTGTTTAAAATATTGTAGCTCATATTAAATTGTTTTGATTCCAGCTGCGTCACTAAAGTATTCCCTGCATGTTGTGCATCAGATCCAGTACATGGTGTCAGTGCTA
Source organism: Lepomis macrochirus (assembly GCA_024633595.2). Taxonomy (NCBI): domain Eukaryota; kingdom Metazoa; phylum Chordata; class Actinopteri; order Centrarchiformes; family Centrarchidae; genus Lepomis; species Lepomis macrochirus. Next base: position 3,313,532 of record JALXJV020000012.1, on the reverse strand, counting down.
AATCTAAGCCATGTAAACTCCCTCAGGAACTGGACCCACAATTCCTGCACAATAATTATGGCCTAGAACTTGACTCCAACCAGGCCACTAACTTTGTAGAAAAACCCTCTTTGTTGATGTAACGGTACCAGACTAGATGTGGCCACTAAATTCATCTGGGAGGAAAGGTGAGAGCAACCCGACGGATCCAAGAGGACGTAGGCTGCCTCATGCTTGTCTTTTATTGTGAAGTCGCAGAGCCAGAACTCAGATCAGACCTGAAACACGTGTTGAATCAGCGTGGTGTCTAGTTCCTGGGGACATCAATAGCTCTTATTTTTTTGCAGCACACACACAGAAAGCCAGTGTTGGACCTCTGGTCTCTTACACTGTTAATAGTCTTGTCTTTGCAGGTGTCCCCCCCACAGACCCTCTTAGCAGGATGATGGGAACTCTGAGGCTGGGCAGGGAGTCCAGCAGAGACCAGCGGGCTGACTCACCTGTGTGTATGGTCCAGTCAGAAGCTGCCAGAGGCAAACATACGGCAGGGTGTGTGGTTCTGACTCCGGGATCTGGGTCAGCAGCTGGACTGCACCAGGGCCTCAGTACGCAGAGACTTCAGTTGCAACCAGCAGCTGGAGTGGACCATATGAAGGTGAGGTGGACTACAGGGTCTCAGTAGGTCTCGGCAGGTCTCAGTTTTTCCGTGTTCAGACTCGACTGAGACCTGACCCCCAGTCAGCCTTGATCTTGTTTCCACAACGAGATAGCGGCGTCCGAACCTGTGTGTTTGATACCAGCTGTTCCTGACGGATCGAGCCTGAATCATAACCATCAACTCTTTCCTGTTTCAGATGGCGGCTCGTCTTCCTCCAAACCAGGCCGCCATCTTTCTGTCTCTTATGACCATGGAGGGGCGGAGCTTCAGCCCCACTGATGTCATGGAGGCTGTCCAACTCAACAGAGATTTGCCATCAGCCCTCAAGTTTCTGACTTACAGTTGCCCCATCTGTCAAGAGCAGGTGTCCTTCAGCAAGGTGAGAGACGCGTCATGTGACCTAATGGCGGTTCCATCTTTGTGCAGCCAGAGAAAAAGTAGCTGCGGCAGCCGGACTCGGCCGCTGCAGCCGCCTTCACGTGAAATGGTGACGTTTTGCAGCGCCGGCAAAAGTCGGACGCGATTTCTAACCAGCATGTCTCATTTTAAGTCCAGCAGGCATCAAGTTAAGTCAGAGCGCCACATGAAGTCAAAGCTCATGACTCACTGCTCCTGCTTCTTCTTCTCTGTCTGTCTTTCTGCAGATCATCACCATGACTCACTGCTCCTGTTTTCTGTGTCAGACGTGTTTTAAGACGTTTTTCTCATCGGCCATTAAAGAGAAAAGCATCGATCAGCTGGTTTGTCCTCAGTGTGGCCGACCTGAGGTCAGAGGTCAGGGAGGCATGGAGGAGTCCATGGACTACTTCAACCTGCTGGACACACAGGTGAGGAGGTCAGGGGTCACCTGGACACACAGGTGAGGAGGTCAGGGGTCACCTGGACACACAGGTGAGGAGGTCAGAGACCCCTTTCTGTGCTGCGAACAAATAAAAGATGTCAGTGAAAACATTTTGGAGCCATAATGCAGCTTTGCTGTACTTCTTTATTAACGTTGACCCATGTGATCGGGGGGCTGGTTGTGTGAAGTGAGAGGTGGCGTGGCAGCTGCTCGCGGGGTGAGCAGGTTTAAACCACACATTTCCAAAGTGTCAAATGAATAAATGTTTTTTCTCCTGCAGGGTCCAGTTCTCGCTGGACCAGAACTGAGCTGTTACCCACAATAATCTGTGAACCTGATCTGAACCTTCCTGAGCCATAAACACAGAAATTCTAAAACCTTTTGGTGTCTCACAGCCAGAAGAAACAAATCTGTCAATAAATAAAATATCAGAAACACTGAAACATGTGACCCAGATCAGTTTGACTGATCCAGGATCAGGACTCTGGGTCGAGCCAGCTCTTCCAAAATTTTCGGTAACTGTGTCCTCTCAGCCAGTACAGACTGAAGTAACATGTAAATCTGCGGCGCTCTTAACTTAACCCTCCAATGAAGAGCAAGCGACTAACAGGAAGTCACAAGCTGAAGAGTAACTTTCACCATAAAAGCTTTGTTGTTTATTAAAGTTCACAGTTTATCTGCGTTTACTTAGAGACCTGTGTTCATGTGAGCGGGGAAATATTTGATAAACTGACAGTTTCTGGTCCTTTAGTTTAATTTTCTTGTTTTGTAGTTTAAACTGTTTTATTTTATTTTAGTGGAATAAAATTGAACGTCTTTATTAAACAGCTTCAAGTTTCAGGTCAGGGTGTCGAGCGTGCTCCATGTGACCTCCTTCACTCTTCAGATATTAGCATGCTAACGTTAGCTTTGTCATTTAGCTAACAGCAGCTCCTCCTGCAGTTAGCATGCTAACAGCTAGTGGCTATAAGTATGTATTACTAATCACGTGAGGACGATTCAGTGAGCTGCAGCCTGTTTAACAGGGTGATGATGAAAATCTGAACAGCTGCTGCAGCGACTGCTAGCTAAAGACCAGGACTGAAGAAAGACCGCCATGTCTTCGTATCCTGGTTCTGTATCTTTGGCTCAGAAATGTGTTGTTTGTGTGCAGATCCGTCACTTCCTGCCTCCTGAGATCCACGAACTCTTCCAGAGGAAACTCAGAGACCGGGCTCTGCAGGAGATGCCTAACTTCAGCTGGTGTGCTCATGTAAGAGACTGGATCAGGACCTCAGAGGCCTGGTATTAACATGTGATCTGGATCAGGGACCACATGTTAATGGAGGTGTAAATGCAGCAGAAGACATTGGGACCAGGATGAGTTCAGTCAGTCCCCATCTGGAGGTGGTTTTGGTCACGTGATCAGATCTCAGCAGGTGTAAATGACACCTATACAGCGCGACCTCAAGAAGAGCATCACATCTGATGGTCTGCATCACCTGAGACTTGCTGCACCTGGCTCAGTTCTTCCTGACACCCGGTGTGAGTGCAGAAGACTCCCCGACTGGATACAGATCACATGTTGATACCAGGTGTGAACTGGGCCCCCGCAGTGATTCTGCTGCTCAGCACACCTGTGTGACCCTAACCTGTCTCCACCTGTGTTTCAGTGTTCGTTCGGCATGCTGCATGAAGCTGACCGTTTGAGGATGGACTGCCCCAGCTGTAAGAAGAGTACCTGCTGTCAGTGCAGATCACCTGTAAGACACACACCCACTACATGAGTCTCCTGGACCCGACTGAACCGGGTTCTACGCACAGTCACACTGTCAGTAACATGAACCTGAGAACCGCTTGTTTGTTCCCGCAGTGGTCTCCCCAACATCAGGGACTCTCCTGTGACCAGTTCAGAGTCTGGCAGGAGCAGAACCAGCCGGACCACCACAACACCTCCCTGCTCAGCTCCAACAGCATCGGTACGAACACACCACCAGGACCTGAAACTGGGTCCTCCTAACACCAAGACCTGGAACAGGGTGGGAAAGGGCCTCTGCTGCAATGGCGCGGGAAGTGGGGGTGCTGCTTTTTCTATGGGCTACTGCAGGCAATTAAAAAGATAAAAATATTTATAGCCTACTGAAATATTTAGGGTTTGACTATGAGAAGAGAGGACTGTGCAGGTTTGATTATGTTTGATTAGGTAATCAAATCAAAACAAGATGTGTCTTAACCAATCACATGTCCTTGCCGATCACAAGGAGCACACACACGGACGTACGCACACAGCGCTACACCGCTGTGAACAGTTTGTGATTGTTCCCTCCGGCTGGCTGGATTTTACCCATGATGCCAGCACGACTGCAGCTAGCGGCTCGCCGCAGCGCCACGCAACTTTCGAAATTCTTCCGTCTCATGGCGAAAGAACGGTCAGATCGATTAACAGCCGCAGCTGTTGTGTGAAGCATAATCGTAGCAAAATGGCTAAATATAACAATAATAGCCTAATAACAAGACAAACAATGCCAGATACTTTCACATTCAGTCCCAGGACTACACGACTGCAGCAGCAGTCAGAATCATCCCATCCCAGGAAAATAAAAACTGGGCTCACCCGAAAGCTGCGGTACAGTTGGCACATTGTTTCAGTCCATCTGCGCTCTCTCTCTCTCCTGTACGTCATTTCTGTGGTTGCTTTGATGTTTACAATATTTAGTTTAATTTGGCCAGTTTTCTTTTTATCTGCTCGTTGAAATATTTCCCATCGCCCATTAATTCAGCAGTTGGAAGAATTAAAGTTATTGAACTGATGCATATTTGCCAATTCAGCCGTCTTATTATGCGCATTTTACAGCTACCGTTTAGACTTTCTGCATTGTTTAAGGTTCGTAGCCTAAAATCATTAGAAAAGCAGGGGATACGAGTAGGCCCGGCACGGTTATGAGTGTGATTGTAACGTTGTATAATCATGTGGTTTATCATGGAGTGTAGTAGGGGTGCAACGGTTCAACAAGCCCACGGTTCGGTTTGTATTGCAGTTTCTGGGTCACGGTTTCGGTTCGGTAACAGTGGGGAATATGGAGACATTTCTATTTTCCTACGAAAGTTGTAGTGGGATGCAAATAATTTTAGACTATAATTTTAGATTGGTTTAGGTTGTCTACAATGCTGCATTCAGTTTAACGTACATTTTAAGTCAAGCAGATGTAAAGGGTGACAGCTGGGTGAATCTAGCTGCTAAACAGTAACATGGATGACATGATCGACTACGTCGTCAGTTAGACATTCTCAATTAAGTGTAATGAATAATAACGTACGCCTATAAAACGTTTATAAGCGCTATCGTGCTGTACACAAACCTCGCTAATAAAACAACACTAAACCGATAGATTAAACAACCCACATGGTGTATTTTTCATTCACTTTGATGAAGTCGAAGGTCCGCCCTCACCGCTGAATGCACGCGCGCTCCCGCGGCAGGGGAAACACTTCCTGTCGGCACGACACTGTCTCCGTTTTAGTGACGACCTTCGTTCCCTTGCTATTGTAATCAACGCTAAATCCAAAATGCTCCCACACAGGTCACTTAAAAGACGATGGTGCATCCTCATACGTTAACTTTTCGCCTCCACACGCCATCTCCTCCGCACATATTCTTGCGTTTCATTAGCGTCGGTATGATTACCCTCACTCCAGTTTTTTCCAGTAATGTTACGTGATTTGTCTTCGATATATTGACAGTTCATTGGACAGCTACTCCCCGGGGAAGGGGAAGGGCAAAGGGTGTTTGCTTGTTGCAAAATGTTTTTTTGTGGAACCTGTACTGATACTGACTATTCTAAAAGCCAACCTACAGAGGGCGCTGTTTAGTTGGTGTTGCCCTCTTGAGAATGGTCTGTACAGTCCAGTCAATACAGAACCGAAAATTGCGGATTACATGTAAAAACCGAGCCGTGGTTTGTGTATTGAACAATTCGGTTTTTTGCGGTTCGGTTTTGCACCCCTAGAGTGTAGTAACAAGTGACAAACAGACTGACAGCTGTCTCATGTGAACGTCCACGGCGTGAATGTGCTTCGGTACATCAAATACACTCCTCTGTGTGAAGCAGCAGAGTTGTATCCTCACTGTCCTTTATTATAATAATCTAATGTTATAGTAACCTGGTCGTGGATCATCTCTTACCCGCATCCATCCTTCATCCTCTCTTTGTAGTTTTTTATACATTAGTTCAGTGTTTTTAATTGCTTTGGCTGCTTCATCACTAATTGTTCACGTTTGCCAACAAGACAAAAAGTATTAATCTGAGACAGCATTTATTATTGCGTCATTATGTAGGCTGACTTTCTCTCAGCACCCCCAGCTGCGACTGATTTCCAGCGCCCCTGGTTAGCTGGTGTGTTAAGTGAGGGCTGTATCTGTGCTGGACTCACTGACGTAGTGAGCCTCTGCAGTGGATCATAGTAGTGTAAAGATCAGAATTGTGTAAAGATACTCCTGTTCAACCTGTACATCCATTAGCAGGGCAGCACCGCCCTCTGCTGGCCACTGTGCAGTCATTTTACTATATTTGCTACATCCTGTGCAGTATGAGAGGAACACTTAAGAGTAATCCAAAGCAAACTAAACTTTATGTCTGAAAGAACTGAAAGATTACTATGAATTTACACACTACTAACAGTAGATGGGGGAGGACGGGGTATTATTTCAGCAGCATAATGCAGTTATTTCAGCATCGTGATGTAGGTTTTTCAGCGTCAGGATGTAGTTATTAGTTATTTCAGCGTCAGCATGTAGTTAGATCACCTTTCTTTGTTCCTCACCCCCAAATATGCACCTCTCATCAATCGCGTGAAGCCATCAGTGAAGACCATCAAGGTGTGGCCTGCAGGAGCAGATGTTTCACTTCAGGAAAGGTTTCAACACACAGACTGGAGTATGTTTGCTTCTCAAGCCACCAGTGGCTCTCACACAGACATTGACTGTTACACCTCCTCTGTTCTGGATTATATCAACACCACCATTGACAGTGTTACAACCCAGAAGCAGATCACCACATACCCAAATAAGAAGCCATGGATGAACAGGGAAGTGCGACTCCTGTTGAAGACACGCAATACTGCCTTCAGATCAGGAGATGCACAAGCCTACAGTACATCCAAAGCAAATCTGAAAAGGGGCATCAAAGAGGCCAAGCACTGTTACAAGCTTAAGATAGAGGGACACTTTTCCAACGCTGACCCTCGACGCATGTGGCAGGGCATTCAGGCCATCAGTGACTACAAACCCACTCACTCCACCCCTGCAGCCACTGATGTCAACTTCCTGAACGAGCTGAATGACTTTTATGCTCGCTTTGAAAGAGACAACAAAGAAACTGCCACCAAGCTCAAATCCTCAGCCGACCACCCGCCAATCACACTCTCCTCCACAGATGTCTGCAAGGCACTGAGCAGGATCAGCACACACAAGGCCGCTGGACCAGATAACATCCCTGGACGCGTACTCAGGGCATGTGCGGAGCAGCTCGCTGGGGTTTTTACAGACATTTTCAACCTGTCTCTTGCCCAAGCAGCTGTACCAACATGCTTTAAATGCACTACCATTGTGCCAGTGCCAAAACACTCCAGCCCGAAGTGCCTTAACGACTACCGCCCTGTAGCGCTCACACCCATCGTAATGAAGTGCTTTGAGCAGCTGGTCCTGGCACACCTAAAAGATTCACTTCCATCCACATTGGACTCACATCAGTTTCCCTACCGCAGCAATAGGAGCACAGAGGATGCCGTTTCCATGGCACTGCACTCTGTGCTCACACATCTGGACAATAAGAACACTTATGCACGAATGCTGTTTGTTGACTTCAGCTCAGCATTCAACACCGTCATCCCGGCTAAGTTAATAGCCAAACTTGGAGACCTGGGCATTAACACCTCCACGTGCAACTGGATTTTGGACTTTTTGACCAACAGACCCCAGAATGTTCGATCAGGCTCCAACTGCTCCACGTCCATCACACTCAACACTGGTGTACCACAGGGCTGTGTGCTAAGCCCGTTTCTCTACTCCCTCTTCACCTCCGACTGCAAGCCTGTGTAACGAATCTAATTCCATCATCAAGTTTGCGGACGACACTACGGTGATTGGTCTCATCAGCAACAACGATGAGACTGCCTATAGGGAGGAGATCAAGCACCTGGCCACATGGTGCACTGAAAATAACCAGCTCCTCAACACCACCAAAACGAAGGAGCTCATCGTGGACTTCAGAAAGGAGTCAAGAGGCACGCACAACAGCATCCACATCGATGGAATGGCTGTTGAGCGTGTCTCCAGTTTCAAGTTTCTGGGGATCCACATCTCGGAGGACATGTCCTGGTCAACCAACACCTCCTGCCTGGTCAAGAAGGCTCACCAGCGCCTTTTCTTCCTGAGGACACTGAGGAAAAATCAGCTCTCCTCGACTATCCTGGTGAACTTCTATCGCTGTGCAATAGAAAGCATCCTGACCAACTGTGTAACAGTGTGGTATGGGAGCTGTTCTGTTGCAGAGCGCAAGACACTGCAGCGGGTGGTGAAAACCGCCCAGCGCATCACTGGGACTCCACTACCCGCCATCGAAGCACATCCAGAGGAAACGCTGTCTGCATCGAAGCTCGCAGCATCCTTAAGGACTCCTCTCACCCGGCCCACAGACTGTTTTCTCTCCTGCCCTCCGGCAGGCGGTACAGGTGCCTCCGGACCAGGACCAGCAGACTAAAGAACAGTTTTTTTCCCAGAGCTGTCTCTTTATTGAACTCTAACCCTCATTGATCCCACTCCCCACATTTACTGACAGACTCTCCTCTCCCTCCTCACACCTGCCCCCATTTGTTATCTGCAATACTAAGTTTACTTGCACTGCTGACTGTTACTATAGTAACAACTGTTTATATCTGCTTTTGCACTACTTACCTTGACTGATATTTCATTCTGCACTGCTAACTGTAATATGCAATTACTCTCCACTGCACTTTAACTTGGATAGTTTCTGCCTAAACTTTATTTATAATACCTTAAATCCATTGTTATACTGCTCATTTTAGCCTAACTTATTATATATATATCTATCTGTAAAAAAAAAAAAAAAAAATCTGTTTATAGTCATAGCATCTGTATATATATTCATAGTACATATTCACCTGTAAACTCTGTAAACCATCCGTATATTATGATTTCTGTAAAAATTCTATTTATAGTTGTATCTACATGTATATTATATTCAGTATATATCCACCTGTAAGTCCTGTTCACAATACTTGTTATAATCTAGCTGTAAAATTATGTTTATAATAGTATTCATTCTATTTATTCAGTACATACCCATCCTGCACTATGGAACCATTGTATATCCTGCACTTACTGCTACTGCACTTCTGGTTAGACCCAAACTGCATTTCGTTGCCTTGTACCTGTACATGTGTAATGACAATAAAGTTGAATCTAATCTAATCTAATCTAATCTAATCTTATTAGTTATTTCAGTGTCAGGATGTATTAGTTATTTCAGCGCATCATGATGTAGTAATTTCAGCGTCAGGATGTAGTTGTTTCACTGTCAGCATGTAGTTATTTCTTCGTCAGCATGTAGTTATTTCTTCGTCAGGATGTAGTTTTTTCAGCGTCAGGAGTTATTTCAGTGCGTCATGATGTAGTAATTTCAGCGTCAGGATGTCGTTATTTCACTGTCAGCATGAACTAATTTCAGCGTTAGGATGTCGTTATTTCAGTGTCAGGATGTAGTTATGTCAGCGTCAGGATGTATTAGATATTTCAGCGCGTCATGATGTAGTTATTTCAGTGTCAGGATGTAGTTATTTCACTGTCAGCATGAAGCAATGTCAGCGTGAGAATGTAGTTATTTCAGTGTCAGGATGTAGTTACTTCAGTGTCAGGAGTTATTTCAGCGTCAGGATGTAGTTATTTCACTGTCAGCATGAAGCAATTTCAGCGTGAGAATGTAGTTATTTCAGTGTCAGGAGTTGTTTCAGCGTCAGGATGTTGTAATTTCAGCGTGAGAATGTAGTTACTTCAGTGTCAGGAGTTATTTCAGCGTCAGGATGTTGTAATTTCAGCGTGAGAATGTAGTTACTTCAGTGTCAGGAGTTGTTTCAGCGTCAGGATGTAGTTATTTCACTGTCAGCATGAAGCAATTTCAGCGTGAGAATGTAGTTACTTCAGTGTCAGGAGTTATTTCAGCGTCAGGATGTCGTAATTTCAGCGTCAGGAGTTATTTCAGTGTCAGGAGTTATTTCAGCGTCAGGAGTTATTTTAGTGTCAGGATGTAGTTATTTCAGTGTCAGGAGTTATTTTAGTGTCAGGAGTTATTTCAGCGTCAGGAGTTATTTTAGTGTCAGGATGTAGTTATTTCAGTGTCAGGAGTTATTTTAGTGTCAGGATGTAGTTATTTCAGCGTCAGGATGTAGTTATTTCACTGTCAGCATGAAGCAATTTCAGCGTGAGAATGTAGTTACTTCAGTGTCAGGAGTTGTTTCAGCGTCAGGATGTAGTTATTTCACTGTCAGCATGAAGCAATTTCAGCGTGAGAATGTAGTTACTTCAGTGTCAGGAGTTGTTTCAGCGTCAGGATGTAGTTATTTCACTGTCAGCATGAAGCAATTTCAGCGTGAGAATGTAGTTATTTCAGTGTCAGGAGTTATTTCAGCGTCAGGATGTAGTTATTTCAGCGTCAGGATGTAGTTATTTCACTGTCAGCATGAAGCAATTTCAGCGTGAGAATGTAGTTACTTCAGTGTCAGGAGTTGTTTCAGCGTCAGGATGTAGTTATTTCACTGTCAGCATGAAGCAATTTCAGCGTGAGAATGTAGTTATTTCAGTGTCAGGAGTTATTTTAGTGTCAGGATGTAGTTATTTCAGCGTCAGGATGTAGTTATTTCACTGTCAGCATGAAGCAATTTCAGCGTGAGAATGTAGTTACTTCAGTGTCAGGAGTTGTTTCAGCGTCAGGATGTAGTTATTTCACTGTCAGCATGAAGCAATTTCAGCGTGAGAATGTAGTTACTTCAGTGTCAGGAGTTGTTTCAGCGTCAGGATGTAGTTATTTCACTGTCAGCATGAAGCAATTTCAGCGTGAGAATGTAGTTATTTCAGTGTCAGGAGTTATTTCAGCGTCAGGATGTCGTAATTTCAGCGTCAGGAGTTATTTCAGTGTCAGGAGTTATTTCAGCGTCAGGAGTTATTTTAGTGTCAGGATGTAGTTATTTCAGTGTCAGGAGTTATTTTAGTGTCAGGATGTAGTTATTTCAGCGTCAGGATGTAGTTATTTCAGCGTCAGGAGTTATTTTAGTGTCAGGATGTAGTTTTTTTAGTGTCAGGAGTTATTTCAGCACGTTATGATTTAGTAATTTCAGTGTCAGGATGTAGTTATTTCACTGTAAGGATGTAGTTATTTCAGCGTCAGGATGTAGTTATGTCAGTATAAAGGTTAGTTCAGTGTAATGATGTAGCCTAGTTATTTCAGATTACTTTCTATTTGTCTTTATGATTTCCAAATCCTGTGTGAAGTGAGACAGAGTCCGACAGTGGGGAAGGCGCTATCTTTAATGTGTTTTAAATAGCTTCTGTTGTGCTTCTCCTCAGAGTGTCCAAACTGTCAGTGTGTCTTCAGTCTGTGTAGAGGAGGTTGTCTTCACTTCACCTGCAGTCAGTGTCAGCATCAGTTCTGTGGAGGCTGCTGTCAACCCTTCACCCTCGGCTCTGTGAGTTTCTACTCATGTTGTCTACTTTTTGTCTGTCAGTGCATCAGTAAGGTAACATTCAGTAATTAATTTCACTAGGGGCGATAAGTTAAAATCAACATGTTTGCAAAAGTTCATAACGCAAAACACACAACATACAACCAGCTAGTAAGTGCACATTTAAAAGTCTATATCTCCTAAAGGGAGTTCAGAGGTCTGATCGCTTGAAGGCATGAAAGATTTAGAGTGAAGGTTCATCTTGCACGCAGGTAGGGCATAACAACGGCCAGAAGTCAAAAGAGAGAATTTACCTGACAGAGGATGCCCCTGAGACACTTAAGTATTTGCTACCTTCCGGATGATTTGTTGGTTACAGAAGGAAGAAGAGATTTTTACCATTTTGGTCAGGCTGTTCCTGAGAGAGGGACTTTAGTTTGTGGAGAAGATAAATTCTCTATTGCCTCTGCTTCACAATAGCTGCGGTGTTTATATCAAATTTAAGATGGTCATCAAAAAAAGTGCCCAGGTGTTTATATGATGGGACGATTCGCATCTTTTCACTATGTACGATGCTCTCTGAAGCAGCATCTCTATTCCACCCAAAGTCAATAAGTAATTGTTTGGTTTAAGAGACCTTTAAGTCAAGGAAATTGTTATCACACCATGAGATAAAATCAGTCAGGCCTTCCCGTGGTCAGATACTGGACACACACCTCTGAAAGAGCTGTCAGAAAACGCGATTCCCCTAAAGGCTCGTGCAGATTACACGACTTTCAGCCATTTAATGGAAACAGCGAGCCCTGAAGTCTAATTCTTATAGATTTGCAGGTGTAACTGCCTGGTACAAGAGATGAAAAATGCAGACTCCCGACTTTGAAGCTCTCGTTAAGTCTGAATGTGCCCGTTTTTAATTATTTATCTTCCTTCAACCCATTTCGGACGCTTGTACCTGCAATCTCGTTCTTTCCGTCATGACCCAGCTTTCATGACCATAGGTGAGGGTAGGAACGAAAATTGACCGGTAGATCGAGAGCTTTGCCTTACGGCTCAGCTCTCTTTTGGTCACAACAGTACGGTAAAGCGAGTGCAATACCACTCCCGCTGCTCTGATTCTCCGGCCAATATCCTGCTCCAGTCTCCCCTCACTCATGAACAATACCCCGAGGTACTTGAACTCCTTCACTTGGGGTAAGGACTCATTCCCTACCTGGAGTTGGCACTCCATCCGTTTCCTGCTGAGAACCATGGCCACAGATTTAGAGGTGCTAATCCTCATCCCAGCCGCTTCACACTCTATTGCGAACAGTGAGAGCTGAAGGCTACGGACCGATGATGCCATCAGGACCACATCATCCGCAAAAAGCAGTGACGAGATCCCAAGCCCACCGAACCACAGCCCCTCCTCGCCACGGCTACGCCTCGATATCCTGTCCATGAATATCACAAACAGGATTGGTGACAAAGCGCAGCCCTGGCGAAGGCCAACTCCCACCTGGAAAGAGTCCGACTTACTGCCGAGTACTCGGACACAGCTCTCGCTTTGGATGTACAAGGATTGGATAGCCCTAAGAAGGGCCCCCCTCACCCCATACTCCCGCAGCACCTCCCACAGTATCTCCCGGGGGACCCGGTCATATGCCTTCTCCAGATCTATAAAGCACATGTAGACTGGATGGGCATACTCCCAAGCCCACTCCAGGATCCTTGTGAGTAAAGAGCTGGTCAGTTGTTCCACGACCGGGACGAAAACCGCATTGTTCCTCTTCGATCTGAGGTTCGACAATTGCCTGAACCCTCCGTTCCAGGCACCCTGGTGTAGACTTTACCAGGGAGGCTGAGAAGTGTGATACCCCTGTAATTGGCACACACTCTCTGGTCCCCCTTTTTGAACAGGGGAACCACCACCCCAGTCCGCCACTCCTTGGGCACTGTACCCGACTTCCACGCAATGTTGAAGAGACGTGTCATCCAAGACAGCCCTTCCACACCCAAAGCTTTTAGCATTTCTGGGCGGATCTCATCAGTCCCTGGGGTTTTGCCACTGTGGAGTTGTTTGACTACCTCAGTGACTTCCTCCAGGGAAGTTGACGAGAAACCCCCATCAGCCTCCAGCTCTGCCTCTACTAGAGAGGGCGTGTCAGTCGGATTTAGGAGTTCCTCAAAGTGTTTCTTCCACCGCCCAATTACCTCCCCAGTTGAGGTCAACAGGGTCCCATCCTTACTTACACAGCTTGGATGGTTCCCCGCTTCCCCCTCTTGAGATGGCGGACAGTTCTCCAGAAACTCTTTGGCGCTGACCGAAAGTCCTTCTCCATGTCTTCCCCGAACTTCTCCCACACCCGCTGCTTTGCTTCTGCCACAGCAGAGGCTGCAGTCCTTCGGGCCCGTCGGTACCTTGCAACCGCCTCCGGAGTCCTCCGAGACAACAAATCCCGGAAGGCCTCCTTCTTCAGTCGGACGGCTTCCCTGACTACCGGTATCCACCACGGGTTACCGCCCCTTGAGGCACCTAAGACCTTGAGACCACAGCTTTCCGCTGCAGCTTCAGCAATAGAGGCTTTGAACATTGCTCACTCATGTTCAATGTCCCCAACCTCCACAGGGATGCCAGAAAAGCGCCACCGGAGGTTTGAGTTGAAGATCTCACGGACAGGGGCCTCCACCAGATGTTCCCATTTCACCCGCACTACCCGTTTAGGCTTACCAGGTCTGTCCAGAGTCTTCCCCAACCCCCTGACCCAACTCACCACCAGATGGTGATCAGGTGACAGCTCCGCCCCTCTCTTCACCCGAGTGTCCGAAACATGCGGCCTCAAATCAGATGAAACGATTACAAAATCGATCATCGATCTTCGGCCTTGGGTGCTCTGGTACCATGTACACTTATGAGCATCCTTATGCTCGAACATGGTGTTTGTTATAGACAATCCATGACTAGCACAGAAGTCCAACAACAAACACCCACTCAGGTTCAGATCAGGAGGGCCGATCACGCCTTTTCAGGTATCTCTGTCATTGCCCACATGCGCGTTGAAGTCACCCAGCAGAACTATGGAGTCCCCTACTGGAGCCCCATACAGGACTCCATTCAGGGTCTCCAAGAAGGCCGTATACTCTGAACTGCTGTTTGGTGCATATGCACAAACAACAGTCAGAGTTTTCCCCCCGCTACCTGAAGGGGTAGGGAGGCGACTCTCTTGTCCTATTGCTATTATTAGGGGTCCAAGCCCGAAGTGGGCTGGGAACCCGCTTATAGGTAACGCGGTTCCCGTACTCACAGTGGCGGGGAACCCTATTGTTTTCGCTCGGATTTTTATTATTATTATTAGGGGTCCAAGCCCGAAGTGGGCTGGGAACCCGCGATTGCAAGGCAACGCGGTTCCCATACCACGAAGTGGCTGGGAACCCTATTGTTTTCGCTCAGATTTTTATTATTTTTTTTCTTCCGTGCATAAAACTCATACTGCAGCATACCCCATAACTGCTAGGGACGTAAACTCACAAGGTAGGTTCGCAGCCTCAAGAGTACCTCGAGGCGAAAAATCGCACACTTCTACCGCTAGGGGCGCTATAAGCAAGGTCAACGCGTTTGGGCTTGGATCTCCGCCTACGAGGGCGTATATCAAAACCTTATATCCACACGTTCGGGGATCCACCTGAATCTCCTGGTATAGGCCACGCCCATTTCCGCCTAAACTTTTTTCGAGCTACATCGCGAAAACTGAAAAACCTATTTTAATTAACTCCTCCGAAGCCGCAAGTCCGATCGACACTGAAACTTGGCACGGATAATCTCTGGACCGAGCTCTACAAAGTTTGTAGAGGGAATTTTGATCCAACAAAACTGTCGCAATTATACACTAATAAACGCTTATGAAAAACGCTGCTAACAGGAAATGAGGTCATAACTTCGGATTGGAATGGCCGATCGACACCAAATTTGGACCACTCATTAGGGACGCCCCCCTGAGGACCTGTGCAAAATTTGATGCAACTCGCCCCTAGGTGGCCTCTTTAATCCAGAAAATTAGTTCCTCTATAACCACAACTCACATTGACATGAAACCAGTGCAGAATTGTTCAGCATGGTCCCCTGATGCCAGGCACCAAAGGGGACCCTACTGTGCCCATAGGTGGCGCTGTTATTGCAAATTAAAAGTTTTCAAAAATCCCATTGACTTACATGCAATTTATATCTCCAGAACCACAAATCCGATTGACACCAAATTTGGGTCAATTGTTACCCATGGGCCCCTGATGACACCACAAAAATTTGGTGCAGTTCGGCCAAAAGGTGGCGCTGTAATATAAGCTCAAATGCCCCATTCATTTCAATGGGATTTTCAACCAAAGCACATTTTGCCTCATAACTACGGCCTAGTACATCGCACATTCATAAGTCTTATGTCTCCGTGTTTGGGGATGCTCCCGATTCCGACGGTATAGGTCACGCCTCAGTGCGATGACGATTTCATTTTGCTGAAATCGCAAGAAATCGAAAACCTATTTTAATTAACTCCTCCGAGCCGCTAAGTCCGATCAACACGAAACTTTGCACAGAGCATCTCTGGACCAAGCCGAAGAAAGTTTGTAGAGGGAATTTTGATTCGACAAAAAAAGGCCGAATTACAGGCTAACAAATATTTGCGAAAACGCTTAGAAACACGAGTACAACATAACTCTGGCTTGGAAAGGCCGATCAACACAAAACTTGAGGACCTTATCTGCCCTGCCCCTAGAAGGCCTCTGCAAAATTTGGTTCATTTCGCACGCTAGTTGGCGCTACCCAAAAAAATTCCCATTGACTTACATTCATCTCATATCTCCATAACCACAAGTCTGATTCTAACCAAATTTGGGCCAATTGTTTCTGATGGGCCCCTGATGACACCACAAAAATTTGGTGCACTTCGGCCTAAAGGTGGCGCTGTAATCTAAGCGCAAATGCCCCATTCATTTCAATGGGAATTTCAACCAAAGCACATTTTGCCTCATAACTACGGCAAACTACATCGCACATTCATAAATCTTATGTCTACGTGTTTGGGGATTCAGCCGATTCCGACAGTATAGGACACGCCTCTGTGCGATGACAATTTCATTTTGCGAAATCGCAAGAAATGGAAAACCTATTTCAATTAACTCCTCTGAAGCCGCTAAGTCCGATCGACACTGAAACTTTGCACAGACCATCTCTGGACCGAGCCGAAGAAAGTTTGTAGATGGAATTTTGATCCGACAAAAACGGCCAAATTACGGGCTAACAAATATTTGCAAAACGCTTAAAACACAAAGTTTAACATAACTCTAGCTTACAAAGGCCGATCAACAAACAGCTTATAGACCTTATCTGCCCTGGCCCCTAGAAGGGCTGTGCAAAATTTGGTGCAGTTAGCCGCTACTTGGCGATACCCAAAAAAATTCCCATTGACTTACATTCATTTCAGATCTCCATAACCGCAAGCCACTTTCATTTACAAATATGGTCTTTTCTGCTCCACTGGCAACGTTTTGGCTCTGGGGCCCGTGATTATGGCACAATTAATCATGGCGGGCCCGGGACGACTCTCACGCCCTCCGCGGGGCGAAGGGGACGACTGGCGACAGGTGGCTTGGACCCCGTTTACAACTGCTCGCAGTTCTAGTTAGGGGTCCAAGCCGAAGTGGCTGGGAACCCGCGTTTGCAAGTAACAGCGGTTCCCATACCACTAGTGGCAGGGAACCCTATTGTTTTACGTCCGATTTTTATTAGGGGTCCAAGCCCGAAGTGGGCTGGGAACCCGCGTTTACAGTAACGCGGTTCCCATACCACGAGTGGCATGGAACCCTATTGTTTTCGCTCGATTTTTATTAGGGTCCAAGCCCGAGTGGGCTGGGAACCCGCGTTTGCAAGTCAACGCGGTTCCCATACCACGAAGTGGCTGGGAACCCTATTGTTTTTACCCGGATTTTTATTATTAGGGGTCCAAGCCCGAAGTGGGCTGGGAACCCGCGTTGTATAACAGCGGTTCCCATACCAGCAGTGGCAGGGAACCCTATTGTAATCGTTCTCGCTTTTATTATTATTATTATTTTTTTTCTTCCGTCGCGTGATTCCACTACTGCAGCATACCCCGTAACTGCTAGGGACGCGAAACTCATAGGGTAGGTCACATTCAGTGCACGTAACTCAGGCCCGAAAACACGCACACTTCTACTGCTAGGGGGCGCTATAAGCAAGGTCAACGCGTTTGGGCTTGGAACTCCCGTCTACGAAGGCGGATATGGAAAACCTTATATCCACGCGTTCGGGGGATCATGCTGCATCTCATGGTATAGGCCACGCCCATTTCCGCCTAAACTTTTTTCGCGCAAAATCGCGAAAACTGACTAACCGCTCAGAATTAACTCCTCCGAAACCGCAAGTCCGATCGACACCAAATTTGGCACAGGCCATCTCTGGACACACATCATACTGGCTTGTGCTCCCCAGATCGATCAGCGAAAAACTCTTCCGGCTATAAGCTAACGAATATTCACGCAAAACGCTACTAATGCTAACTGATGTCATATCTTCGGTTTGGAATGGCCGATCGACACCAAACTCGGAGGACTTATGTGGGACGCCCCGAAGGCCTGTGCAAAATTTGGTGCAAATAGCCCCTAGGTGGCGCTGTTTAACTTGAAAAAATTAGTTCTGGTATAACCACAAGTCGCATTGACGAGAACTTTGTGCCAAATTGTTCAGCATGGTCCCCTGACCTCAGACATTAAAGTGCATCCTAATGTGCCTATAGGTGGCGCTGTTATTGCCGATTAAACACGAAAAAAAATCCCATTGACTTACATTCATTTTATATCTCCGGAACCGCAGGTCCGATTGACACCAAATTCGCGTCAATTGTTCCCCTGGGCCCCGATGACACCTGACAAGTTTTGTACAATTCGGCCAAAAGCGGCGCTGTAATGGAAGCTGGAATGCCAAAATGTCCCATTGAAATGAATGGGATTTCAAACCATGCCACAATTTGCCTAGGTTAGGAATGGCCGATCAACACCAAACTTCAGGATCTTATGCGACATGACTTCTGAAACTGCTGTGTGAAATTTGGTGTCAATCGGCTAAAAGGTGACTATATAAATAATTTATGAAAAAACACTCCCATTCACTCCCATTCATTTTATATCTCCGAAACCGCGAGGTCCGATTGACACCAAACTTGGGTCAAATCTTCCCTATGGGTACCTGATGATACCTGAAAAATTTGGTACGATTCGGCCAAACGGTGGCGCTATAATGGAAGCTGGAATGCCGTAAACACTCCCATTGACTTACATTCATTCTATATCTCCGAACCGCAGGTCCGATTGACACCAGATTTGGGTCAGTTGTTACCTATGGGTCCCTGATGATACCTGAAAAATTTGGTACAATTCGGCCAAACGGTGGCGCTATAATTGAAGCTCAAATGCCACGAAAAGTCCATTAAAATGAATGGGATTTCAAACCATACCACAATTTGCCTAGGTTAGGAATGGCTGACCAGCACTAAACTTCAGGATCTTATGCGGCATGACTTCTGGAACTGCTGTGTGAATTTTGGTGTCAATCGGGACGACTTCGCTAGCCCTCAGCGGGGCTGGGGGCGAGGATTACGCCAGGGGCTTGGACCCAGCTTACAACTGCTTGCAGTTCTAGTTATTATTATTTTTTTCTTCCGTGCATAAAACGCATACTGCAGCGGTCGCTGTAACTCCTAGAAGCGCGCAACTCTCAGCGTAGCTTCACAGCCCCAAGAGTAACTCAGGCGCAAAATTCGCACACTTCCACCGCTAGGGGCGCTGTAAGCAAGGTCAACGCGTTTGGGCTTGGACCTCTCGACTACTGAAGTGCGTATATCAAAACCTTATATCCACGCGTTCGGGGATCGAGCTGAATCTCCTGGTATAGGCCACGCCCATTTCCGCCTAAACTTTTAGAGAGCTACATCGCCAAAACTGAAAACCTATTTTAATTAACTCCTCCGAAACCGCAAGTCCGATCGACACGAAACTTGGCACGGATAATCTCTGGACCAAGCTCTACAAAGTTTGTAGAGGAAAATTTGATCCGACAATAAATGGCGCGATTATACACTAACAAACATTTGCGAAAACGCTACTAACAGGAAGTGAGGTCATAACTTTGGTTTGGAATGGCCGATCAACACCAAACTTGGACCACTAAGTTGGGATGGGCCCCTGAGGGCCTGTGCAAAATTTGGTGCAGCTGGCCCCTAGGTGGCGCTCTTTAATCCTGAAAATTTGTTCCTCTATAACCACAAGTCACATTGACATGAATCCAGTGCCGAATTGTTCAGCATGGTCCCCTGATGCCAGGCACCAAAGGGGACCCTAATGTGCCCATAGGTGGCGCTGTTATTGCAGCTTAAAGACGAAAATTTTTTCCCCATTGACTTACATTCATTTTATATCTCCATAACCGCAAGTCCGATTGACACCAAACTTGGGTCAATTGTTACCCATGGGCCCCTGATGATACCACAAAAATTTGGTGCAGATCGGCCTAAAGGTGGCGCTATAATCGAAGCTCAAATCGGTCAGAAGCCCCATTGAAATGAATGGGATTTCAAACCAGCACATTTTTTCACAAGGTTTGGAATGGCCGATCAACACGCAAACTTGGGGACCTTATCCGACGTATGACCTCCCGAGGCCTGTGTCAAATTTGGTGCCAATCGGCTAAACGGTGAGCGCTGTTCAGCATATATCAAAAAACTACCATTCACTTACATGCATTTTATATCTCCAGTACCGCAAGTCTCGATCGACACCAAATTTGGGTCACTTCTTCACCGAGGGGCCCGATGACAGCTGAGCGACTTGGTGCGATTCGACCAAAAGCGGCGACCGTAATCGAAGCTCAAAGCGCCGTCGCTGAGCCCATTCATTTCAATGGCATTTTCAAACACGCCAGCGTTTCACCTCGGATTCGGGAGGCCAGTCGGGACCTCACTTACGAGAGGCCTTTACTGCCAGGGCGTCAGCCGGGGCTACGGGACGACTTCATGCGGCGACCTCAGCGAGCTGAAGAGGCGACTGGCGACAGGTGGCTTGGACCCGTTTACAACTGCTCGCGAGTTCTAGTTATTAGGGTCCAAGCCCGAAGTGAGCTGGGAACCCGCGTTTAGCAGAACAGCGGTTCCCATACCACGAAGTGGCTGGGAACCCTATTGTTTTCAGCTCAGATTTTTATTATTTTTTTCTTCCGTGCATAAAACTCATACTGCAGCATACCCGTGAAATGCTAGGGACGCTGAAACTCACAAGGTAGGTTCGCAGCCTCAAGAGTACCTCAGGCGCAAAAATTCGCACACTTCTACCGCTAGGGGCGCTGTAAGCAAGGTCAACGCGTTTGGGCTTGGATCTTCCGTCCTACGAGGGCGTATATCAAAACCTTATATCCACGCGTTCGGGGATCGAGCTGAATCTCCTGGTATAGGCCACGCCCATTTCCGCCTAAACTTTTTCGAGCTACATCGCGAAAACTGAAAAACCTATTTTAATTAACTCCTCCGAAGCCGCAAGGCCGATCGACACTGAAACTTGGCACGGATAATCTCTGGACCGAGCTCTACAAAGTTTGTAGAGGGAATTTTGATATCACAAAAAATGTCGCAATTATACGCTAACAAACGTTTGCAGCACGCTACTAAGAGGAAGTGAGGCGATAACTTCGGATTGGAATGGCCGATTGACACCAAATTTGGACCATTCATTTGGGACGCCCTCTGAGGGCCTGTGCAAAATTTGGTGCAACTCGCCCTTAGGTGGCGCTCTTTAATCCAGAAAATTAGTTCCTCTATAACCACAAGTCACATTGACATGAAACCAGTGCCCAATTGTTCAGCATGGTCCCCTGATGCCAGGCACCAAAGGGGAACCTAATGTGCCTATAGGTGGCGCTGCTATTGCAGATTACAGACGAAAATTTTTTCCCATTGACTTACATGCAATTTATATCTCCATAACCATAAATCCGATTGACACCAAATTTGGGTCAATTGTTACCCATGGGCCCCTGATGACACCACAAAAATTTGGTGCAGTTCGGCCAAACGGTGGCGCTGTAATCTAAGCTCAAATGCCCCATTCATTTCAATGGGATTTTCAACCACAGCACATTTTGCCTCATAACTACGGCCTACTACATCGCACATTCATAATTCTTATGTCTACGTGTTTGGGGGATGTAGCCGATTCCGACGGTATAGGACACGCCTCTGTGCGATGACGATTTCATTTTCGCGAAATCGCAAAAAATGGAAAACTTATTTTAGTTAACTCCTCCGAAGCCGCAACTCCGATCGACACCAAACTTTGCACAGACCATCTCTGGACCAAGCCGAAGAAAGTTTGTAGAGGGAATTTTGATTCGACAAAAACGGCCGAATTACAGGCTAACAAATCTTTGCCAAAACGCTAAAACACGAAGTATAACATAACTCTGGTTTGGAAAGGCCGATCAACACAAAACTTGACGACTTTATCTGCCCTGCCCCTAGAAGGCCTGTGTAAAATTTCATGCAATTCGCCGCTAGTTGGCGCTACCCCAAAAAAATCCCATTGACTTTACATTCATTTTATATCTCCAGAACCACAAGTCCGAATCAAACCAAATTTGGGTCAATACTTCCCCATGGGGCCCTGATGACACCACAAAAGGTTGGTGCAGTTCGGCCTAACGGTGGCGCTGTAATCGAAGCTCAAATGCCCCATTCATTTCAATGGGATTTTCAACCAAAGCACATTTTCACTCATAACTACGGCCTACTACATTGCACATTCATAAATCTTATGTCTTCGTGTTTGGGGATTCTGTCGATTCCTATGGTATATGACACGCCTCTGTGCGATTACGTTTTCATTTAGCTAAATCGCGAAAACTGGAAAACTTATTTTAATTAACTCCTCCGAAGCCGAAAGTCCGATCGACCACGAAACTTTGCACGGACCATCTCTGGACCGAGCCGAAGAAAGTTTGTAGAGGGAATTTTGATCCGACAAAAAGCGCCGAATTACAGGCTAACAAATCTTTGCGAAAACGCTACAAACATGAAGTATAACATATCTCTGGCTTAGAAAGGCCGATCAACACCACACTTGGGGACCTTATGCGGCTGGACTTCCCGAAGGCCTGTGTCAAATTTGGTGCTAATCGGCCAAGCGGTGGCGCTGTTCATCATATATTTAAAAACACCCATTCACTTACATGCATTTTATAGCTCCACTACCGCAGCTCGATCGACACCAAATTTGGGTCACTTCTTCACCGAGGGGCCCTGATGACAGCTGAGCGATTTTGTACGATTCGGCCAAAGGCGGCGCCGTATCGAAGCTCAAACGCCGTTGCTAAGCCCATTCATTTCAATGGCATTTTCAAACACGCCGCTTAGCCTCGATTCGAGCGACCCGTCGGGACCTCACTCGGGGACCTCACGCTGGACGTCGACCGGCGCCGGGACGACTTCAGCACGCCACTGCAGCGTAGGGGCGACTGGCGCCGGGGGCTTGGACCCGCTTACAACTGCTTCGCGCAGTTCTAGTTATTATTCTTTTTCTTCCGTGCATAAAACTCATACTGCAGCATACCCCGTAAATGCCAGGGACGCGAAACTCACAGGGTAGGTCACATTCACTGCACGTAACTCAGGCGCAAAAATTCGCACACTTCTACCACTAGGGGGCGCTACTACAGCATTTTCAACGTTTAACACCCTGGAACTCCCACATACTAAGTCGCATATTCAAAAACCTTATATCCACGCGTTCGGGGGATCAAGCTGAATCTCCTGGTATAGGCCACGCCCATTTCCGTCTAAACTTTTTTCGAGCTACATCGCGAAAACTGAAAAACCTATTTTAATTAACTCCTCCGAAGCCGCAAGTCCGATCGACGCGAAACTTGGCACGGATAATCTCTGGACCGAGCTCTACAAAGTTTGTAGAGGGAATTTTGATACGACAAAAAATGTCGCAATTATACGCTAACAAACGTTTGCGAAAAACGCTAATAAAAGGTTGTGATGTCAGATTTTAGGTTAGGAGTGGCCGATCAACACCAAACTTGAATACCTTATATAGGAGACCCCCCTGAAGGCCTGTGCAAAATTTCATGCAATTCAGCCGCTAGTTGGCGCTACCCAAAAAAATCCCATTGACTTTACATTCATTTTATATCTCCAGAACCACAAGTCCGAATCAAACCAAATTTAGGTCAGTACTTCCCCATGGGCCCCTGATGACACCACAAAAATTTGGTGCGCTTCGGACTAAAGGTGGCGCTGTAATCGAAGCTCAAATCCGGTCAGAAGCCCCATTGAAATGAATGGGATTTCAAACCAGCACACTTTTTCACAATGTTTGGAATGGCCGATCAACACCAAACTTGGGGACCTTATCCGACATGACCTCCCGAAGGCCTGTGTCAAATTTGGTGCCAATCGGCCAAACGGTGGCGCTGTTCAGCATATATCAAAAAACTACCATTCACTTACATGCATTTTATATCTCCAGTACCGCGAGCTCCGATCGACGCCAAATTTGGGTCACTTCTTCACCGAGGGGCCCGATGACAGCTGAGCGATTTGGTGCGATTCGCCAAAGGCGGCGCCGTAATCGAAGTTCAAACGCCGTCGCTAAGCCCATTCGTTTCAATGGCATTTTCAAACACGCCAGCGTTTAGCCTCGATTCGAGCTGCCCGTCGAGACCTCACTTCGGGGACCTCACGCGGACGTCGGCGGGCGCCGGGACGACTTCATGCGCCCTCAGCGGCGAAGGGCGACTGGCGCCAGGGGCTTGGACCCGTTTACAACTGCTTCGCAGTTCTAGTTATTAGGGGTCCAAGTCCGAAGTGGGCATGGAACCCGCGATTGCAGGCATCGCGGTTCCCATACCACGAGTGGCTGGGAACCCTATTGGAATCGTTAGGGTTTTATTATTATTTTTATTCTTCCGTGAAGAAAACGCATACTGCAGCATACCCGTAAATGCTAGGGACGCTGAAACTCACAGGGTAGGTCCACATCACCGCAGCGACCGCAGGCAAAAAAATTCGCACACTTCTACCGCTAGGCGCTGTAACAAAGATTTCCGACGTTGTGCCCTCTCACTCCCGCATACAATCACGCATATTTACAAACCTTATATCCACGCGTTCGGGGGATCAAGCTGAATCTCGTGGTATAGGCCACGCCCATTTCCGCCTAAACTTTTTTCGAGCTACGTCGCGAAAACTGAAAAATCTATTTTAATTAACTCCTCCGAAGCCGCAAGTCCGATCGACACGAAACTTGGCACGGATAATCTCTGGACCGAGCTCTACAAAGTTTGTAGAGGGAATTTTGATATCGCCAAAACTGTCGCAATTATACGCTAACAAACGTTTGCAAAACGCTAATAAAAGGAAGTGATGTCAGATCTCAGGTTAGGAGTGGCCGATCAACACCAAACTTCAGGACCTTATGTAGGAGACCCCTGAAGGGCTGTGCAAAATTTCATGCAATTCGCCGCTAGTTGGCGCTACCCGAAAAAATCCCATTGACTTTACATTCATTTTATATCTCCAGAACCACAAGTCCGAATCAAACCAAATTTGGGTCAATACTTCCCCATGGGCCCCTGATGACACCACAAAAAATTGGTGCACTTCGGCCTAAAGGTGGCGCTGTAATCGAAGCTCAAATGCCCCATTCATTTCAATGGGAATTTCAACCAAAGCACATTTTGCCTCATAACTACGGCACACTACATCGCACATTCATAAATCTTATGACTACGTGTTTGGGGATGCTGCCGATTCCAATGGTAGAGGACACGCCTCTTCACGATGACGATTTCATTTCACTAAATTGCAATCACTGCAAAACCTATTTTAATTAACTCCTCCGAAGCCGCGAAGTCCGATCGACATCGAAACTTGGCACAGACCATCTCTGGACCGAGCCGAATAAAGTTTGTAGAGGGAATTTTGATTCGACAAAAAAGGTCGAATTACAGGCTAACAAATATTTGCGAAATCGCTAAAACACGCAGTATAACATAACTCTGGCTTGAAAGGCCGATCAACACCAAACTTGGGGACCTTATGCGGCTGGACTTCCGAAGGCCTGTGTCAAATTTGGTGCCAATCGCCCAAACGGTGGCGCTGTTCATCATATATCAAAAAAACTCCCATTCACTTACATGCATGTAATATCTCCACTACCGCAGCTCCGATCGACACCAAATTTGGGTCACTTCTTCACCAAGGGGGCCTGATGACAGCTGAGCGATTTGGTGCGATTCGGCCAAAAGGCGGCGCCGTAAACGAAGCTCAAACGCCGTCGCTGAGCCCATTCATTTCAATGGCATTTTCAAACACGCAGCATTTCCCTCGGTTCGAGCGGCCTTCGAGACCTCGCTCGGGGACCTCACGCTGGACGCCGGAGGGCGCCGGGACGACTTCGCCACCCTGGGCGTAGGGGCGACTGGCGACAGGTGGCTTGGACCCGCTTACAACTGCTTGCAGTTCTAGTTAGGGTCCAAGCTCGAAGTGAGCTGGGAACCCGCGTTTGCAGCAACGCGGTTCCGCATACCACGAGTGGCGGGAACCCTATTGTTTTCGCTTGGATTTTTATTATTATTATTATTATTCTTCCGTGAAGAAAACGCATACTGGGGACTGCATGGTAAAGGGTGCACACGCGAAACTCACAAGGTAGGTCCAAAACACCGCAGCGTAACCGCAGGCAAAAAATTCGCACACTTCTACCGCTAGGGGGCGCTGTAAGCAAGGTCAACGCGTTTGGGCTTGGACCTCTCGACTGCGAAGGCGTATATCCAAAACCTTATATCCACGCGTTCGGGGGATCGAGCTGAATCTCCTGGTATAGGCCACGCCCATTTCCGCCTAAACTTTTTTCGAGCTACATCGCGAAAACTGAAAAACCTATTTTAATTAACTCCTCCGAAGCCGCAAGTCCGATCGACACTGAAACTTGGCACGGATAATCTCTGGACCGAGCTCTACAAAGTTTGTAGAGGAAATTTTGATCCGACAATAAATGGCGCGATTATACACTAACAAACGTTTGCGAAAAACGCTACTAACAGGAAGTGAGGTCATAACTTTGGTTTGGAATGGCCGATCAACACCAAACTTGGACCACTAAGTTGGGATGGGCCCCTGAGGGCCTGTGCAAAATTTGGTGCAGCTGGCCCCTAGGTGGCGCTCTTTAATCCAGAAAATTTGTTCCTCTATAACCACAAGTCACATTGACATGAATCCAGTGCCGAATTGTTCAGCATGGTCCCCTGATGCCAGGCACCAAAGGGGACCCTAATGTGCCTATAGGTGGCGCTGTTATTGCAGCTTAAAGACGAAATTTTTTCCCATTGACTTACATTCATTTTATATCTCCATAACCGCTAAGTCCGATTGACACCAAACTTGGGTCAATTGTTACCCATGGGCCCCTGATGATACCACAAAAATTTGGTGCAGATCGGCCTAAAGGTGGCGCTATAATCGAAGCTCAAATCCGGTCAGAAGCCCCATTGAAATGAATGGGATTTCAAACCAGCAATCTTTTCACAAGGTTTGGAATGGCCGATCAACACCAAACTTGGGGACCTTATCCGACATGACCTCCGAAGGCCTGTGTCAAATTTGGTGCCAATCGGCCAAACGGTGGCGTTGTTCATCACATATGAAATAACTCCCATTCACTTACATGCATTTTATATCTCCAGTACCGCAGCTCCGATCGACACCAAATTTGGGTCACTTCTTCACCAAGGGGCCCTGATGACAGCTGAGCGATTTGGTGCAATTCGGCCAAAAGCGGCGCCGTAATCGAAGCTCAAACGCCGTCGCTAAGCCCATTCATTTCAATGGCATTTTCAAACACGCCGCGTTTAGCACGGTTCGAGCGTCCGTCGAGACCTCGCTCGGGGACCTCACGCGGGACGTCGGCGGGGCGCCCGGGACGACTCGCGCGCCCTCCGCGGGGCTGGAGGCGACTGGCGACAGGTGGCTTGGACCCCGTTTACAACTGCTCGCAGTTCTAGTTATTATTCTTTTTCTTCCGTGTATAAAACTCATACTGCAGCATACCCCGTAACTGCTAGGGACGCGAAACTCATAGGGTACCTTCGCAGGCCCAAGAGTAACTCAGGCGCAAAAATTCGCACACTTCTACCGCTAGGGGGCGCTGTAAGCAAGGTCAACGCGTTTGGGCTTGGACCTCTCGACTACGAAGGCGTATACCAAAAACCTTATATCCACGCGTTCGGGGGATCGAGCTGAATCTCCTGGTATAGGCCACGCCCATTTCCGCCTAAACTTTTTTCGAGCTACATCGCGAAAACTCAAAAACCGCCTAGAACGCACTCCTCCGAACCCGCAAGTGCGATCGCCACGAAACTTGGCACGGATAATCTCTGGACCGAGCTCTACAAATTTTACGTAAGAAATTTTGATCCGACAAAAAATGTCGCAATTATACGATAACAAACATTTGCGAAAAACGCTACTAACAGGAAGTGAGGCCATAACTTCGGTTTGGAATGGCCGATCGACACCAAACTTGGACCACTCAGTTGGGATGGGCCCCTGAGGGCCTGTGAAAAATTTGGTGCTGCTGGCCCCTAGGTGGCGCTCTTTAATCCAGAAAATTAGTTCCTCCATAACCACAAGTCACATTGACATGAAACCAGTGCCAAATTGTTCAGCATGGTCCCCTGATGCCAGGCACCAAAGGGGACCCTAATGTGCCCATAGGTGGCGCTGGTATTGTAGCTTAAAGACAAAAAAAAATTTCCCATTGACTTACATTCATTTTATATCTCCAGAACCGCAGGTCCGATTGACACCAAATTTGGGTCAAATGTTCCCCATGGGGCCCTGATGACACCACAAAAATTTGGTGTAATTCGGCCTAAAGATGGTGCTACAATCGAATCTGAAATGCCGTCAGAAGCCCCATTGAAATGAATGGGATTTCAAACCAGCACACATTTTCACAAGGTTTGGAATGGCCGATCAACACCAAACTTGGGGACCTTATGCGACATGACCTCCCGAAGGCCTGTGTCAAATTTGGTGTCAATCGGCCAAACGGTGGCGCTCTTCATCATATCGGAAAAAAACTCCCATTGACTTACATGCATTTTATATCTACAGAACCGCTGGTCCGATGGACACCAAATTTGGGTCAATTGTTCCCCATGAGGCCCTGATGACACCACAAAAATTTGGTACAATTCGCACTAAAGGTGGCGCTACAATCAAAGCTGAAATGCCTACAGAAACCCCATTGAAATGAATGGGATTTCAAACCAGCACACATTTTCACAAGGTTTGTAATGCCCGATCAACACCAAACTTGGAGACCTTATGCGGCTGGACTTCCCAAAGGCCTGTGACAAATTTGTCTTCAATCGCCAAACGGTGGCGCTGTTCATCATATATCAAAACTCCCATTCACTTACATGCATTTTATATCTCCACTACCGCGGCTCGATCAACACCAAATTTGGGTCACTTCTTCACCAAGGGGCCCCGATGACAGCTGAACGATCTGGTGCAATTCGCCAAAAGCGCGCCGTAATCGAAGCTCAAATGCTGTGGCTAAGCCCATTCATTTCAATGGCATTTTCAAACACGCCGCATTTCTCGCCGGTTCGAGCGCCCGTCGAGACCTCGCTCGGGACCTCACGCTGGACGCCGGCGGGCTCGGACGACTTCAGCGACCTCCGCGGCGTGGGGCGACTGGCGACAGGTGGCTTGGACCCCGCTTACAACTGCTCGCAGTTCTAGTTAGGGGTCCAAGCTCGAGTGAGTTGGGAACCGCTAATGCAAGGCATCGCTGTTCCCTGTACCAGCGTGCAGGAACCCTATTGTTTTCGCTAAGATTTTTATTATTATTTTTTTCTTCCGCCGCTAATTCCACTACTGCAGCATACCCCGTAAATGCTAGGGACGCTGAAACTCACAGGGTAGGTACAAGCCCCTGCAAGTAACTCAGGCGCAAAAATTCGCACACTTCTACCACTAGGGGCGCTGTAACAAAGATTTTCAACATTTTGCCCTCTCTCCCGCATACAAAACGCATATTCACAAACCTTATATCCACGCTGCTCGGGGATCAAGCTGAATCTCGTGGTATAGGCCACGCCCATTTCCGCCTAAACTTTTTTCGAGCTACAGCGAAAACTGACATGCCGGCTAAAATCATCTCCTCCGAAGCCGCAAGTCCGATCGACACGAAACTTGGCACGGATAATCTCTGGACCGAGCTCTACAAAGTTTGTAGAGGGAATTTTGATACGACAAAAAATGTCGCAATTATACGCTAACAAACGCTTGCGAAAACGCTAATAAAAGGAAGTGATGTCAGATCTCAGGTTAGGAGTGGCCGATCAACACCAAACTTGAGTACCTTATATCAGAGAACCCCTGAAGGCCTCTACAAAATTTCATGCAATTCGCCGCTAGTTGGCGCTACCCCAAAATAATCCCATTGACTTACATTCATTTTATATCTCCAGAACCACAAGTCCGAATCAAACCAAATTTGGGTCAATACTTTCCCATTGGCCCCTGATGACACCACACAAAAATTTTGTGCACTTCGGCCTAACGGTGGCGCTGTAATCTAAGCTCAAATGCCCCATTCATTTCAATGGGATTTTCAACCAAAGCACATTTTCCCTCATAACTTCAGGCTACTACATCGTACATTCATAAATCTTATGTCTACGTGTTTGGGGATTCTGTCGATTTCTATGGTATATGACACGCCTCTGTGCGATGCGTTTTAATTTCGCTGAATCGCGAAAACTGGAAAACCTATTTTAATTAACTCCTCCGAGCCGAAAGTCCGATCGACCACGAAACTTTGCACGGACCATCTCTGGACCCAGCCGAAGAAAGTTTGTAGAGGGAATTTTGATCCGACAAAAACGCCAATTACAGGCTAACAAATCTTTGCGAAAACGCTACAAACACGAAGTATAACATATCTCTGGCTTAGAAAGGCCGATCAACACCAATCTTGGGGACCTTATGCTGCTGGACTTCCCGAAGGCCTGTGTCAAATTTGGTGCCAATCGGCCAAACGGTGGCGCTGTTCATCATATATTAAAAAAACACCCATTCGCTTACATGCATTTTATATCTCCACTACCGCGAGTCTCGATCGACACCAAATTTGGGCCACTTCTTCACCGAGGGGCCCCGATGACAGCTGAGCGATTTGGTGCGATTCCGCCAAAAGGCGGCGCCGTAATCGAAGTTCAAACGCCGTCGCTAAGCCCATTCGTTTCAATGGCATTTTCAAACACGCCGCATTTCGCCTCGGTTCGGAGCGGCCCGTCGGGACCTCACTCGGGGGCCTTACGCTGGACGCCGGCAGGCGCTCGGACGACTTCATGCACTCGCTGGGCGTGGGGCTGACTGGCGACAGGTGGCTTGGACCCCGTTTACAACTGCTCGCAGTTCTAGTTCTATTTATTATTTTTTTTCTTCCGTGCATAAAACGCATACTGCAGCGGTCGCTGTAACTCCTAGAAACGCGCAACTCTCAACGTAGCTTCACAGCCCCAAGAGTACCTCAGGCGCAAAAATCCGCACACTTCTACCGCTAGGGGGCGCTATACGCAAGGTCAACGCGTTTGGGCTTGGATCTCCCGACTACGAAGGCGTATATCAAAAACCTTATATCCACGCGTTCTGGGGATCACGCTGAATCTCATGGTATAGGCCACGCCCATTTCCGCCTAAACTTTTTTCGAGCTACGTCGCGAAAACTGAAAACCTATTTTAATTAACTCCTCCGAAGCCGCAAGTCCGATCGACACCGAAACTTTGCACAGATAATCTCTGGACCGAGCTCTACAAAGTTTGTAGAGGGAATTTTGATATCACAAAAAATGTCGCAATTATACGCTAACAAACGTTTGCAAAAACCCTACTAACAGGAAGTGAGGTCATAACTTCGGATTACAATGGCCGATCGACACCAAATTTGGACCACTCATTAGGGACGCCCCTGAGGGCCTCTGCAAAATTTGGTGCGACTTGCCCCTAGGTGGCGCTCTTTAATCCAGAAAATTTGTTCCTCCATAACCACAACTCACATTGACATGAATCTAGTGCCGAATTGTTCAGCATGGTCCCCTGATGCCAGGCACCAAAGGGGACCCTAATGTGCCCATAGGTGGCGCTGTTATTGCAGCTTAAAGACGAAAAAATTTTTCCCATTGACTTACATGCAATTTATATCTCCAGAACCGAAAGTCCGATTGACACCAAATTTGGGTCAGTTGTTACCCATGGGGCCCTGATGACACCACAAAAATTTGGTGCAATTCGGCCTAACGGTGGCGCTGTAATCTAAGCTCAAATGCCCCATTCATTTCAATGGGAATTTCAACCAAAGCACATTTTGCCTCATAACTACGGCCAACTACATCGCACATTCATAAATCTTATGTCTACGTGTTTGGGGGATTCTGTCGATTCCTATGGTATATTACACGCCTCTGTGCGATGACGATTTCATTTTGCGAAATCGCAAAAACTGGAAAACCTATTTTAATTAACTCCTCCGAGCCGAAAGTCCGATCGACACCGAAACTTTGCACAGACCATCTCTGGACCGAGCTGAAGAAAGTTTGTAGACGGAATTTTGATCCGACCTAAAACGGCCGAATTACAAGCTAACAAATCTTTGCAAAACGCGACAAACAGGAAGTATAACATATCTCAAGCTTGGAAAGGCCGATCCGCACTAAACTTGGTGACCTTATGCGGCTGGACTTCCCGAAGGCCTGTGTCAAATTTGGTGCCAATCGGCTAAACGGTGGCGCTGTTCATCACATATCAAAAAAATCCCATTCACTTACATGCATTTTATATCTCCACTACCGCAGCTCCCATTGACACCAAATTTGGGTCAGTTCTTCACCAAGGTGCCCTGATGACAGCTGAGCGACTTGGTGCAATTCGCCAAAGCGGCGCCGTAATCGAAGCTCAAACGCCGTCGCTAAGCCCATTCATTTCAATGGCATTTTCAAACACGGGCGCTTCACCGGCTCGAGCGGCCCGTCAACACCTCGCTCGGGGACCTCACGCTGGACGTCGGCAGGGCGCCGGGACGACTTCAGCGGCCTCCAGCGGTGGTGGCGACTGGCGACAGGTGGCTTGGACCCGCTTACAACTGCTCGCAGTTCTAGTTATTATTCTATTTTTTTTCTTCCGTGCATAAAACTCATACTGCAGCATACCCTGTAACTGCTAGGGACGCTAAACTCACAAGGTACGTTCACAGCCCCAAGAGTACCTCAGGCTAAAAATTCGCACACTTCTACCGCTAGGGCGCTATACGCATAGCGTCAACGCGTTTGGGCTTGGACCTCTCGACTACGACGCGATATATCAAAACCTTATATCCACGCGTTCGGGGATCCAGCTGAATCTCGTGGTATAGGCCACGCCCATTTCCGCCTAAACTTTTTTCGAGCTACAGCGAAAACTGAAAACCTATTTTAATTAACTCCTCCGAAGCCGCAAGTCCGATCGCCACGAAACTTGGCACGGATAATCTCTGGACCAAGCTCTACAAAGTTTGTAGAGGAAATTTTGATCCGACAAAAACTGGCGCAATTATACGCTAACAAACATTTGCGAAAAACGCTACTAACAGGAAGTGAGGTCATAACTTCGGACTGGAATGGCCGATCGACACCAAACTTGGACCACTAAGTTGGGATGTGCCCCTGAGGGCCTGTGCAAAATTTGGTGCAGCTGGCCCCTAGGTGGCGCTCTTTATTCCAGAAAATTAGTTCCTCTATATCCACAAGTCACATTGACATGAAACCAGTGCCCAATTGTTCAGCATGGTCCCCTGATGCCAGGCACCAAAGGGGACCCTAATGTGCCCATAGGTGGCGCTGCTATTGCAGATTACAGGCCAAAATTTTTTCCCATTGACTTACATGCAATTTATATCTCCATAACCACAAATCCGAATCAAACCAAATTTGGGTCAATTGTTACCCATGGGCCCCTGATCACACCACAAAAATTTGGTGCAGTTCGGCCTAACGGTGGCGCTGTAATCTAAGCTTAAATGCCCCATTCATTTCAATGGGATTTTCAACCAAAGCACATTTTGCCTCATAACTACGGTCTAATACATCGCACATTCATAAATCTTATGTCTACGTGTTTGGGGATGCTCCCGATTCCGACGGTATAGGACACGCCTCTGTGCGATGACGATTTCATTTTGCGAAATCTCAAAAAATGGAAAACCTATTTAAATTAACTCCTCCGAGCCGTCAAGTCCGATCGACACGAAACTTTGCACAGAGCATCTCTGGACCAAGCCGAAGAAAGTTTGTAGAGGGAATTTTGATTCGACAAAAAAGGCCGAATTACAGGCTAACAAATATTTGCGAAAACGCTAAAAACACAAAGTATAACATAACTCTGGCTTGGAAAGGCCGATCAACACAAAACTTGAGGACCTTATCTGCCCTGCCCCCTAGAAGGCCTCTGCAAAATTTGGTTCATTTCGCCGCTAGTTGGCGCTACCCAAAAAAATTCCCATTGACTTACATTCATTTCAGATCTCCATAACCGCAAGCCACTTTCATTTACAACTATGGTCTTTTGTGCTCCACAGGCCCGATGTTGGCTCTGGGGCCCGTGATTATGGCACAATTAATCATGGCGGGCCGGAGCGACTTCAGCAGCGCTCAGCGGCGAGGGCTGACTGGCGACAGGTGGCTTGGACCCCGCTTACAACTGCTTCGCGAGTTCTAGTTAGGGGTCCAAGCCCGAAGTGGGCTGGGAACCCGCGTTTGCAAGGCAACGCGGTTCCCATACCACGAAGTGGCTGGGAACCCTATTGTATTCGCTTGGATTTTTATTATTATTCTTCCGCCGCTAATTCCACTACTGCAGCCTAGACGGTAAATGCTAGGGACGCGAAACTCACAGGGTAGGTCACATTCACTGCACGTACCTCAGGCGCAAAAATCCGCACACTTCTACTGCTAGGGGGCGCTATAAGCAAGGTCAACGCGTTTTGGCTTGGATCTCCCGCCTATGAGGGCGTATATCAAAAACCTTATATCCACGCGTTCGGGGGATCGAGCTGAATCTCCTGGTATAGGCCACGCCCATTTCCGCCTAGACTTTTTTCGAGCTACATCGCGAAAACTGAAAACCTATTTTAATCAACTCCTCCGAAGCCGAAAGTCCGATCGCCACGAAACTTGGCACGGATAATCTCTGGACCGAGCTCTACAAAGTTTGTAGAGGGAATTTTGACATCACAAAAAATGTCGCAATTATACGCTAACAAACGCTTTGCAAAAACGCTAATAAGGGAAGTGAGGTCATAACTTCGGTTTAAAATGGCCGATCGACACCAAACTTGGACCACTAAGTTGGGATGGGCCCCTGAGGGCCTGTGCAAAATTTGGTGCAACTCGCCCCTAGGTGGCGCTCTTTAATCCAGAAAATTAGTTCCTCTATAACCAAAAGTCACATTGACATGAAACCAGTGCCAAATTGTTCAGCATGGTCCCCTGATGCCAGGCACCAAAGGGGAACCTAATGTGCCCATAGGTGGCGCTGTTATTGCAAATTAAAATGTTTTCAAAAATCCCATTGACTTACATGCAATTTATATCTCCATAACCACAAATCCGATTGACACCAAATTTGGGTCAATTGTTACCCATGGGCCCCTGATGACACCACAAAAATTTGGTGCAGTTCGGCCAAACGGTGGCGCTGTAATCTAAGCTCAAATGCCCCATTCATTTCAATGGGAATTTCAACCAAAGCACATTTTGCCTCATAACTCTGCCACATTACATCGCACATTCATAAATCTTATGTCTACGTGTTTGGGGATGCTGCCGATTCCGATGGTATAGGACACGCCTCTGTGCGATAACGATTTCATTTTGCTAAATCGCAACAAATGGAAAACCTATTTTAATTAACTCCTCCGAAGCCGCAAGTCCGATCGACACGTAAACTTGGCACGGATAATCTCTGGACCGAGCTCTACAAAGTTTGTAGAGGGAATTTTGATATGACTAAAAATTTCGCTATTATATCGCTAACAAACGTTTGCAAAAAACGCTAAGAAAATAAAGTCATGTCAGATCTTAGGTTAGGAGTGGCCGATCAACACCAAACTTGAGTACCTTATCTAGGACACCCCTGAAGGGCTGTGCAAAATTTGGTGCAATTTGCCGCTAGTTGGCGCTACCCATAAAAAACCCATTGACTTACATTCATTTTATATCTCCTCAACCACAGGTCCGAATCAAACCAAATTTGGGTCAATTGTTACCCATAGGCCCCTGATGACACCATAAAAATTTTGTGCAGTTTGGCCTAACGGTGGCGCTACAATCGAAGCTTAAATGTCCCATTCATTTCAATGGGATTTTCAACCAAAGCACATTTTGCCTCATAACTACGGTGTAATATATCGCACGTTCATAAGTCTTATGTCTACGTATTTGGGGATGCAGCCGATTCCTATG
Organism: Lepomis macrochirus; assembly: GCA_024633595.2. Lineage (NCBI taxonomy): Eukaryota > Metazoa > Chordata > Actinopteri > Centrarchiformes > Centrarchidae > Lepomis > Lepomis macrochirus. Next base: position 3,277,742 of record JALXJV020000012.1, on the reverse strand, counting down.
GTATATGACACGCCTTTGTGCGATCACGCTTTCATTTTGCTGAAATTGCAAAACTGGAAAACCTATTTTAATTAACTCCTCCGAAGCCGCCAAGTCCGATCGACACGAAACTTTGCACAGACCATCACTGGACCAAGCCGAAGAAAGTTTGTAGAGGGAATTTTGATTCGACAAAAAAGGCCGAATTACAGGCTAACAAATATTTGCGTAAAACGCTAAAAACACGAAATATAACATAACTCTGGCTTGGAAAGGCCGATCAACACAAAACTTGAGGACCTTATCTGCCCTGCCCCTAGAAGGCCTCTGCAAAATTTGGTTCATTTCGCCGCTAGTTGGCGCTACCCAAAAAAAATTCCCATTGACTTACATTCATCTCATATCTCCATAACCACAAGTCTGATTCTAACCAAATTTGGGTCAATTGTTTCTGATGGGCCCCTGATGACACCACAAAAATTTGGTGAACTTCGGCCTAAAGGTGGCGCTGTAATCGAAGCTCAAATCCCGTCAGAAGCCCCATTGAAATGAATGGGATTTCAAACCAGAACACATTTTCATAAGGTTTGGAATGGCCGATCAACACCAAACTTGGAGACCTTATCCGACATGACCTCCCGAAGGCCTGTGTCTAATTTGGTGCCAATCGGTCAAACGGTGGCGCTCTTCATCATATATCAAAAAAACTCCCATTCACTTACATGCATTTCATATCTCCAGTACCGCAGCTCCGATCGACACCAAATTTGGGTCACTTCTTCACCGAGGGGCCCCGATGACAGCTGAGCGACTTGGTGCAATTCGGCCAAAAGGCGGCGCCGTAATCGAAGCTCAAACGCCGTCGCTAAGCCCATTCATTTCAATGGCATTTTCAAACATGCCGCGTTTGGCCTCGGTTCGGGGAGGCCCGTCGGGACCTCACTCGGGGACCTTACGCTGGACGTCGGCTGAGCGCCGGGACGACTTCGCAGCACTCAGCGGCGTAGGGGCGACTGGCGACAGGTGGCTTGGACCTCGTTTACAACTGCTCGCAGTTCTAGTTATTAGGGGTCCAAGCCCGAGTGAGCATGGAACCAGCGATTGCAAGGCATCGCGGGGCCATACCACGAGTGGCATGGAACCCTATTGGAATCGTTAGGGTTTTATTATTATTTTATTCTTCCGTGAAGAAAAGCGATACTGCAGCATACCCCAAAATGCTAGGGACGCGAAACTCACAGGGTAGGTTCACATCACCGCGAGCGACCGCAGGCGAAAAATTCGCACACTTCTACCGCTAGGGCGCTATAACAAAGATTTCCGACATTTTGCCCTCTCACTCCCGCATACAATCACGCATATTCAAAACCTTATATCCACGCTGCTCGGGGATCAAGCTGAATCTCGTGGTATAGGCCACGCCCATTTCCGCCTAAACTTTTTTCGAAGCTACGTCGCGAAAACTGAAAAACCTATTTTAATTAACTCCTCCGAAGCCGCAAGTCCGATCGACACGAAACTTGGCACGGATAATCTCTGGACCGAGCTCTACAAAGTTTGTAGAGGGAATTTTGATATCGCAAAAACTGTCGCAATTATACGCTAACAAACGCTTATGAAAACGCTCATAAAAGGAAGTGATGTCAGATCTCAGGTTAGGAGTGGCCGATCAACACCAAACTTCAGGACCTTATGTAGGAGACCCCCTGAAGGGCTGTGCAAAATTTCATGCAATTCGCCGCTAGTTGGCGCTACCCAAAAAAATCCCATTGACTTTACATTCATTTTATATCTCCAGAACCACAAGTCCGAATCAAACCAAATTTGGGTCAATACTTCCCCATGGGCCCCTGATGACACCACAAAAAATTGGTGCACTTCGGCCTAAAGGTGGCGCTGTAATCGAAGCTCAAATGCCCCATTCATTTCAATGGGAATTTCAACCAAAGCACATTTTGCCTCATAACTACGGCACACTACATCGCACATTCATAAATCTTATGACTACGTGTTTGGGGATGCTGCCGATTCCAATGGTAGAGGACACGCCTCTTAGCGATGACGATTTCATTTCACTAAATTGCAATCACTGCAAAACCTATTTTAATTAACTCCTCCGAGCCGCTAAGTCCGATCGACACGAAACTTGGCACAGACCATCTCTGGACCGAGCCGAAGAAAGTTTGTAGAGGGAATTTTGATTCGACAAAAAAGGCCGAATTACAGGCTAACAAATATTTGCGTAAATCGCTAAAACACGAAGTATAACATAACTCTGGCTTGAAAGGCCGATCAACACCAAACTTGGGGACCTTATGCGGCTGGACTTCCCGAAGGCCTGTGTCAAATTTGGTGCCAATCGCCAAGCGGTGGCGCTGTTCATCATATATCAAAACTCCCATTCACTTACATGCATATAATATCTCCACTACCGCGAGCTCCGATCGACACCAAATTTGGGTCACTTCTTCACCAAGGGGGCCTGATGACAGCTGAGCGATTTGGTGCGATTCGGCCAAAAGGCGGCGCCGTAAACGAAGCTCAAACGCCGTCGCCGAGCCCATTCATTTCAATGGCATTTTCAAACACGCAGCATTTCGCCTCGATTCGGAGCGGCCCGTCGGGACCTCTCTCGGGGGCCTCACGCCGGACGTCGGCGGACGCCGGGACGACTTCGCACGCCCTCAGCGGGCGTAAGGGGCGACTGGCGACAGGTGGCTTGGACCCGCTTACAACTGCTTCGCAGTTCTAGTTAGGGTCCAAGCCCGAGTGGACTGGGAACCCGCGATTGCAGGCATCGCGGTTCCCAGTACCAGCGTGCGTGGGAACCCTATTGGAATCGCTCGCTTTTATTCTATTTCTTATTTTTTTCTTCCGTGCATAAAACTCATACTGCAGCATACCCCATAACTGCTAGGGACGCGAAACTCACAGGGTAGGTCACATTCACTGCACGTAACTCAGGCGCAAAAAATTCGCACACTTCTACCGCTAGGGCGCTATACGCAAGGTCAACGCGTTTGGGCTTGGACCTCTCGACTACTGAAGGCATATATCAAAACCTTATATCCACGCGTTCGGGGATCCAGCTGAATCTCCTGGTATAGGCCACGCCCATTTCCGCCTAAACTTTTTTCGAGCTACATCGCGAAAACTGAAAAACCTATTTTAATTAACTCCTCCGAAGCCGCCAGTCCGATCGCCACGTAAACTTGGCACGGATAATCTCTGGACCGAGCTCTACAAAGTTTGTAGAGGGAATTTTGATATCACAAAAATGTCGCAATTATACGCTAACAAACGTTTGCAAAAACGCTACTAACAGGAAGTGAGGCGATAACTTCGGATTGGAATGGCCGATTGACACCAAATTTGGACCATTCATTTGGGACGCCCCTGAGGGCCTGTGCAACATTTAGTGCAACTCGCCCCTAGGTGGCGCTCTTTAATCCAGAAAATTAGTTCCTCTATAACCACAAGTCACATTGACATGAAACCAGTGCCCAATTGTTCAGCATGGTCCCTTGATGCCAGGCACCAAAGGGGACCCTAATGTGCCTATAGGTGGCGCTGCTATTGCAGATTACAGACGAAAATGTTTTTCCCATTGACTTACATGCAATTTATATCTCCATAACCATAAATCCGATTGACACCAAATTTGGGTCAATTGTTACCCATGGGCCCCTGATGACACCACAAAAATTTGGTGCAGTTCGGCCAAACGGTGGCGCTGTAATCTAAGCTCAAATGCCCCATTCATTTCAATGGGATTTTCAACCACAGCACATTTTGCCTCATAACTACGCCATAATACATCGCACATTCATAACTCTTATGTCTACGTGTTTGGGGATGCAGCCGATTCCGACGGTATAGGACACGCCTCTGTGCGATGACGATTTTATTTTTGCTGAAATTGTAAAAAATGGAAAACTTATTTTAATTAACTCCTCCGAAGCCGCAACTCCGATCGACACCAAACTTTGCACAGACCATCTCTGGACCAAGCCGAAGAAAGTTTGTAGAGGGAATTTTGATTCGACAAAAACGGCCGAACTACAGGCTAACAAATATTTGCGAAAACGCTAAAAACACGAGTACAACATAACTCTGGTTTGGAAAGGCCGATCAACACAAAACTTGACGACCTTATCTGCCCTGCCCCTAGAAGGCCTGTGCAAAATTTCGTGCAATTCGCCGCTAGTTGGCGCTACCCGAAAAAAATCCCATTGACTTTACATTCATTTTATATCTCCACAACCACAAGTCCGAATCAAACCAAATTTGGGTCAATTGTTACCCATGGGCCCCTGATGACACCACAAAAATTTGGTGCAGTTCGACCTAACGGTGGCGCTGTAATCTAAGCTTAAATGCCCCATTCATTTCAATGGGATTTTCAACCAAAGCACATTTTGCCTCATAACTACGGCCTAATACATCGCACATTCATAAATCTTATGTCTACGTGTTTGGGGGATTCAGCCGACTCCCACGGTATAGGACACGCCTCTTTGCGATGACGATTTCATTTTGCAAAATCGCACAAAATGGAAAACCTTTTTTAATTAACTCCTCCGAAGCCGCAAGTCCGATCGACACGAAACTTTGCACAGAGCATCTCTGGACCAAGCCGAAGAAAGTTTGTAGAGGGAATTTTGATTCGACAAATAAAGGCCGAATTACAGGCTAACAAATATTTCGCGAAAACGCTAAAACACGAAGTATAACATAACTCTGGCTTGGAAAGGCCGATCACCACAAAACTTGAGGACCTTATCTGCCCTGCCCCTAGAAGGCCTCTGCAAAATTTGGTTCATTTCAGCGCTAGTTGGCGCTACCCAAAAAAATTCCCATTGACTTACATTCATTTCAGATCTCCATAACTGCAAGCCACTTTCATTTACAAATATGGTCTTTTCTGCTCCACAGGCCCCGTCTTGGCTCTGGGGCCCGTGATTATGGCACAATTAATCATGGCGGGCCCGGGACGACTTCAGCGCCTCAGCTGAGTGAGGCGACTGGCGACAGGTGGCTTGGACCCCGTTTACAACTGCTCGCAGTTCTAGTTATTATTATTATTCTTCCGTGAAGAAAACCCCGACTGCAGCATACCCCAAAAATGCTAGGGACGCGAAACTCACAAGGTAGGTCCAAAAAAGCGCAGCGACCGCAGGCAAAAAAATTCGCACACTTCTATCGCTAGGGGGCGCTGTAAGCAAGGTCAACGCGTTTGGGCTTGGATCTCCCGCCTACGAAGGAATATATCAATAACCTTATATCCACGCGTTCGGGGGATCGAGCTGAATCTCCTGGTATAGGCCACGCCCATTTCCGCCTAAACTTTTTTCGAGCTACAGCGCGAAAACTGAAAAACCTATTTTAATTAACTCCTCCGAAGCCGCGAATCCGATCGACACGAAACTTGGCACGGATAATCTCTGGACCGAGCTCTACAAAGTTTGTCGAGGAAATTTTGATCCGACAAAAACTGTCGCAATTATACGCTAACAAACGTTTGCGAAAAACGCTATTAACAGGAAGTGAGGGCATAACTTCGGATTGGAATGGCCGATCGACACCAAATTTGGAACACTAAGGTGCCATGGGCGCCTGAGAGCCTGTGCAAAGTTTGGTGCAGCTGGCCCCTAGGTGGCGCTCTTTAATCCAGATAATTTGTTCCTCCATAACCACAAGTCACATTGATATGAATCCTGTGCCGAATTGTTCAGCATGGTCCCCTGATGCCAGGCACCAAAGGGGACCCTAATGTGCCCATAGGTGGCGCTGTTATTGCAGCTTAAAGACGAAATTTTTTTTCCCATTGACTTACATTCATTTTATATCTCCAGAACCCCAGGTCCGATTGACACCAAATTTGGGTCATTTGTTCCCCATGGGGCCCTGATGATACCATACAAATTTGGTGCAGTTCGGCCTAAAGGTGGCGCTACAATCGAAGCTGAAATGCCGTCAGAAGCCCCATTGAAATGAATGGGATTTCAAACCAGCACACTTTTTCACAAGGTTTGGAATGGCCGATCAACACCAAACTTGGGGACCTTATGCGGCTGGACTTCCGAAGGCCTGTGTCAAATTTGGTGTCAATCGGCCAAACGGTGGCGCTCTTCATCATATCTTAAAAATTCTCCCATTCACTTACATGCATTTTATATCTCCAGAAACGCTGGTCTGATTGACACCAAATTTGGGTCAATTGTTCCCCATGGGGCCCTGATGACACCACAAAACTTTGGTGCAGTTCGGCCTAAAGGTGGCGCTACAATCGAAGCTGAAATGCCGTCAGAAGCCCCATTGAAATGAATGGGATTTCAAACCAGCACATATTTTCACAAGGTTTGGAATGCCCGATCAACACCAAACTTGAGGACCTTATGCGGCTGGACTTCCCGAAAGCCTGTGTCCAATCTGATGCGAATCGGCCAAACGGTGGCGCTGTTCATCATATATCAAAAAAACTCCCATTGACTTACATGCATTTTATATCTCCACTACCGTGGCTCCGATCGACACCAAATTTGGGTCACTTCTTCACCGAGGGGCCCTGATGACAGCTGAGCGATTTGGTGCGATTCGGCCAAAAGGCGGCGCCGTAATCGAAGCTCAAACGCCGTCGCTAAGCCCATTCGTTTCAATGGCATTTTCAAACGCCGCATTTCAGCCTCGCTCGAGCTGACCCGTCGAGACCTGACTTCGGGGACCTCACGCGGGACGTCGGCGGGCCGGGACGACTTCAGCGCCCTCAGCGGCGAAGAGGCGACTGGCGCCGGGGGGCTTGGACCCCGTTTACAACTGCTCGCAGTTCTAGTTACTGTTATTATTATTATCATTAACATTACTATAAATATCTGTACCATTTTTCATTCAGTCTATAGCACCATCACCTTTATTGTCTGTACCTCTATGTGTATACTGTGTAGGCTGCCTCCCTCTGCTCTCTCTCTCTTGCTCTCTCTCTCTCTCTCTTTCTCTTGCTCTCTCTCTCTCTCTCTCTTTCTCTTGCTCTCTCTCTCTCTCTCTCCCCCTCACCCCAACCGGTCGAGGCAGATGTCCGCCCACCATGAGCCATGGTTCTGCTCGAGGTTTTTGCCTCTTAAAAGGAAGTTTTTCCTTGCCTGTGTCGGCCTAGTGCTGCTCTTGGTGGGAATTGTTGGGCTTCTGTAAATAACTTCAGAGTATGGTCTAGACCTGCTCTTTATGAAAAGCGCTGTGAGATAACTGTTGTTGTGATTTGGGGCTATATTAATAAAATTGAATTGAAAAATTGAATTGAATCTTGTTCACCGTGGTAAACTTCAATGTAGCGGCGCTCAGCTAGGGTCTTATGAGTATCCCCACACCCGCCTGGCGCCTCACACCTTGAGCAACTCCAGAGAAGAATAATGTCCATCCCCTATCAAGGAGCACGGTTCCAGAACCAAGACTGTGCGTGGAGGTCAGCCCTACCAGATCTAATTGGTAGCGCTCCATCTCCCGCACAAGTTCTGGCTCCTTCCCCCACAGAGAGGTGACGTTCCATGTCCCCAGAGCCAGCCTCTGCCGCCAGAGTCGGGTCTGTCGAGGCCCCTGACCTTCACCGCCAGCCATGTGGCAGCGCACCCGACCCCTGTGGATCTTCCGATGGATGGTGGGTCCAAAGGATGTAGAGGGGGATGCCACGTAGCTTTTTCGGGCTGTGCCCGGCCGGGCTCCGTGGCAAACCCGGCCACCAGGCGCTCGCCGACGAGCCCTCCCTCTGGGCCTGGCTCCAGACGGGGGCCCCGGGCTTCCTCCGGGCAGGGTCTCTCCTCCTCTTATGTGATCTACCATCAGGGGTCTTTGTGAACCATTCAAAATTCAAAACAGTTTTTCATAAAAATGAATTCATGTTATGAATCCTGTCATGTGAAGTCCATCGCTCTCTGTCTGCCACACTTCTCTCATCCTGCAGCCTGTTGCGTTTTTCCTTTCGTTGCTGCCTTCAAAATAAAAGCGCATAAGCCATGTGTCGGGGCTGGATCAAATGAATGATGTGTATTTGATATTATTGGATCATTTTTATACAAGTAATATTCTGTTTGAAATAAATAAACTATTTTGTGTTTCTTCAGTTTTGTGCAAGAGGAATTAAAGGCTTATCCCAAATATAGGCAAGGCCAATTCAGTGATTTTAGCAAAGAAAAGCCTGGACTATTACTCAAAGTTTTACTTTATGTCTTATAGTCTAACCCATCGTCTAATGGAGAAAAACATTTGCTCTGATGCAAGACTTATTTGCAGACGCCTGCTGCATATTACTTCTTATTCTTCTTCGAATGTACGTATTCAACATAGTGATGAGTGTCTGCACTGCCTGAATTCTTACAGAAGAAAAAGAACGTAGTGATGAAACCTTTGCATATCCAGTCTATAGACAAAACACACTCTCTTGCACTGTTTGTCCATTTGGGCTATTGTGGAAACATGGCGGTGCAACATAGTAACATCCATGTAAGAAGAGCCGTGGTGTATGTAGATAGTAATGTCTCATTCTAAGGTAATAAAAACATAACGGTTCATTATGTAAGGTCTTTATACACCACTGAAAACATAGAAATGGATCTTAGATTGTTTCTGTCAGTAGATCCTCAGAAATATTACACACTGGACCTTATAAGGATGTGGTTCCATTGTATGAAATGCAGAAGAAATATCTGCAAACAGGAGCCCAAAGTGGGATTTTGATTTATCTAACTGCTTATAGTGGCTAATCAGTATAAAAAGCTTGGCATCCTCTGCTCCCCTCCCCACCCGACTGGCAAATTGCAGGGGATCAAGTCTCCATCTACAGATGATAACTTCATAATTAGTAATGTTCAGGCAACAGGCCTCAAATCATTTAGTTGCCTCGGTTTGCTGATCCTAGGAACTGCAATCACTGTGAAAGATTTACAGATAGTGGGAATTGCCATTTGTTTGATTGAGGACCCAGACCTTTAAATATGAACCTCCCCTGACACCGAAGACTTTAAAACCTGGTTCCATTTGAACTTTAATGTCCTTAGGCCTGCGGTTTTTCTGCTGACTGTGGAACCAAAGGTCTTCACGCCCACCACCCCAGAAACTGCCTTTACCACCTGAGAGACTGGAGCGTGACCCGGCTAAACCTGCTACTGCAGGTAAGAACCACCTGAGAAACTGTTGCTTTGAGAGCTCAGGAGTAGGTGATGTGGGGACAGTACTGAAGAGTTATGTGGTGGTGATGAGCTGGACTGTGTTTCTGGTCTCTCAGTATTACAGAGTGTCTCCTACCTGGCTGGAACCAGCCAATGGCAACTTACCTGGTACCCATCAGACAGGTGAGGTTCTGCTCATCAGATGGAATCTTTCCGTCTCCCAGTTTGATTGACTGGTGTGTTTTTGTGCATTTTCAGGAGTGTGTCTGGTTTTGGAGCTGAGAGATGAAAGCAGCAGGCGGGAGGAGCCCTGCGGACGACCTGCTCTACCTGAGTACAGAGGATACTGCCAGTAAGACCATCGCTCCCTGTACAAACTACCAGTCTGACCCCTGTACAAACTACCAGTCTGACCCCTGTACCAACTACCAGTCTGGCCCCTGTACCGACTACCAATCTGAGTATAGTACCAACTACCAATCTGGACCCTGTACCAACTACCAGTCTGACTATAGTACCAACTACCAGTCTGATCCCTGTACCAACTACCAGTCTGACTGTAGTACCAACTACTAGTCTGACTATAGTACCAACTACCAGTCTGACCCCTGTGCCAATTACCAGTCTGACTATAGTACCAACTACCAGTCTGACTATAGTACCAACTACCAGTCTGACCCCTGTACCAACTACCAGTCTGACCCCTGTGCCAATTACCAGTCTGACTATAGTACCAACTACCAGTCTGACTATAGTATCAACTACCAGTCTGACTATAACACCAGCTACCAGTCTGACTATAGTACCAGCTATCAGTCTGACTATAGTACCAACTACCAGTCTGACTATAATACTAGCTACCAGTCTGACCCCTGTGCCAACTACCAGTCTGACCCCTGTACCAACTACCAGTCTGACTATAGTATCAACTACCAGTCTGACTATAACACCAGCTACCAGTCTGACTATAGTACCAACTACCAGTCTGACTATAATACTAGCTACCAGTCTGACCCCTGTGCCAACTACCAGTCTGACCCCTGTACCAACTACCAGTCTGACTATAGTACCAACTACCAGTCTGATTATAGTAACAGCTACCAGTCTGACTATAGTACCAACTACCAGTGTGACTATAGTACCAACTACCAGTCTGACTATAGTACCAACTACCAGTCTGTCTATAGTATCAACTACCAGTCTGACTATAGTACCAACTACCAGTCTGATTATAGTAACAACTACCAGTCTGACTATAGTATCAACTACCAGTCTGACGCCTGTACCAACTACCAGTCTGACCCCTGTACCAACTACCAGTCTGACTATAGTATCAACTACCAGTCTGACTATAGTATCAACTACCAGTCTGACTATAGTTCCAGCTACCAGTCTGTCTATAGTATCAACTACCAGTCTGACGCCTGTACCAACTACCAGTCTGACCCCTATACCAACTACCAGTCTGACTGTAGTATCAACTACCAGTCTGACTATAGTACCAACTACCAGTCTGACTATAGTATCAACTACCAGTCTGACTATAGTACCAACTACCAGTCTGACTGTAGTATCAACTACCAGTCTGACTATAGTACCAACTACCAGTCTGACTGTAGTATCAACTACCAGTCTGACTATAGTATCAACTACCAGTCTGACTATAGTATCAACTACCAGTCTGACTATAGTTCCAGCTACCAGTCTGTCTATAGTATCAACTACCAGTCTGACTATAGTATCAACTACCAGTCTGACTATAGTATCAACTACCAGTCTGACTATAGTATCAACTACCAGTCTGACTATAGTATCAACTACCAGTCTGACTATAGTATCAACTACCAGTCTGATGCCTGTACCAACTACCAGTCTGACCCCTGTACCAACTACCAGTCTGACTGTAGTATCAACTACCAGTCTGACTATAGTATCAACTACCAGTCTGACTATAGTATCAACTACCAGTCTGACTATAGTATCAACTACCAGTCTGACTATAGTTCCAGCTACCAGTCTGTCTATAGTATCAACTACCAGTCTGACTATAATACCAACTACCAGTCTGACTCCATTATCTAGTCCGATTCACCTGTACAGGTGTGTTTGTGTCATTATCAGATGTACAGTCTCCACCTGTCTGTCCCGGCAGGTTGCACTATAAGGAGCATTTGGTGGCTCTGATTAACCGTTGCAGTGCTGACCCAGCCGTCCTCTTCAGCCCGGCAGAAATGATGGCGGAGATGCAGCGCTGGCATGTCGCTGTACCGACCAGGAAACCAGACGAACCGGAGCCTCTGTACGCACACCGTCTCCGCCTGGTTAGTGACATCAGCAGAACCATAAACAGTTTATTTGTAACAATCCTTTAAAATCCCTTTAACCCTTAAATTCCCCTGAAAATATCTGGATGCTGAGACCCTTCCTCTGACCTCTGAAAAGGTTTGACCCTTTAACAGCCCTTAATGTGAAAAGGCCTTAATTAACACAGGAAGTAGAATTTAATTTGAAAATCTCTTTTGTGGACAAAATAATGGAAACGAAATGGACACATATATGAAGGGATCATTATGGAGTTTTCTGCAGGGATTAAGGGAAAAAATGTACAAAATCAAACATCATCCTTTGAATTAAAGTTCAAAGTGTGTTTCTTGCTGCTGATGCTGCTGCACACTGGAGGACACAGATTTTGGGTCCGGTTCAGTATGAACAGTCACGGGGGTGTTCCCGATCTGAGGCAGGTTGGAACAGATTATTGGCAGTGGTGTAGTCTAGTTTTTTCTAGTGAGTATACTGTGACCCAGCGTGACGTCCCATAAGCGCCACTACCCTCACTACTAGTATGCATGTACATGTAATAGCTTAGGCTGTGTGTTATCAACAACGCAAAGACTTTAACAGCCAATCAGAGTTACAGGTGGGAAAGGCGTCACTTTGAGTTCAAATGTGGTGGGGACGTTTTAGGGCTCAGATTAGAGCTGTGACAGAACACTTATGGTATGAGATGTGACAATCCAGAATATTTAGGTCACGAGATCAAGACTAGAAGATATTTTACTAGTATTTTTAAAAATATTCATTGATGAGTACACTATTGGGGGGTCTGGGGGTCCTCCCCCAGAAGACTTTGAGCATTAAACATTTAATTTCCTGCATTCTGGACACATTTTCTGCACCAATTTATGGTGGAAATGTCTAATGTTTAGTGTTAATCACCATCTAACTCAGCTACATTTAGCCTTAGATCTTATATGAATCTGGCAATTTTCAATGCACATTCCACAGAGCAAGTTGCAACTGTTATTAACAATAATGGAAAGCTGAGGCTTTTCAGTAGCAGTAATAACAATGAACAGGCCTGTGTGCAGTTCTATCACCAAAACTCATTCATTACAGAATATTAGGACTGAGGACACCAAAACGGGTCCACATCCTCACAGGCTCACTTAACTTCCAAAAACGTAGGTTATGTACTTTATCAGCTTAAATGCATCAGCAAGCATCCAGGAACTGTACACACACACACACACACACACACACACACACACACACACACACACACACACACACACACACACACGCAGTGAATGCGAGATACAGTATCCCGCATTCACTGATCCATTGACGTTAGTTAACTAGTTCTAGATTCAACAGACCAACAATGCTGTTACAGTTCCGTTACTGATAGCGTTAATGATAACAGGCCTATAAGCTATTTTCACTCACCAGGTAACGTTACGGTAACATCAGCCTCATCTGGCTCGTGTTCTGTGTTTCAGTAACTTTAACGTTCCTGTCATGGTGTCACTCGGAGCGGCAGCAGCTTCTGCAGGCTGACGGAAACACTAAAAGACTTTAGTTTGCGTTTGCTCGCATTTCACATCTCCTTCAGTGATTCACATTAGTTAATTTCAAACTTGCGGCGAGTGACCGCCACGCAGCTGTGTTGTTGTTTGGTAGCTGACGTCAGATCCCGGTCACAGGCCACGGAGGCCGCAAACGTCAGTTCAGAGCTTCACAACACAAACTGGGTGAATTTATGAATGAACTTGTGGAAGTTCTGCCACAAAACGATGTTGTTAGGTATCATCTCGCTATTTTAAGCAGGTATACGGAAATCTTTGACTATTCCTACTGGGTATACGGCGTATACCTGCGTATCACGTAGACTACACCACTGATTATTGGACTCTCATTGTTCAGAGGACATTGAACTTTCCTTTTTGTCCTTCAGGCCATTCTACCTGCCCAGGGAGTTTGGTCAGGTGTTTGTCACTGTGGTGTACGTTCACCCCCTTACCAACATCAAGACTGCGGCAGGAGTAATATATGACACAATGACCAAATTAGAAAACATTGCACCTGATTCCCCTGAGCTGGTACATGGGCATTTAATTTGTTGTACCATCAAAAATTTACTGCCTACCTTCTACCAATATGTTAATTGTCTCACAAGACGGGAGAGCACACTTGACTTGTGCTTTGGAAATATCAAGGACGCTTACAGTGGGTATCCAAATGCACCTCTTGGGAGCTCCAATCACAATGTGGTCCACCTGGTCCCCCACTATAAGCAGAGGCTTAAATCTAGCAACCCTGACATAAGTTATTAACAAGTGGGGGAGGAGTCGATGGAGTCTTTTAACGGGTGTTTTGACTGTACAACTTGGAATACTTTTTTAACACTTACAGGAACCTGAAGAACTTAACTCTGTGGTGACAGAGTTAAGTTCAGTTAACAGTTTTGTGCGGACAGAAACAAAAACATTAAGGTTTTTCCGAATGATAAATCATGGGTAAATAGGGAGCTTAAAGAAGCACTGACAAAGAGGAGGCGTGCTTTTGAGCAGGGGGAGGTGTCCCAAATGACAGTTATACAAAAGGAAATATAAATTAAACATAGAAGGGAAGATGAGGGACAACGATTTAAGGCAGGCATGGCAGGGAGTGTACACAGTGATCGGGAAGGAGGAGAAGAAAAGACGTTAGCAGTAATGGAGATGATATGACTTTTGCAAATGATCTAAATACATTCTGTGCTAGATTTGACACATCTGATTTTTGCACTGAACGTAATGTGATTAGACAACATCTGGACTATGGCCAGCCCTTGGTTATAACAGCAGAGGAAGAGGGTAAAATTTGTACAAAGATCAATCCACATAAGGCAGCTGGACCGGACGGGATCAGAGGTTGGGTTCTGAAGGAGTGTAGGGAACGACTTTGCCCTGTGTGCAGACAACTTTTTCAAATGTCCCTGGATTTACACCAGATTCCCAGGAATGGAAAACTTCAAGACCGTCTGTCTTAGATGATTATTGACCAGTTGCTTTAACATCAATTGTTATGAAAACTCTTGAGAGGACTGTCTTAAACCAGGTCCTCAAAGAAGGGCAACATAAATTGGACCCACTGCAATTTACATGTAGGAATGAGAGGAGTACAGAGAATGCTTTGTTATTTATGCTGCATAATATTTATTGTCATCTTGACCGGCCCAAGCAATACATACGTGTTCTTTTTGTAGACTTTTCATCTGCCTTGAAACCATCAGAGCCCAGTTTATGATGGAGAGACTAATGCAGTTAGGAGTAAATGTCCACATCATCAGATGGGTAGAGTCTTTTTTGACTGAGCGAGAACAGTGTGTCAGAGTAAATAAGGCAGTGTCTTCTGTTATTACTAACACAGGGGCTCCACAAGGGGGCACTGTTTCCCCAGTCTTCTTTACCCTTTATACAAATGAATGTAGAAGCAACACACCTGAGCATGTTACTGTTAAATTTGCTGACGATACAGCGATCGTTGGTTTGATTAAAGATGACGAGGAGACCAGCTAACTGGAGCGGGTTGTGCCGTTTATGGGTTGGTGTATTGCGAGTTTTCTTCTGTTGAACAAGAAAATGAAAGAAATCATTTTTGACTTCAGAAGTGTTAACACACAGTTACTATGGAGGGAGAGAGTACTGAAATGGTAGATGATCATAAATACTTAGGAACAATAACTGATGCAAAACTGTCATGGAATTTTAATACAGACGTTATTTAAAAGAAAGGGTTGCAGCGTAAACTAAGACTTTTTCATGTGGACAGAGAGATATTGGCCCTCTTCTATCGCTCCTTTGTGGAGAGAATACTAACTTTTTGTTCCGTTGCCTGGTTTTTCACATTGTTGGTCAATAATAAAAATAAACGGCATAAGATAGTTAATATGTTCAGTAAGATTGCCGCGGTACAGCAGACTAGCATGACGATGATTTCTGTCCAAGGGAGCCTCAGAGAGTCCCTGAGTCTGGGTCCCTGAGACAAGCAGAGATGAGATTCATCTGCATTTGAACATGTTCCTCCTCAGTTGTTGGACGTTGGCCAGGATTAGAGAGGGCAGGGGAATCTTTGCAGTAAACCGTAAACCTTTATATCCCTCTTTTCCTGAAATGAGCAACGTTCCTGAAGTAATTTATATAAAATGCCTATCTTTAATCCAGTCAGGGCGAGACAGCGTGAAACCAACAGAACAATAGAAAAACCTCTGAACTGTGGAGACAAGTTCTTATTATATAGATATTAATATTTTACAGAGAGATTCACTTTGAGCATGTACCGATGATGAGCTGTTAACAGATACTGACTGTTTTTTATTGTGTCATGCTGCCTCCCATCAGCCAATCATAGCGCAGGATTCTGTCTGTGTGTCCTCAGACTCTGACCAATAGCGTTCCTCTCAGGAAACAGCGACGCTTTCCACTCAACGACGACCTCTGCTCTCTGACCTCTGCTGTGGCTCCTGGAGCTCCGCCCCCTCACCTGCTGCTGAGCGACTGACTGACTCTACCCCCTCCTCACACAGCAGCCAATCAGGAGGCAGTGATCTGTGTCACCATAGTAACCACTAACTTTTAGTTAGGAGACAAAGCCGGCATCAGTGATGTCACAGCAGGTTTTCATGTACTGTGACATCACTGATAAGGTGTGCGGTCAGAACCAGATGACATTGCTGAGTGGGCGTGGTCCTTTCTCAATCCCAGTGACATCATCAGTCTGCTGTTGGACCAAACATGCAGCAAGCAGCCAATCAGAGTTCAGGACTGATGCTCACCTCACTTTTAATTATTCATGTTAGTGTCGGCTGAAGCCGCTGCAGCAGGCGTTCCCTTAATAAGCACTTTGAGACATCGTTCTAATGAGCTAACGATGCTAACAAGTCTCCTCTGTATTTAAGTATCCAATTCTGCACCAGTTAGCCTTTGTTAGCATGTGTTAATGCAGGTAAACGTGTCTTCTGAATGGGAGTTGAACCCACAACCTTCTTCTGCTTTATTTCTTTCTACACTTTAACTGTTTGAATATTTAATAAATATTATCTTAATACACTTCCTCTCTTTTGTTTCCATGACAACCTACTGATTTCAGCCGTTTCACAAAGGTCATCTTTGTTGAAGTCAGAACATGTTTAGTTTGCAGAGGTTGTTTGTCTCACAGAAAGTGCTTTAGTTCATTTTAATTAGTGTCTTGTCAGACAGATCGCTTTACGTGTCGCTACAGTAAAGGCTAACTTCTGCTAACGTTATCTCAGTTAGCTGTGCAGCAGGGCGGAGCCATTAATCGTTTTCAAATTGAACGCGATTAGCTAATCGTGGAGACGGAACTTTAAATGTAGGTTAGTTAAACATCTGATCAGTTTTAACAGTCATGCAGTTACAGATTCATGCAGTTGTCATCCTTGTGTGAAAGATCTGCTAACAAATCACAAGCACCATGCTCCTCCTGTTACGGTCCTACTCACCAATCAGAGCGAACAGAGGGCGTGTACATTTTACAACAACATGCGAAACTATTGGAAAACTTGAGGCGATGGCGCCGGCCGAACAGACTCTGGCAGCGGCAGTGCTGCGGTTTTGTCCAGGATCAACTCACACTGAAGTGTTTCAGCAGCGGAGCGTTCAGCTGCCCCACGTTGTTGACATGTTGTTAATTTGTCATTTTGTTTGCTTGAACTACAAATAAGAGCTCTCTTAGAGCCGGTTCTGCTCCTGTTCTGTTTTGCCTGCCTGATTTTGCTGATTTATTCAGATTTTGTTGATTTGTTCAGTTGTCCTTGATTTTTGTGCTTCTAACATGGTTAAGTAGCTACATAGTTAAACTGATCCTTTTTTGTCTGTTTTAAGTGTGTTTACTGTTGATATACAATTGGGTTTTATTTTGAAAGTCAGCCGAATTCTCTCTGCCGTCCTGTGTCTGACTTCCTGCCCAGCTCGTCTGCTCTGTGCTTCTTGTGCTCGGGATGCCGGAGCCTGAGCCTGCCTTCTCCTGGCAGTCTAAAGCTCCTGTGCTAGCGGTGTAAACACCAACACTCCCACGGGCTCGCAGTCCGTGTTGAGTCAGTGTAAATGATTGGCCAGAACGAAGCAACGCAGCTTCATTTGTATAGCACAGTTCATACACCAGGCTATATAAACATACTAAAGGTCATTCACACCAATAAAAATCCAGACTAAGAGGATCTAGCCTTGACTTGGTAGAGTAGGCCGTGTTAAATAGAAAAGTCTCTAGCTTTGACTTAGTCAGAGGTCGGGGCCAGCACTGCAGGAGATAATGGACCAAGTGTTTTAACCTCCACACGCCGATGAAGCTGTTAGGGCCCGTGTCCACCAAAGCATTTTTTACCAGCTGAAAACGCCTAGTCAGCTAGTCTTCTCAAAACGCCCAACAGTGAGCGCTAGCGGGCGTTTTTGAGGCACAGCGTTTTCTAGATACAGTCTGTTTTTTTCCGACTGCTTTGGTTGCTATGATACATCAAATCCGTGGTTGCAAATAGTTCTTCCTAACGTTACTTGATGTAAAAATGTCAACACCAGAGTAGGCTACTTGCTCTGGCCCTCGCGCTGTATGAAGAGAAGTTGGTGGGTTCGGCGACTACTACCGTTTGGTCCAAGAGCTGAGGTTGGACGAAGCCCGGTTCCAGGATAGTAACTGTTGCTACGGTGTGGTATTTGTCCCAGAAATACCAGTACCAATACTCAGAAAAAAATGCTTTGGTGGACACGGGGCCTTAGTGATGAACGTGATCAGTGAGATCAGGTTCAGATCAGAGACCTGAATATGCTGGGTGTCAGTTTGTTTGCTTTCCACTTATTCTTCTGGTTTCTTTGGATGGTTGTTTTACTTTCAGACCTCTGAAGCTAGTCTCTCTGACCTTCGCAATGAGTCCTCAGATCTCTGCAACTAGTCCCCAATCTTCTGGAACTAGTCTCTCTGACCTCTGCAACTAGTCTCTCTAACCTCTGCAACTAGTTTCCAGACCTCTGCAACTAGTCTCTCTGACCTCTGCAACGAGTCCTCTGCAACTAGTCCTCAAACCTCTGCAACTAGTCCCCAATCGTCTGCAACTAATCTCTCTGACCTCTGCAACTAGTCCTCAAACCTCTGCAACTAGTCCCCAATCATCTACAACTAATCTCTCTGACATCTGCAACTAGTCCTAAGACCTCTGCCACTAGTCTCTCTGACCTCTGCAAGTAGTCCTCTGACCTCTGCAACGAGTCCTCAGATCTCTGCAACTAGTTCTTTGACCCCTACAACTAGTGACTACAACTGACCTCTGCAACGAGTCCTCTGACCTCTGCAACTAGGCTCTCTGACATCTGCAACGAGTCGTCTGACCTCTACAACTAGTCTCTCTGACCTCTGCAACCCATACCTCAGCACTGCAACTAGTCCCTGATCGTCTGGAACTAATCTCTCTGACCTCTGCAACGAGGCCTCAGATCTCTGCAACTAGTCTTGTGACCCCTACAACTAGTCCCTCTGACCTCTGCAACTAGTCCTCAGACCTCTGAAACTAGTCTCTCTGACTTCTGCAACGAGTCCTCTGACCTCTGCAACTAGTCTCTCTGACCTCTGCAACTAGTCTCTCTGGCCTCTGCAACTAGTCTCTCTGACCTCTGCAACTAGTCTCTCTGACCTCTGCAACTAGTTTCCAGACCCCTGTAACTAGACCCCAATCGTCTGCAGCTAGTCCTCAGACCTCTTCCACTAATCTCTCTGACCTCTGCAACGAGTCCTCAGATCTCTGCAACTACTCCCCAATCTTCTGGAACTAGTCTCTCTGACCTCTGCAACTAGTCTCTCTGACCTCTGTAGCAAGCCCTCTGACCTCTGCAACTAGTCCCCAATCGTCTGCAGCTAGTCCTCAGACCTCTTCCACTAATCTCTCTGACCTCTGCAACTAGTCTCTCTGACCTCTGCAACTAGTCCCCAATCGTCTGCAGGTAGTCCTCAGACCTCTTCCACTAATCTCTCTGACCTCTGGAACGAGGTCCTCAGATCTCTGCAACTAGTCCCCAATCTTCTGGAACTAGTCTCTCTGACCTCTGCAACTAGTCTCTCTGACCTGCAACTAGTCTCTCTGACCTCTGCAACTAGTTTACATACCTCTGCAACGAGTCCTCAGATCTCTGCCACTAATCTCTCTGACCTCTGCAACGAGTCCTCAGATCTCTGCAACTAGTCCCCAGTCTTCTGGAACTAGTCTCTCTGACCTTTGCAACTAGTCTCTCTGACATCTGCAACTAGTCCCCAATCGTCTGCAACTAATCTCTCTGACCTCTGCAAGTAGTCTCTCTTACCTCTTCCACTAGTCTCTCTTACCTCTTCCACTAGTCTCTGTGACCTCTGCAACGAGTCCTCTGACCTCTGCAACTAGTCTCTAATCGTCTATAACTAATCTCTCTGACATCTGCAACTAGTCCTAAGACCTCTGCCACTAGTCTCTCTGACCTCTGCAACGAGGCCTCAGATCTCTGCAACTAGTCTTGTGACCCCTACAACTAGTCCCTCTGACCTCTGCAACTAGTTTACATACCTCTGCAACGAGTCCTCAGATCTCTGCAACTAGTCCCCAGTCTTCTGGAACTAGTCTCTCTGACCTCTGCAACTAGTCTCTCTGACCTCTGCAACTAGTTTACATACCTCTGCAACGAGTCCTCAGATCTCTGCAACTAGTCCCCAATCTTCTGGAACTAGTCTCTCTGACCTCTGCAACTAGTCTCTCTGACCTCTGTGACTAATCTCTCTGACCTCGGCAACTAGTCCTCAAACCTCTGCAACTAGTCCCCAATCGTCTGCAACTAATCTCTCTGACCTCTGCAACTAGTCCTCAAACCTCTGCAACTAGTCCCCAATCATCTACAACTAATCTCTCTGACATCTGCAACTAGTCCTAAGACCTCTGCCACTAGTCTCTCTGACCTCTGCAAGTAGTCCTCTGACCTCTGCAACGAGTCCTCAGATCTCTGCAACTACTCCCCAATCTTCTGGAACTAGTCTCTCTGACCTCTGCAACTAGTCTCTCTGACCTCTGTAGCAAGCCCTCTGACCTCTGCAACTAGTCCCCAATCGTCTGCAGCAAGTCCTCAGACCTCTTCCACTAATCTCTCTGACCTCTGCAACTAGTCTCTCTGACCTCTGCAACTAGTCCCCAATCGTCTGCAGGTAGTCCTCAGACCTCTTCCACTAATCTCTCTGACCTCTGGAACGAGTCCTCAGATCTCTGCAACTAGTCCCCAATCTTCTGGAACTAGTCTCTCTGACCTCTGCAACTAGTCTCTCTGACCTGCAACTAGTCTCTCTGACCTCTGCAACTAGTTTACATACCTCTGCAACGAGTCCTCAGATCTCTGCCACTAATCTCTCTGACCTCTGCAACGAGTCCTCAGATCTCTGCAACTAGTCCCCAGTCTTCTGGAACTAGTCTCTCTGACCTTTGCAACTAGTCTCTCTGACATCTGCAACTAGTCCCCAATCGTCTGCAACTAATCTCTCTGACCTCTGCAAGTAGTCTCTCTTACCTCTTCCACTAGTCTCTCTTACCTCTTCCACTAGTCTCTGTGACCTCTGCAACGAGTCCTCTGACCTCTGCAACTAGTCTCTAATCGTCTATAACTAATCTCTCTGACATCTGCAACTAGTCCTAAGACCTCTGCCACTAGTCTCTCTGACCTCTGCAACGAGGCCTCAGATCTCTGCAACTAGTCTTGTGACCCCTACAACTAGTCCCTCTGACCTCTGCAACTAGTTTACATACCTCTGCAACGAGTCCTCAGATCTCTGCAACTAGTCCCCAGTCTTCTGGAACTAGTCTCTCTGACCTCTGCAACTAGTCTCTCTGACCTCTGCAACTAGTTTACATACCTCTGCAACGAGGTCCTCAGATCTCTGCAACTAGTCCCCAATCTTCTGGAACTAGTCTCTCTGACCTCTGCAACTAGTCTCTCTGACCTCTGTGACTAATCTCTCTGACCTCGGCAACTAGTCCTCAAACCTCTGCAACTAGTCCCCAATCGTCTGCAACTAATCTCTCTGACCTCTGCAACTAGTCCTCAAACCTCTGCAACTAGTCCCCAATCATCTACAACTAATCTCTCTGACATCTGCAACTAGTCCTAAGACCTCTGCCACTAGTCTCTCTGACCTCTGCAAGTAGTCCTCTGACCTCTGCAACGAGTCCTCAGATCTCTGCAACTAGTTCTTTGACCCCTAC
The DNA here is from genome assembly GCA_024633595.2 of Lepomis macrochirus. Classification (NCBI taxonomy): domain Eukaryota; kingdom Metazoa; phylum Chordata; class Actinopteri; order Centrarchiformes; family Centrarchidae; genus Lepomis; species Lepomis macrochirus. The sequence goes on along the minus strand of JALXJV020000012.1, from coordinate 3,256,067 downwards.
AACTAGTGACTACAACTGACCTCTGCAACGAGTCCTCTGACCTCTGCAACTAGGCTCTCTGACATCTGCAATTAGTCCTCAGATCTCTGCAACTAGGCTCTCTGACATCTGCAACGCAGTCGTCTGACCTCTGCAACTAGTCTCTCTGACCTCTGCAACCCATACCTCAGCACTGCAACTAGTCCCCAATCGTCTGGAACTAATCTCTCTGACCTCTGCAACGAGGCCTCAGATCTCTGCAACTAGTCTTGTGACCCCTACAACTAGTCCCTCTGACCTCTGCAACTAGTCCTCAGACCTCTGAAACTAGTCTCTCTGACTTCTGCAACGAGTCCTCTGACCTCTGCAACTAGTCTCTCTGACCTCTGCAACTAGTCTCTCTGGCCTCTGCAACTAGTTTCCAGACCTCTGCAACTAGTCTCTCTGACCTCTGTAGCAAGCCCTCTGACCTCTGCAACTAGTCCCCAATGCGTCTGCAGCTAGTCCTCAGACCTCTTCCACTAATCTCTCTGACCTCTGGAACGAGTCCTCAGATCTCTGCAACTACTCCCCAATCTTCTGGAACTAGTCTCTCTGACCTCTGCAACTAGTCTCTCTGACCTGCAACTAGTCTCTCTGACCTCTGCAACTAGTTTACATACCTCTGCAACGAGTCCTCAGATCTCTGCCACTAGTCTCTCTGACCTCTGCAACGAGTCCTCAGATCTCTGCAACTAGTCCCCAGTCTTCTGGAACTAGTCTCTCTGACCTTTGCAACTAGTCCTCAAACCTCTGCAACGAGTCCCCAATCGTCTGCAACTAATCTCTCTGACCTCTGCAAGTAGTCTCTCTTACCTCTTCCACTAGTCTCTCTTACCTCTTCCACTAGTCTCTGTGACCTCTGCAACGAGTCCTCTGACCTCTGCAACTAGTGTCTAATCGTCTATAACTAATCTCTCTGACATCTGCAACTAGTCCTAAGACCTCTGCCACTAGTCTCTCTGACCTCTGCAACGAGACCTCAGATCTCTGCAACTAGTCTTGTGACCCCTACAACTAGTCCCTCTGACCTCTGCAACTAGTCCTCAGACCTCTGCAACTAGTTTACATACCTCTGCAATGAGTCCTCAGATCTCTGCAACTAGTCCCCAATCTTCTGGAACTAGTCTCTCTGACCTCTGCAACTAGTCTCTCTGACCTCTGCAACTAGTTTACATACCTCTGCAACTAGTCCTAAGACCTCTGCCACTAGTCTCTCTGACCTCTGCAAGTAGTCCTCTGACCGCTGCAACGAGTCCTCAGATCTCTGCAACTAGTTCTTTGACCCCTACAACTAGTGACTACAACTGACCTCTGCAATGAGTCCTCTGACCTCTGCAATTAGTCTCTCTGACCTCTGCAACTAGTTTTCAGACCTCTGCAACTAGTCCCCAATCGTCTGCAGCTAGTCCTCAGACTTCTTCCACTAATCTCTCTGACCTCTGCAAAGAGTCCTCAGATCTCTGCAACTAGTCCCCAATCTTCTGGAACTAGTCTCTCCAACCTCTACAACTAGTCTCTCTGACCTCTGTTACAAGCCCTCTGACCTCTGCAACTAGTCTCTCTGACCTCTGCAACTAGTCCTCAGACCTCTTCCACTAATCTCTCTGACCTCTGCAACGAGGTCCTCAGATCTCTGCAACTAGTCCCCAGTCTTCTGGAACTAGTCTCTCTGACCTCTGCAACTAGTTTACAGACCTCTGCAATGAGTCCTCAGATCTCTGCAATTAGTCCCCAATCGTCTGCAACTAATCTCTCTGACCTCTGCAACTAGTCTCTCTTACCTCTTCCACTAGTCTCTCTTACCTCTTCCACTAGTCTCTGTGACCTCTGCAACGAGGTCCTCTGACATCTGCAACGAGTCCTCAGATCTCTGCAACTAGTCCCCAATCTTCTGGAACTAGTCTCTCTGACCTCTGCAACTAGTCTCTCTGACCTCTGGACTAATCTCTCTGATCTCTGCAACTAGTCTCTCTTACCTCTTCCACTAGTCTCTCTTACCTCTTCCACTGGTCTCTCTGACCTCTGCAACTAGTCTCTCTGACCTGCAACTAGTCTCTCTGACCTCTGCAACTAGTTTACATACCTCTGCAACGAGTCCTCAGATCTCTGCCACTAATCTCTCTGACCTCTGCAACGAGTCCTCAGATCTCTGCAACTAGTCCCCAGTCTTCTGGAACTAGTCTCTCTGACCTTTGCAACAAGTCCTCAAACCTCTGCAACTAGTCCCCAATCGTCTGCAACTAATCTCTCTGACCTCTGCAAGTAGTCTCTCTTACCTCTTCCACTAGTCTCTCTTACCTCTTCCACTAGTCTCTGTGACCTCTGCAACGAGTCCTCTGACCTCTGCAACTAGTGTCTAATCGTCTATAACTAATCTCTCTGACATCTGCAGCTAGTCCTAAGACCTCTGCCACTAGTCTCTCTGACCTCTGCAACGAGGCCTCAGATCTCTGCAACTAGTCTTGTGACCCCTACAACTAGTCCCTCTGACCTCTGCAACTAGTCCTCAGACCTCTGCAACTAGTTTACATACCTCTGCAACGAGTCCTCAGATCTCTGCAACTAGTCCCCAATCTTCTGGAACTAGTCTCTCTGACCTCTGCAACTAGTCTCTCTGACCTCTGCAACTAGTTTACATACCTCTGCAACGAGTCCTCAGATCTCTGCAACTAGTCCCCAATCTTCTGGAACTAGTCTCTCTGACCTCTGCAACTAGTCTCTCTGACCTCTGTGACTAATCTCTCTGACCTCTGCAACTAGTCTCTCTTACCTCTTCCACTAGTCTCTTACCTCTTCCACTAGTCTCTGTAACCTCTGCAACGAGTCCTCTGACCTCTGCAACTAGTCCCTAATCGTCTACAACTAATCTCTCTGACATCTGTAACTAGTCCTAAGACCTCTGCCACTAGTCTCTCTGACCTCTGCAAGTAGTCCTCTGACCTCTGCAACGAGGCCTCAGATCTCTGCAACTAGTCCTGTGACCCCTACAACTAGTCCCTCTGACCTCTGCAACTAGTCCTCAGACCTCTGAAACTAGTCTCTCTGACTTCTGCAACGAGTCCTCTGACCTCTGCAACTAGTCTCTCTGACCTCTGCAACTAGTCCCCAATCGTCTGCAGCTAGTCCTCAAACCTCTTCCACTAATCTCTCTGACCTCTGCAACGAGTCCTCAGATCTCTGCAACTAGTTCTTTGACCCCTACAACTAGTCCCTCTGACCTCTGCAACTAGTCCTCAGACCTCCGAAACTAGTCTCTCTGACTTCTGCAATGAGTCCTCTGACCTCTGCAACTAGTCTCTCTGACCTCTGCAACTAGTTTTCAGACCTCTGCAACTAGTCCCCAATGCGTCTGCAGCTAGTCCTCAGACTTCTTCCACTAATCTCTCTGACCTCTGCAACGAGTCCTCAGATCTCTGCAACTAGTCCCCAATCTTCTGGAACTAGTCTCTCTGACCTCTGCAACTAGTCTCTCTGACCTCTGTAACTAGTCCTCAGACATTTTCCACTAATCTCTCTGACCTCTGCAACGAGTCCTCAGATCTCTGCAACTAGTCCCCAGTCTTCTGGAACTAGTCTCTCTGACCTCTGCAACTAGTCTGTCTTACCTCTGTAACAAGCTCCTCTGACCTCTGCAACTAGTCCCCAATCGTCTGGAACTAGTCTCTCTGACCTCTGCAACTAGTTTACAGACCTCTGCAACGAGTCCTCAGATCTCTGCAACTAGTCCCCAATCTTCTGGAACTAGTCTCTCTGACCTCTGCAACTAGTCTCTCTGACCTCTGCAACTAGTTTACAGACCTCTGCAACGAGTCCTCAGATCTCTGCAACTAGTCCCCAATCTTCTGGAACTAGTCTCTCTGACCTCTGCAACTAGTCTCTCTGACCTCTGCAACTAGTCTCTCTAACCTCTGCAACTAATCTCTCTGATCTCTGCAACTAGTCCTCAAACCTCTGCAACTAGTCCCCAATCGTCTGCAACTAATCTCTCTGATCTCTGCAACTAGTCCTCAAACCTCTGCAACTAGTCCCTAATCATCTACAACTAATCTCTCTGACCTCTGCAACGAGTCCTCAGATCTCTGCAACTAGTCTCTCTGACCTCTGTAACAAGCCCTCTGACCTCTGCCACTAGTCTCTCTGACCTCTGCAACTAGTCCTCAGACCTCTTCCACTAATCTCTCTGACCTCTGGAACGAGTCCTCAGATCTCTGAAACTAGTCCCCAATCTTCTGGAACTAGTCTCTCTGACCTCTGCAACTAGTCTCTCTGACCTCTGTAACAAGCCCTCTGACCTCTGCAACTAGTCCCCAATCGCCTGCAGCTAGTCCTCAGACCTCTTCCACTAATCTCTCTGACCTCTGCAACGAGTCCTCAGATCTCTGCAATTAGTCCCCAATCTTCTGGAACTAGTCTCTCTGACCTCTGAAGCTAGTCTCTCTGACATCTGCAACTAGTTTACAGACCCCTGCAACGAGTCCTCAGATCTCTGCAACTAGTCTCTCTGACCTCTGCAACTAATCTCTCTGATCTCTGCAACTAGTCCTCAAACCACTGCAACTTGTCCCCAATCGTCTGCAACTAATCTCTCTGACCTCTGCAACTAGTCTCTCTTACCTCTTCCACTAGTCTCTGTGACCTCTGCAACGAGTCCTCTGACATCTGCAACTAGTTTACAGACCTCTGCAACGAGTCCTCAGACCTCTACCACTAGTCTCTCTGACCTCTGCAAGTAGTCCTCTGACCGCTGCAACGAGTCCTCAGATCTCTGCAACTAGTTCTTTGACCCCTACAACTAGTGACTACAACTGACCTCTGCAACGAGTCCTCTGACCTCTGCAACTAGTCTCTCTGGCCTCTGCAACTAGTTTCCAGACCTCTGCAACTAGTCTCTCTGACCTCTGCAAATAGTTTCCAGACCCCTGTAACTAGACCCCAATCGTCTGCAGCTAGTCCTCAGACCTCTTCCACTAATCTCTCTGACCTCTGGAACGAGTCCTCAGATCTCTGCAACTACTCCCCAATCTTCTGGAACTAGTCTCTCTGACCTCTGCAACTAGTCTCTCTGACCTCTGTAGCAAGCCCTCTGACCTCTGCAACTAGTCTCTCTGACCTCTGCAACTAGTCCCCAATCGTCTGCAGGTAGTCCTCAGACCTCTTCCACTAATCTCTCTGACCTCTGGAACGAGTCCTCAGATCTCTGCAACTAGTCCCCAATCTTCTGGAACTAGTCTCTCTGACCTCTGCAACTAGTCTCTCTGACCTCTGCGACTAATCTCTCTGACATCTGCAACTAGTCCCCAATCGTCTGCAACTAATCTCTCTGACCTCTGCAAGTAGTCTCTCTTACCTCTTCCACTAGTCTCTCTTACCTCTTCCACTAGTCTCTGTGACCTCTGCAACGAGTCCTCTGACCTCTGCAACTAGTCTCTAATCGTCTATAACTAATCTCTCTGACATCTGCAACTAGTCCTAAGACCTCTGCCACTAGTCTCTCTGACCTCTGCAACGAGGCCTCAGATCTCTGCAACTAGTCTTGTGACCCCTACAACTAGTCCCTCTGACCTCTGCAACTAGTTTACATACCTCTGCAACGAGTCCTCAGATCTCTGCAACTAGTCCCCAGTCTTCTGGAACTAGTCTCTCTGACCTCTGCAACTAGTCTCTCTGACCTCTGCAACTAGTTTACATACCTCTGCAACGAGGTCCTCAGATCTCTGCAACTAGTCCCCAATCTTCTGGAACTAGTCTCTCTGACCTCTGCAACTAGTCTCTCTGACCTCTGTGACTAATCTCTCTGACCTCGGCAACTAGTCCTCAAACCTCTGCAACTAGTCCCCAATCGTCTGCAACTAATCTCTCTGACCTCTGCAACTAGTCCTCAAACCTCTGCAACTAGTCCCCAATCATCTACAACTAATCTCTCTGACATCTGCAACTAGTCCTAAGACCTCTGCCACTAGTCTCTCTGACCTCTGCAAGTAGTCCTCTGACCTCTGCAACGAGTCCTCAGATCTCTGCAACTAGTTCTTTGACCCCTACAACTAGTGACTACAACTGACCTCTGCAACGAGTCCTCTGACCTCTGCAACTAGGCTCTCTGACATCTGCAATTAGTCCTCAGATCTCTGCAACTAGGCTCTCTGACATCTGCAACGAGTCGTCTGACCTCTGCAACTAGTCTCTCTGACCTCTGCAACCCATACCTCAGCACTGCAACTAGTCCCCAATCGTCTGGAACTAATCTCTCTGACCTCTGCAACGAGGCCTCAGATCTCTGCAACTAGTCTTGTGACCCCTACAACTAGTCCCTCTGACCTCTGCAACTAGTCCTCAGACCTCTGAAACTAGTCTCTCTGACTTCTGCAACGAGTCCTCTGACCTCTGCAACTAGTCTCTCTGACCTCTGCAACTAGTCTCTCTGGCCTCTGCAACTAGTTTCCAGACCTCTGCAACTAGTCTCTCTGACCTCTGTAGCAAGCCCTCTGACCTCTGCAACTAGTCCCCAATCGTCTGCAGCTAGTCCTCAGACCTCTTCCACTAATCTCTCTGACCTCTGGAACGAGTCCTCAGATCTCTGCAACTACTCCCCAATCTTCTGGAACTAGTCTCTCTGACCTCTGCAACTAGTCTCTCTGACCTGCAACTAGTCTCTCTGACCTCTGCAACTAGTTTACATACCTCTGCAACGAGTCCTCAGATCTCTGCCACTAGTCTCTCTGACCTCTGCAACGAGTCCTCAGATCTCTGCAACTAGTCCCCAGTCTTCTGGAACTAGTCTCTCTGACCTTTGCAACTAGTCCTCAAACCTCTGCAACGAGTCCCCAATCGTCTGCAACTAATCTCTCTGACCTCTGCAAGTAGTCTCTCTTACCTCTTCCACTAGTCTCTCTTACCTCTTCCACTAGTCTCTGTGACCTCTGCAACGAGTCCTCTGACCTCTGCAACTAGTGTCTAATCGTCTATAACTAATCTCTCTGACATCTGCAACTAGTCCTAAGACCTCTGCCACTAGTCTCTCTGACCTCTGCAACGAGACCTCAGATCTCTGCAACTAGTCTTGTGACCCCTACAACTAGTCCCTCTGACCTCTGCAACTAGTCCTCAGACCTCTGCAACTAGTTTACATACCTCTGCAATGAGTCCTCAGATCTCTGCAACTAGTCCCCAATCTTCTGGAACTAGTCTCTCTGACCTCTGCAACTAGTCTCTCTGACCTCTGCAACTAGTTTACATACCTCTGCAACTAGTCCTAAGACCTCTGCCACTAGTCTCTCTGACCTCTGCAAGTAGTCCTCTGACCGCTGCAACGAGTCCTCAGATCTCTGCAACTAGTTCTTTGACCCCTACAACTAGTGACTACAACTGACCTCTGCAATGAGTCCTCTGACCTCTGCAATTAGTCTCTCTGACCTCTGCAACTAGTTTTCAGACCTCTGCAACTAGTCCCCAATCGTCTGCAGCTAGTCCTCAGACTTCTTCCACTAATCTCTCTGACCTCTGCAAAGAGTCCTCAGATCTCTGCAACTAGTCCCCAATCTTCTGGAACTAGTCTCTCCAACCTCTACAACTAGTCTCTCTGACCTCTGTTACAAGCCCTCTGACCTCTGCAACTAGTCTCTCTGACCTCTGCAACTAGTCCTCAGACCTCTTCCACTAATCTCTCTGACCTCTGCAACGAGTCCTCAGATCTCTGCAACTAGTCCCCAGTCTTCTGGAACTAGTCTCTCTGACCTCTGCAACTAGTTTACAGACCTCTGCAATGAGTCCTCAGATCTCTGCAATTAGTCCCCAATCGTCTGCAACTAATCTCTCTGACCTCTGCAACTAGTCTCTCTTACCTCTTCCACTAGTCTCTCTTACCTCTTCCACTAGTCTCTGTGACCTCTGCAACGAGGTCCTCTGACATCTGCAACGAGTCCTCAGATCTCTGCAACTAGTCCCCAATCTTCTGGAACTAGTCTCTCTGACCTCTGCAACTAGTCTCTCTGACCTCTGCGACTAATCTCTCTGATCTCTGCAACTAGTCTCTCTTACCTCTTCCACTAGTCTCTCTTACCTCTTCCACTGGTCTCTCTGACCTCTGCAACTAGTCTCTCTGACCTGCAACTAGTCTCTCTGACCTCTGCAACTAGTTTACATACCTCTGCAACGAGTCCTCAGATCTCTGCCACTAATCTCTCTGACCTCTGCAACGAGTCCTCAGATCTCTGCAACTAGTCCCCAGTCTTCTGGAACTAGTCTCTCTGACCTTTGCAACAAGTCCTCAAACCTCTGCAACTAGTCCCCAATCGTCTGCAACTAATCTCTCTGACCTCTGCAAGTAGTCTCTCTTACCTCTTCCACTAGTCTCTCTTACCTCTTCCACTAGTCTCTGTGACCTCTGCAACGAGTCCTCTGACCTCTGCAACTAGTGTCTAATCGTCTATAACTAATCTCTCTGACATCTGCAACTAGTCCTAAGACCTCTGCCACTAGTCTCTCTGACCTCTGCAACGAGGCCTCAGATCTCTGCAACTAGTCTTGTGACCCCTACAACTAGTCCCTCTGACCTCTGCAACTAGTCCTCAGACCTCTGCAACTAGTTTACATACCTCTGCAACGAGTCCTCAGATCTCTGCAACTAGTCCCCAATCTTCTGGAACTAGTCTCTCTGACCTCTGCAACTAGTCTCTCTGACCTCTGCAACTAGTTTACATACCTCTGCAACGAGTCCTCAGATCTCTGCAACTAGTCCCCAATCTTCTGGAACTAGTCTCTCTGACCTCTGCAACTAGTCTCTCTGACCTCTGTGACTAATCTCTCTGACCTCTGCAACTAGTCTCTCTTACCTCTTCCACTAGTCTCTTACCTCTTCCACTAGTCTCTGTAACCTCTGCAACGAGTCCTCTGACCTCTGCAACTAGTCCCTAATCGTCTACAACTAATCTCTCTGACATCTGTAACTAGTCCTAAGACCTCTGCCACTAGTCTCTCTGACCTCTGCAAGTAGTCCTCTGACCTCTGCAACGAGGCCTCAGATCTCTGCAACTAGTCCTGTGACCCCTACAACTAGTCCCTCTGACCTCTGCAACTAGTCCTCAGACCTCTGAAACTAGTCTCTCTGACTTCTGCAACGAGTCCTCTGACCTCTGCAACTAGTCTCTCTGACCTCTGCAACTAGTCCCCAATCGTCTGCAGCTAGTCCTCAAACCTCTTCCACTAATCTCTCTGACCTCTGCAACGAGTCCTCAGATCTCTGCAACTAGTTCTTTGACCCCTACAACTAGTCCCTCTGACCTCTGCAACTAGTCCTCAGACCTCCGAAACTAGTCTCTCTGACTTCTGCAATGAGTCCTCTGACCTCTGCAACTAGTCTCTCTGACCTCTGCAACTAGTTTTCAGACCTCTGCAACTAGTCCCCAATCGTCTGCAGCTAGTCCTCAGACTTCTTCCACTAATCTCTCTGACCTCTGCAACGAGTCCTCAGATCTCTGCAACTAGTCCCCAATCTTCTGGAACTAGTCTCTCTGACCTCTGCAACTAGTCTCTCTGACCTCTGTAACTAGTCCTCAGACATTTTCCACTAATCTCTCTGACCTCTGCAACGAGTCCTCAGATCTCTGCAACTAGTCCCCAGTCTTCTGGAACTAGTCTCTCTGACCTCTGCAACTAGTCTGTCTTACCTCTGTAACAAGCCCTCTGACCTCTGCAACTAGTCCCCAATCGTCTGGAACTAGTCTCTCTGACCTCTGCAACTAGTTTACAGACCTCTGCAACGAGTCCTCAGATCTCTGCAACTAGTCCCCAATCTTCTGGAACTAGTCTCTCTGACCTCTGCAACTAGTCTCTCTGACCTCTGCAACTAGTTTACAGACCTCTGCAACGAGTCCTCAGATCTCTGCAACTAGTCCCCAATCTTCTGGAACTAGTCTCTCTGACCTCTGCAACTAGTCTCTCTGACCTCTGCAACTAGTCTCTCTAACCTCTGCAACTAATCTCTCTGATCTCTGCAACTAGTCCTCAAACCTCTGCAACTAGTCCCCAATCGTCTGCAACTAATCTCTCTGATCTCTGCAACTAGTCCTCAAACCTCTGCAACTAGTCCCTAATCATCTACAACTAATCTCTCTGACCTCTGCAACGAGTCCTCAGATCTCTGCAACTAGTCTCTCTGACCTCTGTAACAAGCCCTCTGACCTCTGCCACTAGTCTCTCTGACCTCTGCAACTAGTCCTCAGACCTCTTCCACTAATCTCTCTGACCTCTGGAACGAGTCCTCAGATCTCTGAAACTAGTCCCCAATCTTCTGGAACTAGTCTCTCTGACCTCTGCAACTAGTCTCTCTGACCTCTGTAACAAGCCCTCTGACCTCTGCAACTAGTCCCCAATCGTCTGCAGCTAGTCCTCAGACCTCTTCCACTAATCTCTCTGACCTCTGCAACGAGTCCTCAGATCTCTGCAATTAGTCCCCAATCTTCTGGAACTAGTCTCTCTGACCTCTGAAGCTAGTCTCTCTGACATCTGCAACTAGTTTACAGACCCCTGCAACGAGTCCTCAGATCTCTGCAACTAGTCTCTCTGACCTCTGCAACTAATCTCTCTGATCTCTGCAACTAGTCCTCAAACCACTGCAACTTGTCCCCAATCGTCTGCAACTAATCTCTCTGACCTCTGCAACTAGTCTCTCTTACCTCTTCCACTAGTCTCTGTGACCTCTGCAACGAGTCCTCTGACATCTGCAACTAGTTTACAGACCTCTGCAACGAGTCCTCAGACCTCTACCACTAGTCTCTCTGACCTCTGCAAGTAGTCCTCTGACCGCTGCAACGAGTCCTCAGATCTCTGCAACTAGTTCTTTGACCCCTACAACTAGTGACTACAACTGACCTCTGCAACGAGTCCTCTGACCTCTGCAACTAGTCTCTCTGGCCTCTGCAACTAGTTTCCAGACCTCTGCAACTAGTCTCTCTGACCTCTGCAAATAGTTTCCAGACCCCTGTAACTAGACCCCAATCGTCTGCAGCTAGTCCTCAGACCTCTTCCACTAATCTCTCTGACCTCTGGAACGAGTCCTCAGATCTCTGCAACTACTCCCCAATCTTCTGGAACTAGTCTCTCTGACCTCTGCAACTAGTCTCTCTGACCTCTGTAGCAAGCCCTCTGACCTCTGCAACTAGTCCCCAATCGTCTGCAGCTAGTCCTCAGACCTCTTCCACTAATCTCTCTGACCTCTGCAACTAGTCTCTCTGACCTCTGCAACTAGTCCCCAATCGTCTGCAGGTAGTCCTCAGACCTCTTCCACTAATCTCTCTGACCTCTGGAACGAGTCCTCAGATCTCTGCAACTAGTCCCCAATCTTCTGGAACTAGTCTCTCTGACCTCTGCAACTAGTCTCTCTGACCTGCAACTAGTCTCTCTGACCTCTGCAACTAGTTTACATACCTCTGCAACGAGTCCTCAGATCTCTGCCACTAATCTCTCTGACCTCTGCAACGAGTCCTCAGATCTCTGCAACTAGTCCCCAGTCTTCTGGAACTAGTCTCTCTGACCTTTGCAACTAGTCCTCAAACCTCTGCAACGAGTCCCCAATCGTCTGCAACTAATCTCTCTGACCTCTGCAAGTAGTCTCTCTTACCTCTTCCACTAGTCTCTCTTACCTCTTCCACTAGTCTCTGTGACCTCTGCAACGAGTCCTCTGACCTCTGCAACTAGTGTCTAATCGTCTATAACTAATCTCTCTGACATCTGCAACTAGTCCTAAGACCTCTGCCACTAGTCTCTCTGACCTCTGCAACGAGGCCTCAGATCTCTGCAACTAGTCTTGTGACCCCTACAACTAGTCCCTCTGACCTCTGCAACTAGTCCTCAGACCTCTGCAACTAGTTTACATACCTCTGCAACGAGTCCTCAGATCTCTGCAACTAGTCCCCAATCTTCTGGAACTAGTCTCTCTGACCTCTGCAACTAGTCTCTCTGACCTCTGCAACTAGTTTACATACCTCTGCAACTAGTCCTAAGACCTCTGCCACTAGTCTCTCTGACCTCTGCAAGTAGTCCTCTGACCGCTGCAACGAGTCCTCAGATCTCTGCAACTAGTTCTTTGACCCCTACAACTAGTGACTACAACTGACCTCTGCAACGAGTCCTCTGACCTCTGCAATTAGTCTCTCTGACACCTGCAACTAGTTTTCAGACCTCTGCAACTAGTCCCCAATCGTCTGCAGCTAGTCCTCAGACTTCTTCCACTAATCTCTCTGACCTCTGCAACGAGTCCTCAGATCTCTGCAACTAGTCCCCAATCTTCTGGAACTAGTCTCTCCAACCTCTACAACTAGTCTCTCTGACCTCTGTTACAAGCCCTCTGACCTCTGCAACTAGTCTCTCTGACCTCTGCAACTAGTCCTCAGACCTCTTCCACTAATCTCTCTGACCTCTGCAACGAGTCCTCAGATCTCTGCAACTAGTCCCCAGTCTTCTGGAACTAGTCTCTCTGACCTCTGCAACTAGTTTACAGACCTCTGCAATGAGTCCTCAGATCTCTGCAACTAGTCCCCAATCGTCTGCAACTAATCTCTCTGACCTCTGCAACTAGTCTCTCTTACCTCTTCCACTAGTCTCTCTTACCTCTTCCACTAGTCTCTGTGACCTCTGCAACGAGTCCTCTGACATCTGCAACGAGTCCTCAGATCTCTGCAACTAGTCCCCAATCTTCTGGAACTAGTCTCTCTGACCTCTGCAACTAGTCTCTCTGACCTCTGCGACTAATCTCTCTGATCTCTGCAACTAGTCTCTCTTACCTCTTCCACTAGTCTCTCTTACCTCTTCCACTGGTCTCTCTGACCTCTGCAACTAGTCTCTCTGACCTGCAACTAGTCTCTCTGACCTCTGCAACTAGTTTACATACCTCTGCAACGAGTCCTCAGATCTCTGCCACTAATCTCTCTGACCTCGGCAACGAGTCCTCAGATCTCTGCAACTAGTCCCCAGTCTTCTGGAACTAGTCTCTCTGACCTTTGCAACTAGTCCTCAAACCTCTGCAACTAGTCCCCAATCGTCTGCAACTAATCTCTCTGACCTCTGCAAGTAGTCTCTCTTACCTCTTCCACTAGTCTCTCTTACCTCTTCCACTAGTCTCTGTGACCTCTGCAACGAATCCTCTGACCTCTGCAACTAGTGTCTAATCGTCTATAACTAATCTCTCTGACATCTGCAACTAGTCCTAAGACCTCTGCCACTAGTCTCTCTGACCTCTGCAACGAGGCCTCAGATCTCTGCAACTAGTCTTGTGACCCCTACAACTAGTCCCTCTGACCTCTGCAACTAGTCCTCAGACCTCTGCAACTAGTTTACATACCTCTGCAACGAGTCCTCAGATCTCTGCAACTAGTCCCCAATCTTCTGGAACTAGTCTCTCTGACCTCTGCAACTAGTCTCTCTGACCTCTGCAACTAGTTTACATACCTCTGCAACGAGTCCTCAGATCTCTGCAACTAGTCCCCAATCTTCTGGAACTAGTCTCTCTGACCTCTGCAACTAGTCTCTCTGACCTCTGTGACTAATCTCTCTGACCTCGGCAACTAGTCCTCAAACCTCTGCAACTAGTCCCCAATCGTCTGCAACTAATCTCTCTGACCTCTGCAACTAGTCTCTCTTACCTCTTCCACTAGTCTCTGTAACCTCTGCAACGAGTCCTCTGACCTCTGCAACTAGTCCCTAATCGTCTACAACTAATCTCTCTGACATCTGTAACTAGTCCTAAGACCTCTGCCACTAGTCTCTCTGACCTCTGCAAGTAGTCCTCTGACCTCTGCAACGAGGCCTCAGATCTCTGCAACTAGTCCTGTGACCCCTACAACTAGTCCCTCTGACCTCTGCAACTAGTCCTCAGACCTCTGAAACTAGTCTCTCTGACTTCTGCAACGAGTCCTCTGACCTCTGCAACTAATCTCTGTGACCTCTGCAATGAGTCCTCTGACCTCTGCAACTAGTCTCTAATCGTCTACAACTAATCTCTCTGACCTCTGCAACTAGTCCCTCTGACCTCTGCAACGAGTCCTCAGATCTCTGCAACTAGTTCTTTGACCCCTACAACTAGTCCCTCTGACCTCTGCAACTAGTCCTCAGACCTCCGAAACTAGTCTCTCTGACTTCTGCAATGAGTCCTCTGACCTCTGCAACTAGTCTCTCTGACCTCTGCAACTAGTTTTCAGACCTCTGCAACTAGTCCCCAATCGTCTGCAGCTAGTCCTCAGACTTCTTCCACTAATCTCTCTGACCTCTGCAACGAGTCCTCAGATCTCTGCAACTAGTCCCCAATCTTCTGGAACTAGTCTCTCTGACCTCTGCAACTAATCTCTCTGACCTCTGTAACTAGTCCTCAGACATTTTCCACTAATCTCTCTGACCTCTGCAACGAGTCCTCAGATCTCTGCAACTAGTCCCCAGTCTTCTGGAACTAGTCTCTCTGACCTCTGCAACTAGTCTGTCTGACCTCTGTAACAAGCCCTCTGACCTCTGCAACTAGTCCCCAATCGTCTGGAACTAGTCTCTCTGACCTCTGCAACTAGTCTCTCTGACCTCTGCAACTAGTTTACAGACCTCTGCAACGAGTCCTCAGATCTCTGCAACTAGTCCCCAATCTTCTGGAACTAGTCTCTCTGACCTCTGCAACTAGTCTCTCTGACCTCTGCAACTAGTCTCTCTAACCTCTGCAACTAATCTCTCTGATCTCTGCAACTAGTCCTCAAACCTCTGCAACTAGTCCCCAATGCGTCTGCAACTAATCTCTCTGATCTCTGCAACTAGTCCTCAAACCTCTGCAACTAGTCCCTAATCATCTACAACTAATCTCTCTGACCTCTGCAACGAGTCCTCAGATCTCTGCAACTAGTCTCTCTGACCTCTGTAACAAGCCCTCTGACCTCTGCCACTAGTCTCTCTGACCTCTGCAACTAGTCCTCAGACCTCTTCCACTAATCTCTCTGACCTCTGGAACGAGTCCTCAGATCTCTGCAACTAGTCCCCAATCTTCTGGACCTAGTCTCTCCAACCTCTGCAACTAGTCTCTCTGACCTCTGTAACAAGCCCTCTGACCTCTGCAACTAGTCCCCAATCGTCTGCAGCTAGTCCTCAGACCTCTTCCACTAATCTCTCTGACCTCTGCAACGAGTCCTCAGATCTCTGCAATTAGTCCCCAATCTTCTGGAACTAGTCTCTCTGACCTCTGAAGCTAGTCTCTCTGACATCTGCAACTAGTTTACAGACCCCTGCAACGAGTCCTCAGATCTCTGCAACTAGTCTCTCTGACCTCTGCAACTAATCTCTCTGATCTCTGCAACTAGTCCTCAAACCACTGCAACTAGTCCCCAATCGTCTGCAACTAATCTCTCTGACCTCTGCAACTAGTCCCTCTTACCTCTTCCACTAGTCTCTGTGACCTCTGCAACGAGTCTCTCTGACCTGCAACTAGTCTCTCTGACCTCTGCAACTAGTTTACATACCTCTGCAACGAGTCCTCAGATCTCTGCCACTAATCTCTCTGACCTCTGCAACGAGTCCTCAGACCTCTGCCACTAGTCTCTCTGACCTCTGCAAGTAGTCCTCTGACCGCTGCAACGAGTCCTCAGATCTCTGCAACTAGTTCTTTGACCCCTACAACTAGTGACTACAACTGACCTCTGCAACGAGTCCTCTGACCTCTGCAATTAGTCTCTCTGACCTCTGCAACTAGTTTTCAGACCTCTGCAACTAGTCCCCAATCGTCTGCAGCTAGTCCTCAGACTTCTTCCACTAATCTCTCTGACCTCTGCAACGAGTCCTCAGATCTCTGCAACTAGTCCCCAATCTTCTGGAACTAGTCTCTCCAACCTCTGCAACTAGTCTCTCTGACCTCTGTAACAAGCCCTCTGACCTCTGCAACTAGTCTCTCTGACCTCTGCAACTAGTCCTCAGACCTCTTCCACTAATCTCTCTGACCTCTGCAACGAGTCCTCAGATCTCTGCAACTAGTCCCCAGTCTTCTGGAACTAGTCTCTCTGACCTCTGCAACTAGTTTACAGACCTCTGCAATGAGTCCTCAGATCTCTGCAACTAGTCCCCAATCGTCTGCAACTAATCTCTCTGACCTCTGCAACTAGTCTCTCTTACCTCTTCCACTAGTCTCTCTTACCTCTTCCACTAGTCTCTGTGACCTCTGCAACGAGTCCTCTGACATCTGCAACGAGTCCTCAGATCTCTGCAACTAGTCCCCAATCTTCTGGAACTAGTCTCTCTGACCTCTGCAACTAGTCTCTCTGACCTCTGCGACTAATCTCTCTGATCTCTGCAACTAGTCTCTCTTACCTCTTCCACTAGTCTCTCTTACCTCTTCCACTGGTCTCTGTAACCTCTGCAACGTGTCCTCTGACATCTGCAACTAGTCCCTAATTGTCTACAACTAATCTCTCTGACATCTGCAACTAGTCCTCAGACCTCTGAACGTAGTCTCTCTGACCGCTGCAACGAGTCTCTCTGACCTCTGCAACTAGTCCACTTACCTCTGTAACTAGTGTCTCTGACCTCTGCAACTAGTCTTCTGACCTCTGCAACTAGTCCCCAATCGTCTGCAACTAATCTCTTTGAACTCTGCAACTAGTCTCTCTGACCTCTGCAACAAGTCCTCTGACCTCTGCAACTAGTCCCCAGACATCTGCAACTTTTCTCTCTGACCTCTGCAACTAGTCCCCAGACCTCTGCAACTTTTCTATCTGACCTCTGCAACTAGTCCACTTACCTCTGTAACTAGTGTCTCTGACCTCTGCAACTAGTCATCTGATCTCTGCAACTAGTTTCTCTTACCTCTTCCACTGGTCTCTGTGACCTCTGCAACTAGTCTCTCTGACCTCTGCAACTAGTCCACTTACCTCTGTAACTAGTGTCTCTGACCTCTGCAACTAGTCATCTGATCTCTGCAACTAGTTTCTCTTACCTCTTCCACTAGTCTCTGTGACCTCTGCAACTAGTCCCCACTCGCCTGCAACTAATCTCTTTGAACTCTGCAACTAGTCTCTCTGACCTCTGCAACAAGTCCTCTGACCTCTGCAACTAGTCTCTCTGACCTCTGCAACTAGTTTACAGACCTCTGCAACGAGTCCTCAGATCTCTGCAACTAGTCCCCAATCGTCTGCAACTAATCTCTCTGACCTCTGCAAGTAGTCTCTCTTACCTCTTCCACTGGTCTCTGTGACCTCTGCAACGAGTCCTCTGACCTCTGCAACTAGTCTCTCTGACCTCTGCAACTAGTCCACTTACCTCTGTAACTAGTGTCTCTGACCTCTGCAACTAGTCATCTGATCTCTGCAACTAGTTTCTCTTACCTCTTCCACTAGTCTCTGTGACCTCTGCAACTAGTCCCCACTCGCCTGCAACTAATCTCTTTGAACTCTGCAACTAGTCTCTCTGACCTCTGCAACTAGTTTACAGACCTCTGCAACGAGTCCTCAGATCTCTGCAACTAGTCCCCAATCTTCTGGAACTTGTCTCTCTGACCTCTGCAACTAATCTCTCTGACCTCTGCAACTAGTCCTCAAACGTCTGCAACTAGTCCCCAATCGTCTGCAACTAATCTCTCTGACCTCTGCAAGTAGTCTCTCTTACCTCTTCCACTGGTCTCTGTGACCTCTGCAACGAGTCCTCTGACCTCTGCAACTAGTCTCTCTGACCTCTGCAACTAGTCCACTTACCTCTGTAACTAGTGTCTCTGACCTCTGCAACTAGTCATCTGACCTCTGCAACTAGTCCCCACTCGCCTGCAACTAATCTCTTTGAACTCTGCAACTAGTCTCTCTGACCTCTGCAACTAGTTTACAGACCTCTGCAACGAGTCCTCAGATCTCTGCAACTAGTCCCCAATCTTCTGGAACTTGTCTCTCTGACCTCTGCAACTAATCTCTCTGACCTCTGCAACTAGTCCTCAAACGTCTGCAACTAGTCCCCAATCGTCTGCAACTAATCTCTCTGACCTCTGCAACTAGTCTCTCTTACCTCTTCCACTAGTCTCTGTGACCTCTGCAACGAGTCCTCTGACCTCTGCAACTAGTCTCTCTTACCTCTTCCACTAGTCTCTCTTACCTCTGCCACTAGTCTCTCTGACTTCTGCAATGAGTCCTCAGATCTCTGCAACTAGTTCTTTGACCCCTTCAACTAGTGACTACAACTGACCTCTGCAACGAGTCCTCAGACCTCTGCAACTAGTCCCCAGACCTCTGCAACTTTTCTCTCTGACCTCTGCAACTAGTCCCCAGACCTCTGCAACTTTTCTATCTGACCTCTGCAACTAGTCCTAAGACCTCTGCAACTAGTCCTCAGACCTCTGCAACTTGTCTCTCTGACCTCTGCAACTAGTCCCCAGACCTCTGCAATGAGTCCTCTGACTTCTGCCACTAGCAACTCGTGATCGAATATGAGAAGCTGGAAGAGCTCAAAATGCTGTAAACTGGAATGGGTCAGCAGTTTGCCTCTTTATCACGTTACCTTGATGACGCCTAAACCTGTTGCACACTTATTTGATGTTTTTTCCTGATCTTAAGTCCTGCTGGCTCTCGCCCTACAGAGTGGAGGAGAGTTAAATGTCATCATATATTCTGTCAGTAATCAAAGCAATATTGTCGGTCAAAACACCACCATTAAGCAAAACCTAAATAAAAATGTGGAATGAGGTGACTAGTTACTTTAATCTGTGTTAAGAAAAACTTTCAATTTTAATACCAGCGTTGGCGTCTATGCTTGTTTGTTCACCTTCTCTTATAAGGTGGATTTGCTCTGATATTTGTCTTGGGGTGTCCACTGGGAACCCTGCTAACCCTGTGTTTCACGTCATTCCGCTATGAATTGTGGGTAATTCCCTCAGGCAAAGTCTGCAGAAATGCGGATTTACGAAAAGGGTTTAAAAAGGGCCCAAATTGTCCGCCACAGAGCCCTCGTGCCCATAATGATTTGACAGTGGGACGGCCCTAAGCCCTCACGGACTTCCCGGGGGTCGATGATTGTGGACGCTGGGATTGGGCCCCTGGCTAATCAGTGGAGTGAGAACACCTGTTGGTGTTTGGGGAGCATGTGTTGGACATATTGGCAGCAAAAGATGATTCGGCTCATGAAGACGCAGCTGGTAGGAAAATAATGCTCCACTTTGGCACTTTGTTAAACTGCACAATGTTAGTTGCTTGTTGAGTGCTTTAGTTTATAGAGCTGGTGATTTGCAGACACAAAACAAAAGTACTTAAAGGGCATGAAGGGACAAGTTCATGAAGTTTATTAAAAATATTGATATTTCCAATTGATTCGGTTAATTAATTTCAACCTCAGGATACTATTTTTGTAGAGTTTTCTTATGCTGCTGGAATGAACACTGTTACAGAAAAGAAAAGCTTATTTCAATGGATATGTTTGTTTAAGACATATTTAGAATAATGTATAAAATGCTTGTTGCTGTTTTTTGTAAGATTACCTCTCATCCCAACAATCTCTACTGCTGCTGACCTGGAAATAAAATGCAACAAATAAGAATTTAAGAGAGTTGTCCCCTGCGTCCTTCAACCCTTCAATCCATTTTCAAGTTTGGGCAGGAGCTGGACAGAATTGGACAATATTCATTATTTGATCTTTAAGTAAGTCCAAAATGTTTGTTTACTTAACAGTGTGTTTCAAATAAACACGTGCAGCAGAACAAATCACTCCTGTACAGGATCTTTGCCTTTTTGTTGTTGGAGTGGTTTTATTGATTATTTGTAACATATTGATTTCCTCCTGGTGTCCTGACGACTGAACTCTGGTCTGATGCAGCAGAGTGTGAGCGAGGCTGTGTGGGTGAACGTCTCTGAATAGCAGCAGTGAGTCTGAGCTCAGCGATGGAGGTGGTGTCGGGTTATCAGGCCTTCCCTCAGCTCACAGCAGTGACGTGTCCCGCAGCCTGCCCACACACAAAAAATAGATCCTTCAGTTTGACTCACATGACGTTCCTCCACCTCTCATCACGTTTCTCTGGACGTCTTCCCTCCTCGCAGTCCGTCTGCACGTTCACGCCGTCACTGCCTCCGTCAGACCGCTAACGGTGATCCACACAGAAACCACCTGACCAGTGATGTCACAGCAGCCGCGAGGCTTCGTTAAAGTGGTGACTTTTTAAAAAAGATTTTATTTTGCTTCTTAAAAAAATAAAGATTTAAAACATGTAAAACAAAGACGGACAGAAAACGGAAAGATTGCAACTCTCAAATAGAAATTTAGATGAGAGCAACGTTAGATAGTTAATTATTTGACACAGTCTGGACACAGTCCGGTCCAGGTAATCAATTACAGGGCACCAGGAGGAGGAGAGGAGAACAGGAGGAGGAGGAGAGGAGGAGGAGGACAGGAGGAGAGGAGGAGGAGAAGAGGAGGAGGAGAAAAAGGACAGGAGGAGGAGGTCAGGAGGAGGAGAGGATGACAGGAGAGGAGGAGGAGGAGGAGGACAGGAGGAGGAGACAGCAGGAGGAAGAGAGGAGGAGGAGGAGGAGGACAGGAGGAGAAAGGAGGGGAGGAGAAGGACAGGAAAAGAGGAGGAGGAGAAGAGGAGGAGAAGGACAGGAAGAGAGGAGGAGGAGACAGCAGGAGGAAAAGAGGAGGAGAAGGACAGGAAAAGAGGAGGAGGAGAAAGGAGGAGGAGAAGAGGAGGAGGAGGAAGAGGACAGGAGGAGAAAGGAGGGGAGGAGAAGGAGGACAGGAGGAAGACAGGAGGAGAAGAGGAGGAGGAGAAAAAGGAGAGGAGGAGGAGGACAGGAGGAGGAGAGGAGGAGGACAGGCGGAGAAGAGGAGAAGGACAGGAGGACAGGAGGAGGTAGAGAGGAGGAGGAGGGCAGAAGGAGAGGAGGAGACAGGAGGCAGTACTTCAGTCTGTCCTCTACAGTTACTCCGGTGCAGTGACCCTGTCTTTCTCTGTCCAGTGTTTCAGGCTCTGGTGTTGGACAAACATTGCTTCAGTGTTTCCGGCTGCAGTCGGGTGAATGTCCTCCGGCTGTTTGTTTAGTTTCTTCCTCTCTGGCTGATTATCAGTCGCTCGTTCTGTCCTCTCAGACCTGTAATTAACTCTGTGTTTGTGGAGCTGATCTGTAGTCTGGTTCACCTGCGTTCACTGACAGAAACTCTCTGATTTAGAAATGAATTACCTGGCTTTTAAAAGATGGAGGTGGTGAATTGCACAATGGAAGGCAAGGCAAGTTTATTTGTAATGCATATTTCAACAAGTGCTTTCCATAAACATAAAGCAACGCGGGAAATATCAAACATTTAAATCCAATTTTAAGTTAAATAGAAAATAAAAAAAATAGTGCAGTGTTCAATATTAATCAAAAGCCTTACATTAGATTTTATAAAAAGGCAACAAGAACAGCTGAGAGTGCCACACACAACGGCCGCGACCTAATGTTCAATGCGACACACACACCAGCGATCCAGACAGCTCTTAAAATATATCCAGTCTGCGGTTAAAACATTTGAACCTTCCTCAGAATGTAAAGACAGATAAGCGGTATGAAAACCTTCCAGCTGTGTTTTCCTCTGCCGTTGTTGCTGCAGCGGTCTGTGTGACGGCGGGAGCAGAGGGCTCTGTGAGCAGGCGGCCGGCCGGCCTCACATGCTCCTCCCGCGGGTCGCCGCACGCTTCCCCCGCCGCCGCTCGCCGAGCTCCTCAACTCCGAAAATATTCATCACACTTTTGTTCCGCAATCACTTCTCGTAAAACTGTCAATATTTGAAATCTACACAGCTGATTTTTCACCTCAAAACTTCTCAAAAGTGGATTTACTGATGAAATTCCATACAAAAACTGTAAAATAAACTTCCTGTTGCTGCCTCTGTCTGGTGCAATGATGATGCAGTGAATAGTGAATATTCTTTCTGACCAATCAGCAGCCTGTCGTGTTTTTACGTTACATTTTAGTTTCCCTCAGCTCGGAGCTGAGCTTGGAGCCTCGACGGAGCTGAGGTGATATGAAAAAAAGTATCTAGAAGCAGGTCTGGGTCCAACTTTTCTACAATGGAAACCCAAACAAAGGCGAGTCGAGCCAAAGGGCCTCCGCTCAGACTACCTTGGTTTGAGGGCGTGGCCTGACCCCATCATTATGATGCGTTTTCACTGTGACGTCACAAGAAAAGGAAGCGAAGAGTTTTCTGTGGGAGATGGGAACTCTCTTTGGACTGGACTTTGGGCTTTTCACTTTGCAAACCTGTTACAGCACAAAAAAGATGTATAACTCAATAAAGGAGAGGGAAAAAGGCAAAAAGCAGAATACCACCCCTTGAACACTAAACCATGCATTGATTTATAAACTAGCAGCAGGATTTGAAAACCAGAGACAGGAAGCCAGTGGAAAGACTGATGCGATCCACCTTTGTAGTCTTTGTGAGGACTCAAGCAGCAGCGTTCTGAATCAGCTGCAGCTGTCTGCCGGACACTTAGGGAGACCTTTAAGGACAGCGTTACAGTAGTCAAGTGGACTGAAGATAAAGGCAGTGTGGAGGGCGTCCCTGAGATCCAGTAATACAAAGACTGAATTCTGTCACTGAAGACATCAGAACAAAACGTTGTTCAGCAGTTGAGAGACGGGAGATGAGCCTGTAACTGCTCATTAGTGACGTGTCTAGATTGTTCTACAGCGGGCTGTGGCAGAAGATCTGAAGCCGAGCACTAAGAAACATTTCTGAAAAGTCTGTTGGCAGAATATAAAAGCAGCAGGAGGAGGGTTTCAGATGTTGTATTATGTCCTCCAGGTTTTTATGGTTGATAGAATCAAATTGTCTCATGCTATAAGAATTGTTTTGGACACAGGGACAGGACATATCCTGTACCTGACATGGAGCCACTGATTGCTTGTCTAATTGTTTGAATTTTGTCTGTGATGAAGGAGGCAGACTCATTGCAGGCCCTGGTGGATAGAAGGTCAGAGGCTACAGACACAGGAGGGTCGGTCAGCCTGTCGACAGCAGCAAACAGGGCACGTGCATTATTAGTGTTTTTGGTGATGTCAGAGATCTTCAGCTCCACTGTCCTCCACTCGTTTTCACATGATAATTGCACACAAGGGGAAGGAGCACACACGTAGTAAACATATGTATTAGTTCTGGGTAGCAATTAAATTTTTTGATTGTGATTAATTGCAAGATTTTCTGCAATTAATCACATTATGCGGAAAATTGAATAATGAATTCTAAAGTAGTGTATACCCTCTTTTAATTTAAATGTACTGCAATATACTCAAAAGTGCATAACGTGTGGTTTGCAAATAAGGACCTTTTTCCCATTAGTATTCCCTTTACACAGCAGCAAAAAACTTAAACATTCATGTAATCAAATCAAATATTAAACCAAACCTGTTTGCCATTGCCAGGGAATTACCTTTTATCTAGCTTGTTAAAACAAGTTAGAGTCCAGGGTCACGATCAGAACATCAGAACAGGCTCCTTCTGAGCAGCAGGTGAACCGATAGAAATCTGTTTTCAGGGAGTAGCAGAAACAGTCTGTGTTCAGCAGCAAGTGTTCCTGTTAGAGTGGGGGGAAGTGCTCGCCTCACACACACGCCTGCCCGCCACCCAAGCTGATTTGTTTTGAACTTTTTTTATGCGACGCACAGCACAAATCATTGGAAGAGAGACTGATCCTCGCTGTTTGTGAGTAAGATCGACATCTTCCCAAATACACTGAATAAAATTATAAAGGCAACCCTTTTGTTTTTGCCCACATTCATCATGAGATCAACTCAGATATCTAAGACTTTCTCTATGTACACAAAAGGCCCATTTCTTTTGCAGTTTCACTGTATTGGCGGGTCCGGAAACCAGTCAGTATCTGGTGTAACCACCACTGCCAAATGTACTGCCAAATTCTCTGAAACGCTTGGAGACGACAGTAACAATATAAAGTAAACAGTAACAATAAACAGTAACAATAAACAGTAACAATATACAGTAAACAGTAACAATAAACAGTAACACTATACAATAAACAGTAACAATAAACAGTAACAATATACAGTAACAATATACAGTAAACAGTCACAATACACTAACAATAAACAGTAAACAGTAACAATATAAAGTAAACAGTAACAATAAACAGTAACAATATACAGTAAACAGTAACAATAAACAGTAACACTATACAATAAACAGTAACAATAAACAGTAACAATAAACAGTAACAATATACAGTAAACAGTCACAATACACTAACAATAAACAGTAACAATACACTAACAATATACAGTAAACAGTAACAATAAACAGTAACACTATACAGTAAACAGTCACAATACACTAACAATAAACAGTAACAATACACTAACAATATACAGTAAACAGTAACAATAAACAGTAGCACTATACAGTAAACAGTCACAATACACTAACAATATACAGTTACAATACACTAAAAATATACAGTAAACAGTAACAATATTCAGTAAACTAACAAAAAACAGTAACAATATACAGTAAATTGATTGTAACATACACCTTGTGATGCACTCTTGGACACATCATCAGTGATAGTACCTGGGGTCATAGGGGATTTCGCGTCTTTCAACTTCAGACCCCCTCACCCAGGTGACCCGACCGAAAGTGATCAGTTCCCGGCCTGTGTCCAAGAAGCGTTCGCCCACTGTTAGGCACTTCTGATCCGCAGCCAGCGTGAGGCTTTCTCCGCAGCCTCTGAAGCTGCGCTAATGGCTCTTCTCTTGTGTGCTCCTGTGATTCCCAGGAGGCTGTAGGCCCTGCAGAGAGACTTTCCTGCAAAGCCCCTTCCCCCAACCTCAATGGGCAAACACTGTGCACGCCACCCCCGTCTCTGACACTCCTCCACCAGCTCCGCATATTCTCCCTTTTCCTTTCGCTCGCTTCCTCCATCCTCTCCCCCCAAGCAAGGCACTGTTAACTCCAACAAGATAACTTGCTTGGATGATACTGAGAACAGAACTTTGTCAGGTCTAAGGCTGGTCTCCATGATGTCTCGGGGGAACTTGAGTTGCTTTCCCAGGTCCACCCTTAGCTTGCAATCATTTGCTGTTCCCAGCAGGCCTGTCCAAGCTGTTGGTCAAGAAGGCGGGGGTTCCCCTGCTCTTACGAATGAGATTTTCCGCCTTGATGGTTGTACACGCATTCTCTGCTTGATGGCATTAGTGATGGACTCAGCAACCACCTTCAGCACTTGGTCATGGTGCCAACGGTACCGACCTTCCCCAAGTGCTTTAGGACAGCTGCTGAGGATGTGTTCCAGCGATCCTCTTCCCTGGCACAGGGTACATGCCGGCGTCTCAACCTTGC
Organism: Lepomis macrochirus; assembly: GCA_024633595.2. Taxonomy (NCBI): domain Eukaryota; kingdom Metazoa; phylum Chordata; class Actinopteri; order Centrarchiformes; family Centrarchidae; genus Lepomis; species Lepomis macrochirus. The sequence continues at coordinate 3,230,738 of JALXJV020000012.1, read as the reverse complement.
CCCAACAAAAAAGATTGGATGGACTGGGCAGGGTGTCATATACAGATTGAATTAGAAATTTAATGCGATAGGGCTCAGCCCTCCACAGCTCTGCCCATGAAATCTTCCTCTCCATGGCATCTTCCCATCTGGTCCATGCGCCCTGCTGCCTCATTAACACCATCTGGCTTGCATGCTGCTCCTCGATCCCAGCCCTCACTTCTTTTTGGACCAAGTCCCGCCTCTCCTTGCCCTTCAGTTTGTTGTAATGGGTTGTTGGAATACTGCCCATTCCTGAATGGCCAATAGCCACGGAACCCACCTGTTCCTTATGACGCAGCCGTGATTCTGCCTGGGCCACCGCCTCATGTGCCCTCCACTTTCTGCCAGACCTCATGACCTCAATTCCAGCTTGAGATACACTTGGGTCCTTGGAGTCCCTGTACTGAAGCGCCTCCCTTGCTCTGGTAACCATGAACTCCCCGCTAAGGCTGTTGATTGGTAGCGTTAGCTTGTTCTTTTTTGCTATAAAGGGCGATGCTGCTCAGACTTCTTGGCAAGCCCAGCCACCGTCAAAGGTAATTGCTCACCCTCCTCTCAAATCCTTCCACGGTGGAAATTGGAAATTCGTACACCAACAATGGCCGCAATATCCTAGGTAAGATTCCATGTTGGTATAACCAAACTTTAAATTTCCCTGGTAGGCCTGACTTGTTAACTGCAGTAAGCCAGCTTTCCAGTTGTTCATTTGTTGCCCTGATGGAAGCGGCATCCTTTAGAGAGCAGTCAAAGGTTTTCCCAAGGCTCTTCACAGGCTTCTCTGTGATTGATGGAATTTGGGTGCTTCCTAGGGAGAAGTGGAACTGGTCTGTTACCTTCCCTCTTTTTAGTACCATAGATCTGGATTTTTCCGGCTTAAAACGCATCCTCGCCCAGGTGATTAACCTCTTTAAGCCCTGCAGAATCCATCTGCATCCTGGGACTGTTACAGTTGTTACTGTCAGATCATCCATGAATGCCCTGATGGGGGGCTGACGTATTCCGGACTTGGTTTTGGGGCCTCTACATTCCGCCTCAGCAGATTTGACCAGCATATTCATGGCTAGGGAAAAGACAATCACTGAAACAGTGCATCCAGTGATAATCCCCTTTTCCAGACGATGCCGCTCGGATGTAACTTTGCCGGAAGTGAATCTCAGATTAAAGTTGTTATAATAATCCATTATGAGGATTTTGATACTGCTCGGAACATGATGTCTTGCCAATGCCACATCCACTAACTTGTGGGGTATGGAGCCATACGCATTGGCTAGGTCCAGCCATAGTACAGCCAGGTTTCCTTTCCCTTCACGAGCCTCTCTAATCAGTTGTGTCACCACTCCACTGTGTGGAGATAGTCTGACAGCAGCTGGGAAAGAATACTGAAAATTAAAGCTGCAAGCAGTGTTGGTCGGGCCCTCGCACCTGTAGTGCGTCGGGGTGTGATGCGGCCGCGTTGCATATTCTGGAGCTCTGCCGGTGCGGCTGTGCATTTACTACGCGCTTCGGACGTTGCATGAAGATGTTGTACCTCACTTCCTGTTGCCAGCAGGTAGCGCTATGACTGTGGGTTAATGTCGGCATGTACATGTGTTCAGGGCGGGACTGTTATTAAACATGTAAAATTTGGTACGGATCTGAGCATCTACAGTGAAGTTACAACAACTTCCTGTTTCATAGCGAATCATCGACGCTATGGACACGCCCATTGACGAAAAGTCGCAGATAGCACAACTTGTCATTGTCAATGCCCTTAGAAAAGCACAGCAGAAATTTGAAGTCGATTGGACTAAATCCCTAGGAGGAGTTCGTTAAAGTACGGAGTGTGTAAATCGTCCAAAAATGGCCGCCAAATTCAAAATGGCGGACTTCCTGTCGAGTTTAGGGTATGGGTTCTTGAGGCTTTTTTGTGCGTCTTGTTATGATACATGTCCCTACCAAATTTCGTGCATGTAGGTCGAACGTGGACGAGGGGCTAATTTTTTTCAAATTTTCTAGGTGGCTCTAGAGAGCCATTTTGCCAAGCGCATCCGCGAAACCCACAAAATACGAAATTTTTCACCCCCCTTCTGCAGATCTCCATTGTTGGGCAAATTTCCCCCTCCTCCAAATGACCCTCAGGATCTTCCACAAACGATGCAAGAGCTTAGGGCACCTCGTATACACCAGGTATGGCACCCCATTAGGTCCTGGTGCCGATCTGGTTCTGGCAGCCTTAACAACAGCTTGAATTTCTTTCCAACTGGGTACCTTGATGTTGAAGTCGATGGTTGGTATAGGTGGATTGATGAAACAGTAAACTAACAATATACAGTAAACAGTAACAATATACAGTAACAATATACAGTAAACAGTAACAATAAACAGTAACAATATACAGTAAACAGTAACAATAAAAAGTAACAATATACAGTAAACAGTAACAATAAACAGTAACAACATACAGTAAACAGTAACAATACACAGTAAACTAACAAAAAACAGCAACAATATACAGTAAACAGTAACAATATACAGTAAACAGTACTAATAAACAGTAACAACATACAGTGAACAGTACTAATAAACAGCAACAATATACAGTAAACAGTAACAATACACAGTAAACTAACAAAAAACAGCAACAATACACTGTAACAATATACGGTAACAATAGACACTTAACAGTAACAATAAACAGTTTTTAATTCAATTTTCAATTCAATTTTATTTATATGGCGCCAAATCACAACAACAGTTATCTCATAGCGCTTTTCATAAAGAGCAGGTCTAGACCGTACTCTGAAGTTATTTACAGAAGCCCAACAATTCCGACCAAGAGCAGCACTAGGCGACACAGGCAAGGAAAAACTTCCTTTAAGAGGCAGAAACCTCGAGCAGAACCATGGCTCAGGGTGGGGGGGGCATCTGCCTCGACCGGTTGGGGTGAGGGGGAGAGAGAGAGAGAGAGAGCAAGAGAGAGAAAGAAAGAGAGAGAGGGGAGGGAAGCTACACAGTATACGCATAGAGGTACAGACAGTAAAGGTGATGTTGCTATAGACTGAATGGTACAGATATTTATATTAGTGTTAATGATAGTAATTGTTGTCAAGTCCTGTGTGTTTTCGACTGACCACAGCTCTGCTCAAACTTGAAAACTGCTTTATCTCTGAACTCAAATCTGTTCCCTTTATGATTCTTTATTTTCTTAAAGTTGGTTTGATAGATCAGGGATGGAACAGTATAGGTTGATAACTTTTCGAATACACAAACCAAAAAATATGAATTAGTTACAAATAAATCATGAATTAGTCACACATAAATCTCAATACCAATCCCATAATTAAACTTATACACATGCTTAGAGTAACGTTACTTCTGTCAAGTTCTACGTTCACATAATAAAGTCTTCATTATTTAATTTAAATTGCATGTTACAACCAAGCAAAAGCAAAAGACTGAACATATAGAACTCAACACATTCAAAGACATTCAATCTTATTCTGTCCAACCAGTTGCGTCTTTGAATGATCAGGAGCTGTGGTCATAGTATCTTTTTCCAGGAACGGGTGAGAGGGCCAATTGAGCTCTCCCCAAACATTTCAATGCCATGCACTTCCTGTGGGTGCGCAGGCAAATATGGTCCCAAAAGCACTTCCCAAAAGTTGGTTCCACCAACTTTTGTTGCATGGATGCCCCCTGCAGTTTGGGAGTGCTCTGAGTGTCCTGGGTGAATCTAGGCTTGGAGTGCTCAGTACAACTAAAGCAAAGTAACCATGAATTGACACAACAATTGTAATGTTAATAATAACAATAAGACTATTAACAATAATTGTAGCAGAGGGTGTCGAGCAGGAACACGGGGGCAGCAGGAGACTCTTAACCACAGATCCAGACTCCACAGCTCCAGAGCCAGAAACACCTGCAGGAAGTGATAGGAGGAGAGAGGAGAGGGACGAGAAAGCACACGACTACAGGAAAGAGAAGAAGGGTTAGTAACATGCATTAATGGGATGAGGTTGCACTCAGAGGGAGAGAGAGAAGAGGAGAGAGGAGCTCAGTGCATCATGGGAAATCCCCCAGCAGTCTAGCCTATAGCAGCATAATTAAGGGATGGTTCAGGACTCACCTGAGCCAGCCCTAACTATAAGCTTTATCAAAAAGGAAAGTCTTAAGCCTACTCTTAAATGTAGAGACGGTGTCTCTACCTCACCCTGGAGGGGAAGGTCCCGTGAAGACACCCACTCCTGCTGCCCTGGAGCATAGGTGGGGGCCGGAATCCGCCGGCGGTTGGCCGTACGTTGCGTGCGGGCCGCCGCCCGGACCTGCGCCATCCGGGCCTCCCTCCAGACCCGCCGACATCGGCGCATGTTGGCCAGCACAGAGGGAACTGCCACCTCCTTCTCCTGGTCATGGAACAGAGGGGGATCATATCCAAGCATAGCCATGAAGGGAGTCATACCTGTGGCAGCGGAGGAGAGGGAGTTGTGGGCGTACTCCACCCAAGGCAGTTGGCCAGACCAGGAGGAGGGATTACGGGCCGTGACACATCTGTCTCCGTCCGACACAATGTCCAAGGGGATGCCGTGCAACCGGAACACATGCTGGACTAAGAGGTCGTCTGTCTCAGAGGCAGAAGGCAATTTAGGCAACAGAACAAAGTGAACAGCCTTAGAAAATCTGTCAACAACGAGTGTAGCAGAGAGGGGTTGGCGTGGAAAAGCCATAGTGGACACTGGAGCCAGTTACACTCTCATTCATGAGTATCTGTGGGTGGAATTAAAGGGGTCAAAGAATGACCTCCAACCATGGGAAGAAGGACCTCTGTACCTTGCTAATGGTGAAGCAGCTATTCCCATTGGATGGGGAAACCTTTCTGTCGATCTTCAAGGGTAAAGTGTCCACTTTACTTATAGCTGTACTCGGTCCCAATGCTCTAGCTTATGGTCTGGTTCTTGGCCTCAATTTCATTTCCAGTATTGGAATGATAATTAATATGGCTGATAAAACATATAGCTTTAAGTCCAACCCCTCTGTTTCTTATCCATTCCAGCCAGGTAGCGCTCACCTCCCACAGAACAAAGGCTGTGAGAAAAAAACAAGCCCCCAAATGACAAAGCCTTATCCAGTTCACAAACTGTCGCTAATAAGCTCCGTTCCTCCTCCCACTCTCGCTTTGGAGCCTGTGCGAATGGAAGTCAAAGATTACATTGATATTGCTGTCTCTGGTGCTCACTTACAAGATGGAGAAAGAAAACAATTACGACAACTACTGGAATCTAACTCACAGGTCTGTACCAATCAGCCTGGAAAAACTGATGTTTTGCAACACATTATCTACACTACTAACTGCGCGCCCATCAAACAAAGGCCTTATCGTATGTCAGCTGGTAAACAAGCCATTGTCGACGAACAATTGAGAGAAATGATAACTGCTGGAATTGTAGAACCCTCCCATTCTGGATGGGCATCTCCTGTAGTTCTACCACCAAAGAAAGATGGAGGCCACAGATTTTGTGTAGATTTTCAGAAAGTCAATGCCGTCACCAACTGATGCATATCCTCTCCCGAACATCAACGAGATTCTTGAATCCCTTTCTGGTGCTGCCTTGTTTTCCACAATTGACTTAAATAGTGGATACTGGCAAGTGCCCATGGATCCGGACAGCAAAGCGAAAACTGCCTTTGTCACTCACACTGGATTGTACCATTTCAATGTCATGCCCTTTGGTCTCAAGAACGCACCAGCCACCTTTCAAAGACTAATGGAGAAAGTTCTGGAGGGCCTGAGGGGTAATATCTGTTTAGTCTACCTAGATGACATAATTGTTTATTCGTCATCTGTGACTCAACACCTTGAACATCTACAGACCGTTTTTGATCGCATCAACAAAGCTAATCTCACCATCAACCTCAAGAAGTCTAGATTCTGTCTGCAAGAAATCAGATTTCTTGGACATGTTGTCTCTAGTAAGGGAGTAAGTGATGATCCCGACAAGGTTGAAGCAATTCGGTCCTATCCAGTACCCACAAATCTTAAAGAAGTTCAAAGGTTCTTGGGGCTTGCCGGTTGGTATCATAAATTTGTACCTGACTTCTCAAAAATCGCTGAACCCTTGAATAATCTTAAAAAGAAAGGACGACCCTTCATCTGGAGCGAAGCCTGCCAGAATGCCTTTGAACACTTGAAATCCAGTTTAATCTCTCCACCTATCTTGGGTCACCCAAATCCAGACTTTCCCTTTTTCGTCTATACCGATGTGAGTGATACAGGTCTTGGAGCGGTATTGACTCAGAGAGCTAAAAATGGAAATGAAGTAGTTCTTGCTTATGCAAGCCGCACATGACAAAAATGACAAAGCTGAGAGGAACTACTCGGTAACAGAAAAAGAGTGCCTCGCAATCATTTGGGCTCTAGAAAGATGGCAGCACTATCTTGAACCAAAGCTCTTCACTGTCATTACAGATCACTCTGCATTAAAATGGGTCCTCTCCTCTACTAAAACCACGAGCCGCCTGATCAGATGGACGCTAAGATTGCAACGGTTCGACTTTGTTGTGGAATACAGGAAGGGAAACCTAAACTGTGTGCCTGATGCTCTTTCAAGGATTCCCACTAATGTCCAATGCCTCTACTCACCTAAAATGGATGAGAATATCCCTATATTCCTGGAAAAGATTTGGGAAGAACAACATAAAGACCCACACATTGAGCAAATTATGAAACAGCTGGCAGAAGGAGACAAAAAAGTGGAACAGAAATTTGTTATCCTGGAAGATAAAGTATATCACAAAAAACAAATGTCAGAAAACCAGTTCCACTACCGGATCTACATTCCCCAGAGTCTAGTTCAACAGATACTCAAAAGTTATCATGAAAACCCTTTAAGTGGACATACTGGTATCTTCAAAACCTACAAAAGGTTGTATGAAGTGGGATTTTGGCCAGGAATGTGGACAGATGTAAAAACCTTCATCAAGCGCTGTGTTGTGTGTCAAAGTTTGAAAGCAGATAAACAAAAACCGGCTGGAAAGATTCAGCAACCGACTGTCAAAGGTCCTAATGAGATGTTAGGTATTGACATTATGGGCCCACTTCCAAGAAGTCCAGAAAGAAATGAATATCTGTTAGTGGTGGTGGATTACTTTACCCGATGGGTTGAGTTTTCCCCTCTGCAAGTTGCTACAGCCAAAACGGTCACCCGATTCCTGAAGAAGGAAATCTTCACAAGATGGATTTAAACGCCGTTATTCCAAACACTGTTAATAAATAAGTATGTATTTGAGATACATTATGGTTTTTATTAATCGAGCTACAGAAAAATAATCTTTAAAATAACCGTCCAATTAGTCGTTAGATTAGTCGACTAATCGATAAAATAATCGCCAGACTAATCGTTTAATTAATAATCGTTTACCCCAGCCCTACTGATAGAGGACCTCAGTTTGTGTCATCTGTTTTCCGTGAACTCTGTGAACAATGGACTGTGACTCCTAAGCTCACCACCGCATATCATCCACAGACAAACATGACGGAGAGAGTGAATCGAACTTTAAAATGTATGATAGCCTCTTATGTGGATGACAAGCATGGGAAATGGGATCAATACCTTTCAGAGTTCAGATTCGCAATAAACTCTGCTGTTCAAGAAACTACTGGTGTAACCCCTGCAGAACTACAAATTGGCAGGAAGCTAAATAGTCCTATGAACAAAATTCTGAAAGGCGAGATTTACTCACCTGATGCACCTGCTTATGATATTGTCCATCATCTAAAACAACTAAAAGCAGATGTGGAAGAAAATATAAGACGATCACGACACAGACAACTGAGGAATTATAACCGAAACTGCCGTAGTGTCAGTTTTAAACCCAAACAAAGGGTGTGGGTTAGAAACTTCCCTCAGTCAAGAGCAAAATTCTCAGCTAAGCTGGCCAAGAAGTGGAAAGGTCCCTACCGGATAGTTCAACAACTTGGGCCTCTGAACTATAAAGTGGTTTTGGAGGATACTGGTCAGGACATAAGGACAGTGCATGTTTGCAACCTTAAACCTTTCTACCCTCGTGCTGTGGACTTAGAGTGCCTAGAAAGAAAAAAAATACTAGACATCTTACAGGAAAGCTCAGATGAAAAAGACTTCTTAGGTTTTCTAGACTAAGGTAGACCCCTAAGTCTGTATCGCCACTAAGCGTGGCCTTGTTAAGGGGGGGAGGAGTGCAGCAGAGAGGGTTTTTTTTGGCTGCTGATTAGGGGTGTGGTTTAAGCAGGTAAGGAGATAAATTAGGCACCTGTGAGCTGGGGGGAAGGGGGAAAATGACAAACATTTTTGGCATGGAGAACGGGAGTGGGAAGTGCAAGTAATCCTGTTTTGAGGCATCTGGGCCTCGGAGTGAAACGGAAGTGTTTGAGAGTAGTGATACCAAGCACTGGCCAGACTACTTGAAATTAAGCAGCAACCAAGGACTGTAGGAAATTCTGCTGAACCCTGGAGTGGGGGATGACAAACCAGTTATCATGCTCTTCAACCTGCTCGGTTGCAGTCTGGATCTTCCTTGTCCTGGTGGACCAGTGGACCAACAAAGCTAAGTCTCCCTTGTGTAACTCTCGTGGCTACTCTATCCTCCTGCCCCCCAGCTACAGGTGCAGAGCCTTACTTTCTGTTCCATTTGAACTACACTACACACACACACACACACACACACACACACACACACACACACACACACACACACAAACACACAAACACACACACACACACACACACACACACACACACACACAAACACACACACACACACACACAAACACACAAACACACAAACACACACACACACACACACCTGAACTCAAGGAACTGAATTGGACTGACACCTTTTGAGTTCTATGGACATAATTGCCTGTTTACATCTGAACCACACACGCTTCTTTTTCATTTGAATTGTGACTGTTCATTTTGGGTTTGTGCATGATTTATTTTTTGAAATGCATGATATATTTTGAAAAGTTTCTTATTGCTTTAAGGGAAATGTAAGTTTTATGTTTGCATACTAGCCATATGGTGGATTATTGTTTGATTGTTTGATTTTGAAGATAATACAATTTATTGAGATTGATTGAATTAGTGTTTGTTGGCTTTCTTTTATTGGTGTGTTTTGTAGTGAAGGTAGCTGTATCCTATTAATCGATTATTTTAAGTGACAGGTTAGAATTACGGCATTTCTCCTGTCTGGTGCCCAACGTAATTTTGGATAAATTGCTAATCTTCCGCTACACGGTAAGGATAACAGTGTTACCTGCAGAGGGGGGCAGACCAGTAACAAAGTCCACAGCGATGTGAGACCAAGGGCGGCTGGGGATGGGGAGAGCCCGCAGGAGACCAGCTGGGGGCTGATGAACGGCCTTACTACGGGCGCAGACTGAGCAGGCAGAGACGAAGGCACGCGTGTACGGACACATGGAGGGCCACCAGAACCGTCGTCGAAGGAAGCAAAGGGTCCTGATGAAACCAGGGTGGCAGGTGAACTTGGAAGAGTGTCCCAACTGAAGCACCTGGGACCTGATGGAGTCCGGGACAAACAGCCGATTGGGGGGGCCCGTACCCGGATCGGGATGGGCGAGCTGTGCCTCCTTAACCACCGCCTCGATGTCCCAGGAAGCAGCCGCTACCACACAGGAAGGAGGTAAGATGGTCTCCGGACCAGGTGGGGACTTCGCCAGGTCAAACTGCCGCGAGAGGGAATCAGGCTTGGTGTTGCATGAACCTGGGTGGTAAGACAGAGAAAAACAAAACTGAGCCAAAAATAATGACCACCGAGCCTGGCGTGAGTTTAGCCGCTTGGCAGAGCGCAGATAAGCCAGATTCTTGTGATCAGTCCAAATCAAAAAAGGCTGCTCCGCTCCCTCCAGCCAGTGCCTCCACTCCTCCAGAGCCAATACCACAGCCAACAACTCACGGTTTCCTACGTCATAGTTTCTCTCTGCCGCGGAGAGAGGTCTGGAGAAGAAGGCGCAGGGATGGATCTTGTCATCCTTAAGTGAGCGTTGGGACAGCACCGCTCCGACCCCGGAGTCCAAGGCGTCCACCTCCACAATAAACTGCAACGAGACATCAGGGTGAGACAAGATAGGAGCAGAGGAAAAGAACTGTTTGAGCTTGTCAAAAGCCAGACCCGCCCCCTCGGACCAGAGGAACGGAACAGCAGGTGAGGTGAGTTGTGTGAGTGGAGCAGCAACCTTACTGTAATCCCGAATGAAACGGCGGTAAAAGTTGGCAAAACCCAAAAAACGCTGGAGCTGCTTCTGTGAGATAGGGGTTGGCCACTCTGTGACAGCACATCGAGGGGGGACAGCTGAGGGCTGTCCCCCCTCGATCATGAAACCCAGGTAGCTCACGGAGGGGAAATGAAACTCACATTTCTCCAGCTTAACAAATAACTTATTCTCCAACAGACGCCTAAGCACCAGTCTGACGTGCTGCACATGCTCCTCCATGCTACAGGAAAAAAATCAATATGTCATCCAGATAAACAAAAGTAAACCGGTGGAGCATGTCCCTAAGAATGTCATTTACTAGTGACTGAAAAACTGCTGGGGCGTTGGTGAGTCCGGGAGTGAGACTTTCCTTTTTGATAGAGCAGGGAGTACTTATTCTTAACCGTGATATTATTCAAACCCCTATAGTCTATGCAGGTACGTAAAGTTGCATCCTTTTTGCCGACAAAAAAACCCCCAGCACCCACAGGAGAGGAGGAGGGCCGAATGAGACCGGCGGCTAGGGAGTCTGTGATGTCTACCTAACTGCATAGGCTCATCACTACAGTCAGGGGACTGACTGGGAGCCCAGGTGAGCTGTGGTGAATGTCTGGTCGAAGAGGATGCGGGGACACCTCTGAGCTGAGGCTGGGAAGAGGTCGAGCTCCGACTACCACCTCTCTCCCTGTTGCGTTCTCTAAGGCGGTTATCTAGCCTGATGGCGAGGGAAACCAGAGAGTCCAAACTAGATGTCTCATCTCTGGCGGCTAGCTCATCCTTAACCTCATCGGAAAGCCCCCGAACAAAAACTGCCTGTAACGCTACTTCATCCCACCCGCTCTCTGCCGCCAGTATGCGGAACTCAACAGCGAATTCCGCCACTGAGCTGCTGCCCTGACGTAAGGAAAAAAGTCTACTGCCTGCCTCCCTGCCCTGAACGGGGTGGTCAAAAATCTTTCTTAATTCACTGGTGAAGCAGTCATAATTCCTACAAATGGGTGAGTCCCTCTCCCACAAGGCTGTGGCCCACTGAGCCGCCCTCCCAGACATTAGCCCAATTAACAAAGCTACCCTGGACCTATCAGAGGTGTAAGTGGAGGGTTGCTGCTGAAACAGTAGGGAGTACTGGAGGAGGAACTGCCCACACGAGTCCTGGTCCCCAGAATAGCGTTCGGGTAGAGGGAAGAATGGCTCACGTGCGAGTGTAGTAGAGGGAGCTGAAGGGGAGCGGGTGGAGGATTCCGCTCGGGCAGCTGCCGCGGTGGCAGTTAGGCGGGAAGAAACCTGGGTCATCCGATCGCCGAGCTGATCCACACGGCTGTCCAGTTGACGGAGCACCAACAGCGTCTCCTGTAATGTGCGCTCATGTCTCCCCACGAGCTCACCCTGAGAGGATAGGGCTCGATGTAGAGAGTCTGCATCTGCGGAGTCCATTTCGTTGGCCAGATTGTTATGTGTCTACTGACTTTTGCAGACTTTGAAAAATATGTGTCTACTGACTTTGCTGACTTTGTATTCAGCAGCGACGACACTGTAACTTACGACATGGAGTCTGCTAACACTAAGAAAGACCTGCTACCAGCACAGCACAGACTCCAACTTCAAAAACAGAAGTTGACCTGGAGAAAATATATTTTGATTTTGTGCTGCAGCAGTTGGCTCAAGTTAGATAGCGTTAGCTCGCTGGCTAACACCGAGTAGTTGCTAATGTTGTCCAGTGCAAAGTTATATAGCTTTCACATTAACGTTACTTAACCAACCAATGCGACCCATGTTACTTTCCTCCATACCACAATGTCAAAGTGTCTGTGGCTAAAGCTAATGTGGAGCAGTTTGTTTACTATCCCATAGTGATGCAGCCACAAGCAGCTAGCTAACGCTACAGTAATTCGGACCCACCGCTGTTTGCTTCGTAAAGTTCAATTTAGATTTACTGCCTTTTACTGATGGGTACACAGCTTCTCCACCTCTCAGTCACTGTAACTAACATGACCCACATAATATACAACACTGAGGAAGAGCCATCCACTAACACTAGTTACAGTAAATTTACTTACTGTGGTCTGACTGTTATAAAGTGTGACACAATCTTATAATATTCAGTCCTGCTCTCTACCCGTTTCATTATCAGCCGTTTCATTATCAGTGTCAGCTGTGCTGACACTGCGGAGCCTCTGGTGAAAGATTCACAGATAGTAAAGATAGTTACTGACAGCAGCAGGTGAGCTATCGATGTAGCACTTCAGCTAAATGCAGTGTAAATTTATTATGTAGCGAGCACAGATTAGTTCAACATAAAGCTGATAAAACCATTACTGTAACATTGCAGTGGGAGTTTACCTGAGTTTCCACCATGTTGGGTGAAGCTGGTTCACACAGCTGGTTGCAATCTTAAAACCGCACCGCTAGTGGGCGCTGGAAACTACATAATGTCCCTTTAAGAAGAGGCATTTTGTTTAGGAGATGGCGACGGCGCAATGGATAAGACTATGCATTTGATGTGAGAGACCCGGGTTCAATCCCCCACTGTGACCCATCCACCATTGTGTCCCTGAGCAAAACACATAATCCCTAGTAGCTCCAGAGACGTGCGACCTCTGACATGTATAGCAATTGTAATTCGCTTTGGATAAAAGTGTCAGCTAAATGAACAAATGTAATGTAATGTAGTTAAGCCCTGTCGGTTCTCACAGCCTGGAGTAAATATTGACACCCAGATATTTAATATATTTGACTATTGTGGTGTGGTAGACATACTCTGGAAATCACACATTACAGGTAAAACTATGGATTTACTCAAATGAACGGAGTAGTCTGAGATGGATGAGAAGTTTGTGAGTTTAGGAGGAAAAGTAAAACATCATCTGCATACAGGTTTATCCTGTGGTGCACATTTTCTGTTTGAATTTCTTCAATATTTTTATATTGTCTGATAGTAGCTGCTAGGGGTTCTATAAAAATGGTGAACAGCGAGGGAGAAAGTGGGCAACCCTTCCTGGTACTCCTCTGAAGACTAAAGCTTGGAAAAGGATGATCATTGTCCTGAAAGAAGCTCTTGGGGAACTGTATAATGATTCAATCCAGTCTATTAAAGAGTTCCCAAAATCCAAATATACGTAAAGTATAGGGGTGGACACGTTAATGTGTTATTATCGCGTTAATGCATTAATAAGCAAAGACAAGCTGCTAAAATGACACATTGAAGTGGAGAGCTACACACTGCATGCTGGTTAGTGTTGGGGAAGATGTCAGTCTGTGCAACATTCTTAAAATCACAACGCAGTTGCTTGGTCCCGCGGGGCCGCTCTGCTCTTCTGAGGTGATCAGACAAGGAGACGACGCTCCGCAAATAAACGGCAAGCGCTCTATGGATAGTAACCATGGCAACTGCTCCTGTGCGCTACACAGCTGTAGCCTATTTAACTTAAGTTAAAATTACAGGCTACATAACTTTACCTGATAGGCGTTCATCTAGTTTTGAGGGGATGCTCTGCCATGTGAATTACCTCCTGATGATGTCCTATTTAGTAAACAGTAATAGATTCTGGCAGGGTGCGAACTACAGGGGAGCCAGGGGGAGTTTAGCTCATCCTAATAAGACCTCAGCTCTCCTAAATGCATGATTTGTGATATTTTGGGGGGGTCTCTAAAATATTGACAGCTTGCTTTATTGACATTAATCTCTATATTTCTCTATTATCATGGATCATGCGGAGCGTCAGACTTCATCCAGCCAGAGGTAACTATCACCAACCATCTACAGTGGGCCGGTCGCTCTGCGATCTCCTGTCCCTGGTCCACCCCACGTCCTCTCCGGTACAGGTTGCGTCGCTAGTACAGCCGACGCGCTGCGAACAGTTCGTGATCGTTCCCTCTGGCTGGATGAAAATTACGCATGATCCATGCACTACTGCAGCGTCATGCAACTTTCCAAATTCTTCCCTCTCATGGAGAGGTCGCAAACACAGCCGCAGCTGTTGTGTGAAGTGTAATTGTAGCAAAATGGCTAAATATGATAATATATAATATAGTAAGACAAACATGCATACTTTCACAGTCAGCCCAACAGGCCTACATGCATGGAGTAAAGCTCTCAGTTCTGATACATGTAAATATAATATTTTTCAGGCTTTTTTCAGGAGGTGTTTCTGTTATCACAACACGCTTCAGTAGCCATAGTGCTTTGTGTTTGCCTCAGTAGCTGTCTTTGTGTTTCTTAAATCAACTTGTCGACTCAGAGATGAGTTTGTAGGTCAGTGAACAAACAGAGCGTTGCCGCACCACCCGGCTGTGGCTGCACTGTTTCTCCTCGACAGTTTAACCTCACCAACATCACTGGCCACTTGGTCCTGCATTCAGACCGAGGAGGAAATGGAGGAGCCTCTCAGTCTGTCCGCCATTGCTCCAGTTCTTGCTTGCAAACAAAGGTTTCTACATCACTCTGCCTATTGTGGAACTGTGAAAGATAAGCAGAGCTCCGACCTGATTCTGATGTCTGAAATCAAAAATCACCTAAACAGGAGGCATAGAGGCCATCCTCAAACACACGAGTCAGTCAGGACCAAACAACAGAAGGGCAGCAGCTCATCTGCAGCCCAAATATCATCGGACCCATCGGAGTTTTACATTTAGTCTGAATTTTTATCAGATTCTGAAACAGGACTAAATGTACAACCCCATCTCCCAAAACGTTTACACGCTGTGTAGAATGTAAATAGAAACAAAATGTGATGATGCAAAACTCGTTTTTTGGAAAATATTGTTCCCATTTTGAATTTTATATGGTAGAGTTTCAGCGACAAGCTATGTTCACAGAAGGTGTTTTTTTCCTCAACCCATGCAGTGTAGTCCACGACAGAACTATTTCGGATGCAGTGGGCCCGAAGGTCATAGTCATCCAGTATTGGTTTTCAGCCTTGTCCCGTGTATACAAAGATTTGTCTTTTTATATTCCTATTTCACAACTTTTCCAGTCTTTTTTGTTTTCATTTCAGAGGATGGGGTTTCAGTGTTTTGCACATCATATTTTGTTTCTATTTCCATTTTACACAGCGTACCAACTTTTGAGTTATGGGATATTAGCTGCAAGTCTTTTATGACAATACTTCATTAAAAGTGAAATGAGCAGGTTTTCAATGTAACATAGACGTCTGAAACATTTTCAACTGCAGATCAACAAAATAACTACTGCACTATTTTTTTTTAATTAAAATCGAGACTCTGCTTTTTCAATCCGTTGAAATGGTGAATCGTAGCTCCATTGATGATGGCTTTTTTTCATTCCCACTCAGAGTGAACATACTCACAGCTGACTGAAGTGACCTTGATCAGCTGGTGTGGATTTCAGGGCCTGTCACAGTTTGTTAAGCAGTTTATGCTCTTAATGTTTTTACAAAATGATGAGACTAAGTGATAAAATGTTGACAGTTTGTTTAATGATGAAGCTAAAAAGCAAAGAAAAAGATAAATTATATCAAGTTCGCAACATTTCTTATTTTTTTTAATTATCAAGCAACAAACACAAGCTGATGAACATTTTTCCATGTGGTTTGTTTCACCAGTAAAATAACTTATACTAAAACTGTCAGCTCGTTAACTGACCCTTCGTCCGGTCAATTTACTCTCAGGTCGTTAACTGAGACTTTATCCAGTTCATCTACTCTTAGCTCGTTAACTAAGACTTCGTCCACTTCATTTACTCACAGCTCGTTAACTGAGACTTCGTCCACTTCATTTACTCACAGCTCGTTAACTGAGACTTCGTCCACTTCATTTACCCACAGCTCGTTAACTGTGACTTCGTCCATTTCATTTACTCACAGCTCGTTAACTGAGACTTCGTCCACTTCATTTACCCACAGCTCGTTAACTGAGACTTCGTCCATTTCATTTACTCACAGCTCGTTAACTGAGACTTCGTCCACTTCATTTACTCACAGTTCGTTAACTGAGACTTAGTCCGCTTCATTTACGCACTTCTCCATTACACTGCTAGTTTGTACTTCAGTGAACCAAACTGTCATCAGTATTGACTGTCTTTGGCTTTCGTCTCTTTCTGACTCTCTGCCAGGAATGTTGTGTAAATATCAATATTAAACTTATTAATATTAATAATAATTATAAAAAATAATGAATAATGATGATGTTTGGCTCCAGCAGCCGTTTGAACAGATTTCAAGTATCCTGATGTCAGATTTTTTTTTTTTTTTTTACATAGGTTGACCTTCAGTAAACAGTAGAACATATCAAATATGATTCTCTCACATTTTCTATAACAATAGAAAACAATAGACACACAATGGAATACAAAAGACAAACTACACATATAAATGTAGACAGAAAGTTTAACTTTGCAGGAGCAGTTGCATAGTATTCTCAGGTCGTTCCAATGTGGAAAAGAGTCTCTTCCAATAAGAAATACGATGCTTCATCACTAAACATAAATGCTTTATCTTGACTGGAGGAAGAAGTGTTTCTAACATCTTTACGAGCAGCCGCACTCCTCCACGATCATGTTCTCTATGTCTTTCTTGATGATCTTCTGCTCTTCATTGTAGTACAGCATCGACATGGCGCGCAGCCTCGTCGGCACGCAGCACGACTTGATGTTTTGAAAGGGGCCATAGCCCCTCATTCGATAATGATTGATGACCGTTGAATGGAAAGAGAGGGATGAGCCGCTGATGCTTGCCATGTGGTTCAGACAGTCACCCTCGCAGTAGTTGGCATGGTAACCAGATGGCGCTATAATCCAGTCGTTCCAGCCAATGTCTTTGAAGTTGACATAAAACTGTCGTTTGCAGCAGATGCGTATTTTCCCATCGCACTCCAGACCTCGTTTAACTCGTCGCTGAGTTGCCTCCTCCAGAGCTCGCAGCATAACCATGAGGAACGGTCGGTGAGACTGTTCTCTCGCTCGCTCGCCGTCAGCAGGCACCAGGACGGGCGTGACTCCAGCCTCGGCGCACAGCGGGCAGGAAACCCGCAGGCTGAGCGAGCTGCCACTGCCTCCGTCCAGCACAGTCTGAACGCTGCGAGAGACAGCGAAGGTGTGCCAGCCGCTGCGACGAGTGTCCACCATCTTCTCTGAAACACAATCCTCCTCATCACCCTCAGGATGAAGCTGCAGGAGCTGCAGCATCACTTTGCCTTTCACTCGTAATCCCTTCAACACCTTCAGAAAGATCCAGACGTTCGCTTGTTCCACCACCGAGGGGCCGTCATCCTCCTTTGAAATGTCAAAGGTCACCGTGTTCAGAGAGGCTCCTGCAGCAGAGAGCACAGTAAGCAGGTTAGCAGGAATTAGCTAAATCATCAGTTTAAACGGCTGTGTTGATAAACTGAATCACCTAACGCCTCCACTAACTTTTTTTCTCTTCCATGTGGATGTTAGTGTAAACTTTGCACTAGCTACAAGCACGCATTCACACACACAACCTCACAAACACTGCATGAGTCATAAAAGGTGAAGTCGCAGATAGTGTGATGGTGTATCTTTCAAAAAGTTTGGTCGTCACCGTTATGCCTGTCCCTCTGCAACAGCAGCAGTTAATCAGCTGACCTCTGGATCACCACCAACCTGTCCAAAACTCTTGTGCAAGTCTGCGAATGTGAAAGTTACGTGCCTTATTGCGATAGGCCACTAACATTGCCATGCCCCCTTAAAGCACACACATTTAACCTCCATGCCAGATTTGCGCCTCCTGGGGCTCCACAGGGTGGGGACATTTAGTGGAAAGTGACCAGCTGACACAACGAGCCGTAGAGCTGCTGGTCGCCGCTAAGAAAGAAAACCTGATAACAAAAACCTTTCAACACACAGAGCTTCAGTTTCACTCACTGGCAGAGTGTGTTGGTACAAACGTGAAGAAAAATAGTGAGCTGGAGTTTGAAACAGGGAGGAAGGTTTTACTGAAGGGTTGATAATAACTGAGGGAGATGTTTGAAGAACAACCTGAAGAAACGGTGACCCTGCTGTCTGAACTTTTTGTCTTCCTGTCATTTGGATGAATGAACAAAGAAAATGTCATAAATAATAAAAGCATGAATGGATCTACTCCTCTAAATATACTCAGCATGAGCAGAGACCCTAAAAAAAGAAAAGGCCTGGATTCGGGGAATGCTGTTAACAAGGCCACATACACACACACACACTCTTTGTCTTTGCTGCAGAATAATTAATGAGGCCCAGATTTGTCTGAATGAGGAAATTATTTACGGCCTGAGGCTGCTCGGTATGTCCCCCCACCCCCCTCCCGGTACTGTCCTCTAATTTCGAGCCTTTGAGGGACCTTTTTAATTAAAGATCCTCTCAAAGAGAAACTATTTATAGCACAAAGCCATTCTGTACATTTGTGTAAGCAAACAATGTGACTGGTCACGAGCTGGTTCACGTTCACAGAAACTTCACCAACATATTTAATCACTGAGCGCTTTCTTTCAGAGGCTCCTTAAACTTCCAATTTCAGTTATTAAATAAAATGCTGGATTTATTCTGCAGTCTGTAACTGAGCCTCGTTCATCTTGTTTCAGACAATGGGATCTCCTTCAGTGTGTCCAGGCTTTAAACCGTCACACCTCACACCTGACTTCAGATCAGTCCCAACTAGCTTTAGAACGTTTGTCTAATTAATCACCTAAACGATCAACAATCTGTCAGACGACCTGTTGGATTTCGGGCATCTCAGAAATGTGACACCAGATCAGGTTTCATGTCTGACCTGAAGCAGCGCTCTGAGCACCGGGCTCGTTACAGACAGTTTACACTGAAACCAACTCTTCTATGTGAAATCTGGTGTTTCTGAGAGGACCAAGGTCTCTGAGTCTTCATCCTCCATGTTGTCTTCACACCGAATCTCAACCATGGAGGACAAATCGCCCAGATGCAGCTGACCAATCAGCACTGCTCAGGTGTGTTTGGGTTCACTTCTGATGCTGTGAAGCAGTGCATAAATAAACTCCACATTTCCTGTGAGAGAATAGTCGAAACAGATGAGCCAATCGATTCTGACTGTGGAAATCTGTAAACAAACTTTGAACTTGTTGGGTTTGTGTGAAGGAGCTGATAACAGCACACAGACAGGCCGGTGTCTCTAGAGCACCTGATGGGTCTCCTGACTGATTTACACCCAGGACCAGTCCGTTAGAGACCAGGACTCAGAGACTCAGAGACGCTCAGATGTCTGTTTTTCTCTTCTTTTTTGTGGGAGAGGGGGTAAAACCTTTCTGGGTTTTCTTTGTGGCAACAGATGCTGATTGCTGAGTTTTGGGAGGTGTTAGTATCACCTCCTCTGTGACCTACAGTCACCCATAATCCCCCTCTGCAGGTATCTGGCTAATAACTGTGTACCGGATGTTTCTGTCAGACTCACCGGGCTCTGCGAAGGTGATGATCTCAGACGGGGGCTCTGGCGGTGTTCGGGCCCCGGGGCCCCGGCCCTCCTCCTGGATCTCTATGCTGCCATCTTCTGCCACGCGGCCGACATGCAGCTTCTTGATGGCGTTGAGAAGCTCGGCTCGAGGGACCGGGTGTGTCAGGTTGGGCCGAACGCTCAGGTGCAGCATGTTGAGAATGTGACGCTTCACTGCTTCCACCATGTCGCTCTGTCCTACCGATGAAGACGCGTTCCTCCTCATCTGAGATAGAGAGCAGGATGGGCAGTCCGTGGACGGCGCCCCCTCCTGGAGCCGAGACACCCCATCGGCCTCCGGAGTCGGCGAGACCGTCGGAGAGGCGTCGATGAGAAGACCGACAGCTACGAAGAAGATCGCGGCAAACAGACAGGACATGATGGGCTCTGACCGCCTCTGATGCTCCTGACAGTCGGCCCCTCGGACTCAGCACAGAAACAGGAAGCAGCTGTTGAATCGTTCAAGACCCTTCAGATCAAGGCCTCAGTAGAGTCCAGCAGAGTCCAGCAGAGTTTAGCAGCCAACAGTGAAGTTTTAAAACCTCAAAGACTGTCAGCAGAGAGGAGCACAAAGCAGGTCTGGTCTTTGAATCTGGTCCCAGTTAGATCTGAGTGTTGCAGGTCTCGTCTCGTTGGATCCAGTCCTGATGGTTTGGTGGTCTGAGCTGAATGAACACTGTGTGCAGGGTCACTCTACTCTCCCTCTCTGCTCTGTTACTGTAATTATACCTCTCTGCCTGTTTAATCCCTCCCTCCATCCACAGAGGTATTTCCCTGAGTCACACACTGTGCAGTGAGTAAAGTCTCTCAGAATATCTCAGGACTGTTTGTGGTGTTTCCTCCTGAATGAACGTCACGACAGAAGAGGAGGAAGGAGGGAAGAGGAGGAAGAGAGAGTGTCCCTGATTCATTCAAACCCCCCCCCTACCCACACACACACACTCACACACACACACACTGGTGAGTCAGCGCGGCGTCACCATCACCTCACGTGGAGGAGAAACTGTCAGTGTGAAATTAATTTTTAGTTTGTTGTTATAGTCAGAGTCCTGAACACAGCAGATGGAGCTCGCTCAGAACAGACCGCCACACACACACACACACACACACACACACACACACACACACACACACACACACACACACACACACACACACACACACAGTGACATCAGCACACCCTCTGCTGGTGGGAGTCAGGTGTTACAGCGCCCTCCTCACCTGAGCTGAGTCCTCTGACTCACCTTTGGTCCTCCTGTCTGTCCAAGTAACATGAAGACACTAACTTCTAGATGTTTTGCCAGGAAATCTGAATTAATATGCTTTAATAAATTCATTTTCACCATAATAATCACCTTTCACCTCTCACTATTAGTAAAATACTAATATAATAATCTTTAAAAAGTGTTTCTAAGTGATTTCACTAGTGGTGAAATTAAATTGCAGTTAGAGTTAATACAGGAAAGGCTCTTCTGTAAAAGTCTTTTTTAAGAAGGGACTTCAAAGAGTTCACTGACTCAGCCCGCCCTGATTTCCTCGTGCAGGCTGTTCCAGGGCCCCGGGCCCCGACTGCAAACCGTCCCCTTTAGTTTTCAGTGGAGACTCTGGAACAGACAGCAGACGTCTGCCCGAGGATTTCAAGGGACATGCTGGTGTGTAGAGAGAATCATGGGATTACGTTCTCCATGTGTAAATAGTGCCAGACTTTGCCACTGTCACTGCCAGACGGGGGAGACAAAAGCTCCACTGCAGGTTCAACGCATGTTAACGTATGTTTATGTGTAGAACGTATGTCCCCTTCAGAAGACGGATTGCATTTATTGAAAGTGGTTCAGTGTTGAGTGAGCGGCTGCAGTCGGCAAAATTCCAAACAGGGTCGGAACGTAATCCCTCTGGTCAAAGTGGGTCGACCACAGAGCGGCCTCAGAGCGCTGTTACAGACAGCACGGTGGGCGGGATCCCTCAGAGAGAGAGCGTTTAAAGACTAAGATCCTTTTTGTTTTACCAGAAACGGCATTATCAGAAGGATCACATTGCAGCCCAGTTTAGCTTCTGCTGACTGCAGCGCACTCCATTTCCATTTACGTCGGAGCGGAGAACGACATCACACTCGATCAAGATCAAGGCGTTCCAGTACAACAACAGTTTTAAGTCTTTGCCTTTGTTAGTGTGATGCCCACAGCTGAAACCTTCCATTTTTTATGTTCCAATAAACACAGTGATTTTAAAGCATTGTGTCTTTCCTACTTTTTGTCTTGGCCTGTGAGTCAGGTTAGAACATTAGCAACACCGCGGTGTTTCAACATGTCCACAGATATCAGGTGGACACGACTGTATATGCAGTAAATAGCTAACCGCTACAGCTTTCACTACTGTTGACTCCGGGAGCAGCCATCTTGGATTTTGAGGTCAGGGTTGGTGAGGTTCTCCCGGCTTTCTGAGTCAGAAATACGACTTCAGAGGGCGTTCCAGTTGGAATGTTTGTTTTGGATCTTGGAAATTCTGACTTCCCTTTTGCTGCTGCTCACTTTAATTGTTGAAATGAAGATGAAGGACATGAACACCTTTTATAGTGAAAATTTGCACACATTATTTAATTAAACTGCTCAGGCTTTGGTCAGGCTTCTCGGTGCTGGACCATCGCCGTCCTGGGACTCTTCTCTCCTGGCAGTCGATGTTTCAGATGTTCTGGATCTGGATCTTTGTCCTCCAGCAGATTCAGGGTCTCGCGCTCTCGGTGTGTTTGTGCTGGATGTTCTCTTCCTGGTCTCTATGGGGGAGAGAAGGTCATTTGGCTCCGTATTTCAACATATGGTCGGATTTGGTTATTAGCTGAATATCAAAGATATATTAATAAAACTATTAATATTGAAAATTATTAATTAGAATTAATAGATATGGGACACCACCCTGGAATCAGGGACCAATAACCAAATATGAGCCAAGTATGATGAGTCTAAAAGAAGGTTGGTCCACCTACAGATGGGAAACAGGGAAGGGTGAGTCGGTACACGTGGCAACCAACTCTTCTTACAACATTATACACAAATAATCACAGGCAACGACTTCTCAAAATTAAAATAGGATTTATTTAATTCAAGCACAGATCAATGATCAACAACTTTAGCAAGTAAATCACAACTAACTACTCGGTCTAAAAATGAAATAAAGCCAATAGACAAATCATAAAAAAACATACAACAATGCAGCATGCATGTGTGTGTGAGACAAAGGAGGGGGAGAGAGAGGGGGATGAATCCGACCACGTGAGTAGTCGAAGATCTGGTTCAGAATCGGGCTCGAGGCCAGCTGATTTTGGAATTAAGATGGCGGTTCAGACCATGTGATTTCAGAATGGAGGTGGTCGGAAAATCTCTCTCCCCTGAACTAAAAAAATTGGAGAGCTCTGATGCTAGCCTGCTGTGGGTCACAGGTCTGGTTTGCTTCAGAGGTCAGGTGGTGTGTGCATGTGGGGTTAGTAAGCAGGAGGAGAGAAAGGCACAGAGAAACTATATACAATAAACCACAGTCTATCCTGCAGCCACCAGCAGTGAACATTCATTCAGCAGTGGCTGCTGCTTTGGATTGGATAGAATGTGCAAATGTATCTGTTCTCAGAAAGAAGACAACACCAAAAATCCTTATTACTGCTGAAAACACTCAGCTACAACTTTATCAATGAGACGGACGGTAGTGAACTTGCATTCAGTAACCTGTTCCTTGGCTTGATAAAAATACTGATACGTTTTCACACAGTAAGGAACAAAGCAGTTGCGGCGCAGCGGGCAGTATCGGACACAAACATCGTGTGTAGCACGGAAAGCGCACAGCAATAACACAGGATGCGGCGGTTTTTAAATATCCCTTGGAGATTCTTAACAGAAATTGACCACATGAAACTTGTACAAGTTACAATAACAAAGTTCTTCTCACATGTCGCTTTGGAAGCGAGTAGATGGATCAGTCCTTTTAGGAAATCCAGCAGAGTTTCCTCTTGGCTCGGTTCAGACGATGCCAGTAGTTTCAACGACACAGCTGATTCTTCAGCGGCAGCAGGAATCAGTGAAGTCGACTTAGTGTGAGAAGGTAGTGCACGGACGTGACCTTCTCAGCACAGAGTTTATCCGTCTCCTTCTATAGGAAGGAAACGTTATTTTCTGTAACAGTTTCTTTAGGCATCCAAAATTGTGTTGGTAACACCCAGAAAATTAATAGAGGTAAGAAAACACAGTCTGCATTCAGGACAAAGAAAGTTCAGCGCTGAGAAAATTGCCTCTCCTATCACCACTTGTGGAAAGACAGGGTTTGGTGAAGACCTGGGAAAGGCGACGAGGTTTTGGAGGTGTTCGGTTTTATACCTTCGTTGACAAAATGGCTGTACTTCCTGGGATTACTCCGCCTCCAGAAAGCTTCAACCAATACAAAACTTTGGTTTTAAAAGTTAAGAGTTCACAGTGTCTAAATAAATACTACAAATGAATGAAGCACATGCTGCATCTACAGTATGATTTCTAACCTGTATACAGGAGCAAAGTACCCTGATCCTACTACTCAGTGGTCCCAAGAAATTCACTACAACAGTCTCTGGCTCTATCATTCTTGGTTAAATAAATGGAGGTGATGGACAGCTAAGAAATGGGAAGAGAGTGGAGGCTCCCCTTGGAGCCACAAATACTAGCTCCCTAGAACCCTGAAGATAAGGATAACTGGAAAGCAAAAAAATCTGTACTAAAACAAAGTGAAGCACAAAGAGACAGTTTGGCTGAGACATCAATGAGCCCATAAAACACACACTAGCTGACATGCAGTAAATTTAATAACCAGCAGATACGTTAACCCAGAGCAATGGGAGCTCACAATCAGTGGGCAAGTTTATCCCACAGACAGGATGAGCTCTAAGCCAGACCATCAGAACAGAAGAAAACAAAACAAGGAAAAGAAAACCACCAAGACAGTGACTCACTACCTGCAACCTGAACAGCTCTGTACACATGTATGTATAAAAGATTGTGAGGGCTGTCCTGAGGCCTTGAGCTGTTAGAGGAGGGGTCCTCAGGACCAGCTGGCTAAGGGGACGTGTTCCTGTTGACTCTGAAAATGATCAGCATATGTCATTGTGCAGGGTTTCCATCGGGTGTTTGTTCACAAGAGGACCCCACACTTCACCACCATCCAGTAAAATTGGTTGGATTATAGATTTGAATATTGTGGTTCTATCCAGATTCTGTTTGAAGACTTTTTATAGCACAGAAAGTTTTGGTCCTGGTCTCTGAGCTTGTCAACAGCCAGAGGAAAGTTTCCTGTAGAGGTAATCTTTGGTTCTAAATAAGTGGAGCTGTGTGTTCTGTGTCAGTGGAGCCCAGTAAGAACCGTTTTCCCTGACACCTGGGTCGCTTTTGGAAGACTTGTCCAGATGAACTGTCAGGATCCAGGTCTGACAGCAGTTTCCAGATGATCCAGCTGCTGCTGTAACGCCTCTTTCGATGGAGCTAACAACATTAGATCATCTGCAAACAATCATCTGAACCCTTCTGAGTCAGAGGGTGAGGGGGGCTTTAAACTAGCGGACTGGCCGTCTGTAGTTAGCTGTTAGCTGTTAAAGTTAGCTGTTATGCACTACATAGAAACCTAGAAATGTTTGCCAGTAAACAGAATAAATCAGCTTGGGTAGAGCAACATTTCATCATCAGTACCCATAAGAAATGAGACATTAGCTTAAATGGATCTCAAAGGTAGCCTAACACTGTCATCAGAGGGAGTGTTGGGGAGTAACATGTAATTTAACTACAAAAGCAATGAAAATGTTTATGAGCACATTGGGGGCTTTCATATTATTTTATATATACATATTTTCTGTAAAAAGCTCAGCTATATGTGGACTCACATTAGTTTTCCTGCTTTGCTTGTTTTTTATTTGCAGTGTCTTCCTTTGCTGTTTCCAGTCACAGTCTTTCAGTTTGATGCTGTTTTGCTCCCCGGACCTGCCATCCTCCAACTCTCCCCCAGATGTCCTCAGACTTTCCCTACACACCTGTTCCTTCAGTCTTCTCGCATTGAGGAAACCACACAGGTCAATTCAGTTAGTTGCTTTTAGCCTTGTAACCTGAGGGTTGGTGCTTCGTGTTCACCTCCACCACAGGCTGCGATCAGCTGTTTTTTTTTGGTTGCAAACTTTTCACACTCGGATGTTTTCACACTCGCGTTTCAGCGGGGCCAACTGGCATTTTTTGTTGGGCTGAAACTTAGTAGCAGCATAAAAAGTGGGGGCCTTCCTCGCATGTAAACCAAGCCATCAAGCTGATTGCATTCAGTCCACCAGAATCATCCGACGGGGCGGAAGAGCTGTCACAGCTACTGTTTCCAGTTCGAGCCCCAAAGGCTTATGTGGAAGGTACGCAAATCTGACAACCTTTTTGTTTGCTATGGGGGTTGTAGAAATTCAATTCAATTCAATTCAATTCAATTTTATTTACAGTGGGGCCAAAAAAATAAAGTCAGTTCTCCTACTTAGAAAGATGAGAGGTCTGTAATTTTCATCATAGGTACACTTCAACTATGAGAGAAAAAATGAGGAAAAAAAATCCAGGAAATCACATTGTAGGATTTTTAAAGAATTTATATGTAAATTATGGTGGAAAAAAGTATTTGGTCGATAACAAAAGTTCATCTCAGTACTTTGTAAGATAACCTTTGTTGGAAATGACAGAGGTCAAACGTTTCCTGTAAGTCTTCACCAGGTTTGCACACTGTAGCTGGTATTTTGGCCCATTCCTCCATGCAGATCTCCTCTAGAGCAGTGATGTTTTGGGGCTGTCACTGGGCAACACGGACTTTCAACTCCCTCCACAAATTTTCTATGGGGTTGAGGTCTGGAGACTGGCTAGGCAACTCTAGGACCTTGAAATGCTTTTTACGGAGCCACTCCTTCGTTGCCCGAGCGGTGTGTTTGGGATCATTGTCATAGTGGAAGACCCAGCCACGTTTCATCTTCAAGACTCTCACTGATGGAAGGAGGTTTTGGCTTAAAATCTCACGATACATGGCCCCGTTCATTCTTCCCTTAAACACTAATCAGTTTTCCTGTCCCCTTTGCCAAAAAACAGCCCCAAAGCATGATGTTTCCTCCCCCATGCTTCACAGTAGGTATGTTGTTGTTGGGATGCAACTCTGCATCCCAACAACACGACGAGTTGAGTTTTTACCAAAAGGTTCTATTTTGGTTTCATCTGACCACATGATATTCTCCCAGTCCTCTTCTGGATCATCCATATGCTCTCTGGCAAACTTCAGACGTGCCTGGACATGTACTGGCTTAAGCAGGGGGACACGCCTGACACTGCAGGATTTGAGTCCCTCTTGGCGTAGTGTGTTACTGATAGTAGCCTGTGTTACTTTGGTCCCAGCTCTCTGCAGGTCGTTCATCAGGTCCCTCTATGTAGTTCTGGGATTTCTGCTCACCTTTCTCATGATGGCTCAGGGTGGGCGGCCATCTGCCTTGACTGCTTGGGGGTGAAGGAGAGAGAGAGAGGAGGGAGGCAGCCTACACAGTATACACATAGTGGTACAGTAAAGGTAATGGTGCTATAGACCGAATGAAAAATGGTGCAGATATTTATGGTAATGTTAATGATAATAATTGTAATAATGATAATAAGAACAGTAATAATAACAATAGGACCAGTAACAATAATTGTAGCAGAGGGTGTCAAGCAGGAACACGGGGGCAGCAGGAGACTCCCAACCACAGATCCAGACTCCACAGCTCCAGAGCCAGAAACACCTGCAGGAAGCGACAGGAGGAGGAAGCACACAACCACGGGAAAGGAAAGAAGTCGAGTTAGTAACATGCATTAATGGGATGAGGTTGCACTCAGAGAGAGAGAGAGAGAAGAGGAGAGAGGAGCTCAGTGCATCATGGGAAATCCCCCGGCAGTCTAGCCTATAGCAGCATAATTAAGGGATGGTTCAGGACTCACCTGAGCCAGCCCTAACTATAAGCTTTATCAAAAAGGAAAGTCTTAAGCCTACTCTTAAATGTAGAGACGGTGTCTGCCTCCCGAACCCAAACTGGAACCTGGTTCCACAGGAGAGGAGCCTGATAGCTGAACGCTCTGGCTCCCATTCTACTTTTGGAGACTCTAGGAACCACAAGTAACCCTGCATTCTGGGAGCGCAGTGCTCTGGTGGGGTAGTAAGGTACTATGAGCTCTTTAAGATAAGATGGTGCCTGACCATTAAGAGCTTTGTATGTGAGAAGAAGGATTTTAAATTCTATTCTGGATTTTACAGGAAGCCAATGCAGAGAAGCTAAGACAGGAGAGATATGATCTCTTTTACTGGTTCCTGTCAGAACACGTGCTGCAGCATTCTGGATCAGCTGAAGAGTCTTAATGGACTTTTTCGAAGAGCCTGATAATAAGGAATTGCAGTAATCCAGTCTAGACGTAACAAATGCATGGACTAGTTTTTCTGCATCATTTTTAGACAGGATGTTCCTGATTTTTGCAATATTACGTAGGTGAAAAAAGGCGGTCCTTGAATTTGCTTAATGTGAGAGTTAAACGACATGTCCTGATCAAAGATAACTCCAAGATTTCTCACAGTGGTGCTGGAGGCCAGGGCGATGCCATCCAGGGAAACTATATCTTTAGATAATGAGTCACGGAGGTGCTTAGGGCCTAGAACAATAACTGCAGTTTAACATTAGAAAATTACAGGTCCAGGTTTTAACATCCTGAAGACACATTTGAAGCTTACCTAACTGATGAGTTTCATCTGGCTTGATCGATAGATATAACTGAGTATCATCTGCATAACAATGAAAGTTTATGGAGTGTGTCCTGATAATATTGCCTAAAGGAAGCATATATAAAGTGAAGAGGATTGGTCCGAGCACAGATCCTTGTGGAACTCCATGACTAACTTTGGTATGCATGGAGGACTCATCGTTAACATGTACAAACTGAAATCGATCTGATAAATAGGACTTAAACCACCTTAGAGCGGTTTCTTTAATGCCAATGAAATGTTCCAGTCTCTGTAATAGGATCTGATGGTCAATGGTATCAAATGCAGCACTAAGATCTAGTAAAACCAATACAGAGACAAGTCCTTTGCTGATGCAGTTAGGAGGTCATTAGTAATTTTCACCAGTGCTGTCTCTGTGCTATGATGAGCTCGAAATCCTGACTGAAAATCCTCAAATAAACTATTGCTATGTAGAAAGTTACACAGCTGTTTGGCGACTGCTTTCTCCAGGACCTTAGAGAGAAATGGAAGGTTAGATATAGGTCTATAGTTGGCTAAAACATCTGGATCCAGGTTGGGCTTTTTCAGAAGAGGTTTAATTACAGCTACTTTAAAGTACTGTGGCACGTAGCCTGTTGATAAAGACAGATTGATCACATCCAGTAGAGAAGTGCTGACTAAGGGTAAAACTTCTTTAAGCAGCCTAGTTGGGATGGGGTCTAAGAGGCAGGTAGATGGTTTAGATAAAGAAATTATTGAAGTTAGTTGGTAAAGATTGAGGGAAGCAAAGCAGTCTAAACATATAACTGGTTCTAAACTTACACTGTCCTTCAGATGGTGGTAGTTATTAAAAACAGATTCTGAAGTGTTGCTGCCTGACCTGACCCTGTGCAGCAGTATGGGTCACCTATGGCCTGCTCCAGGTGGGCTAAAACAACCCATGGTGCATTGGTGTAAGCAATGTGGTGCACACTGCTGAATGGTCCTGTTTTATTCTGTATATCTGACTTCTGAATGCCTGCTGTAGCAAATAGCTCATCTCATCAAGCAGCAGGTTACATCACTTCCTGTTTACTGGACGTGCCAAAATAGCGCATGTGTAATCTGGTCCACTTGCACACAAACACCTTCAGGTGAACCTCTGAGACATGATGAATGTGTTCACCTTACCCCCACCCCCCGCAGCAGATGATCTGAGTGACTAAAATACAGTTACATTAAAACCACCAAGGAAAAAAAAATCAGCTGACTGTTGTCGCTTTAAGCCCCGCCCCCTGCACACACACACACACACACACACACACACACACACACACACACATACACAAACACACACACACCCCACCCCCTCCTGTCAGCACGTCTCTCTCTCTCGTTGTTAATCCGCCTCTCTCTCTCTCTGCAGTCATCATGGCGGAAATTAAAACGGGAATCTTCGCTAAAAACGTGCAGAAACGGCTGAACCGAGCGCAGGAGAAGGTAAGAGTTGCGATGGTGATGAAGTTGAAGATGATGATGGGGGGATTTAGGAGGAGGAGACGGTGGACGACAGATGGAGAACAGATTATATGGCTGTGTAGCTGTAGGAGGCTGCGGGCCTGTGCAGCGTTTCTTTCTGCTCTTATTCCACAATAATCCAAATATTTCCCGGTGTTTCCGGTATTTAGTCATTTACTATCCGGTACTGATGTGCTCAGAGCAGGGCACCAAGTGTTTCCATTTATTCAGCATATAAAAACAGTAAAATCATCAGACGTTGACGGAGAGCGTTTTGATTGGCTGATGCAGTCCGACGGTGGATTAACTGTAACACATCTTGATGACATCACAAATGCGGGGAAACATGCCCCGCATGTATTTAATGCTTTAAATAAACGATGGCGAGGAGGTGTTCTCCTGCTCCAAGGTCGGGCGGGGGGATGCCCTTATGTGGCGTGATGACGTCACTTCTGTCGCCAGATCAGCTACCTGCACGTTATTTATAGGAGAGGGCGGCAGTCAGTAGATCACTGGATATCCTGCATGTATACTGTACCATGCGTGTATACTGTATCTATTCATAGGTGTCATGTACACTGGGGACGCTGGGGACATGTCCCCACCACTTTTTGAAATGTCAACAAGAAACTAAAGCTAAAAAACAAGCTACTGATTTCTGCATTATGTTCTGTTGTATTTATGAACGTCACCTACCAGCTGAATGTTTTCCTTTATATAAATAAAGATATTTGCACTGTAACTTGGACAGTGAGGACTGCCAATGGTGCTGAAACTTTACCCAGTTCTGATTGGACAGTGAGGACTGTCCATGGTGCTGAAACTTTACCCAATTCTGAATGGATAGTTAGGAAAGTCATGTTGTTGAGAAGAAGACAATGGGAGGACAGGAGGACATGTTTCCACTAAATAATGTAATGTGTAATTCAGATTTCCAGTTTTGTAGAATACACTGTTTTTGTTGGTTTTAACCAGCTGAAAGTAACATATGTGTGTTGATAAAGGTTTTTCTTTCAGCTGCAGCAGAAACTCCTTCTATGTTGTGTTCAGGGACACGTTCAGCAGGTGTCACTGGGTTTCATCCAGAAATACAATCCAGACTTATTAAATATTAAACACAGGTCAAAGTCACTGCAGCCAAGCTGCTTCACAGTTCAGTAATTTTAATACGTGTTTCAGATCTAGTTCTGTTTCTCTGCTTTTTTCTAACATGGAAGAATGTTTCCTGTTTTACATACTGCTGAAGGATTAGGAAGTGTGGCTGATGATGGCAGGAGGCTGGCAGTGTGGCACCAGAGTTCTGTAGCTCAGGAAAAATACACATGAGCAAAAATCCAAAAAAACAAAAAGAGCAGTAAGTACGTTACCGCAATAAGGATGGAACAACTTGCTGCTGACTGACTTGAGACCAGGAGTGTTTCAGCAGCGGGCTTGTTGAGAGGATTGACAGCAGGTGTGGAGATGAACCAGATCCCAGGAGATGAAAAATAACAAAATACTCAGCCTGGTTTATACGGATGCTCCTGAAAAAGACACGTTATTGGATTTAAAGCTAGATACTTTATTGATCCTTCATAGGGATTTACATTTGTTACATTAGTAGCAGCAACTACATTCATTCCTCGCAGACAGCATGGATCTATTAGTTTTAAAAACTTTTTAAATGAATTTAGCTAAAATATGCTATGCCCTATAATAACAATAATAATAATAATAATAATAATAATAATAATAATAATAATAATAATAATAGATCAAAATAAATACATAATAGAAAAACATGTCATTGTTCATGATAATTAATTTTTCTAAGCATCCTCTTCTCTGCCACCAGCTCAACCCAGTCATGCGTGGTGTCAATGATGGAGTTCACGTTTTTAATCAGTTTGATTTGGGTTTGATTGATCCATCAGTCCTGTATTAGAGTATTTGTGAAACAGGAGCCAGGCCTACAGTTTGTTTTAAAAACCCAACAGCTGATGGAACAAATGATCTCAAATATCAGTTTGACTTGGCCCTCCTAGGGAAAGTGTACCTCCTCCCTGATGGCAGAAGTTGAAACTCTGCAAGAAGAGGGTGTCGAGTGTATTATGGAGTTTAGGTAGATGGTGCAGACTCGGTGGTCACTCTGTATGCAGCATTAGTGACTTGAATTTGATTCTGGAGGCCACGGGGAGCCAGTGTAGGTCACTGAGTAATGGAGTGACATGAGTCTTTTTGGGCTGATCAAAAACCAGACGCGCTGCTGTGTTCTGAACCATTTGTAAGGGTTTCACCGCACAAGCTGGAAGACCTGCTAGGAGGGCATTGCAACCGTTGAGAGGTTTAGTTGAAGGTGGCAAGCATTCTTCCATGCTGATATGTCGGAGAGACAGTCTGTGATCCGTGCCGAGACGGTAGAATCGCCTGGCGGGAAGGATAGGTAGAGTTACGTATCGTCTGCATAGCAGTGGTAAGAGAAGCCGTGTGAGCGAATGATCGGTCCCAGTGAGGTGGTGTAAATTGAGAAGAGAAGTGGCCCTAGCACTGAGCCTTGGGACACCCCTGTGGAGAGGCAGTGGGAGGAGGATAATTGTCCTTGTCACAAAACATTGTAGGCACGCCCAGAGAGGTAGGATTCAAACCACAGGAGTGCTTTACTCGAGATGCCCATTGCTGAGAGAGCGGATAGTAGGATCCTGTAGTTGACTGTGTCAAAGGCAGCTGATAGGTCAAGCAGGATAAGAACTGAGGAATGGGCTTCAGCTTTAGAAAAAGAACCTCAAGAAGAACAATCTCTGGTTGGCCTTTTTACAGATGGAGTCGGTGTTGGCTTCAAAAGTCAATTTATCATCCAGGAAGGTGCCCAAGTCCCTATACTGGTTCGCTGCCTCTACAGCTCTGGGATTGATAAAAGTCTGTACCATGACAAGGGGGGTTTCAGCAGAAGTCGATCAGCATGTCTTTTGTCTTTGAGACATTGAGTTCCAAGTATGAAACATTACACAATTTGATGAAATTGTCCAGTACTGGTGCATGGCCCACCTCATGGTCCTGGACGAGGATGACAATCACAGTCATCTACAAACTTAATTATGAACCTGGGCATACTCTGGCAGTCATTGGTGTAAAGCACAAATTATAAAGGAGAGAAGGTGCACAGCAGGGCCTGGCAGATCTTGAAAGATCACTGCCTTATTAAAAATACCAGCCTGCTTTGACCCATACTGCCTCCATGTGGCTAAACCAGTCCAGCTTGTTATCCAGCTATACTCCTAGTTATTTAAAGTTGCATACGAGCTCCTGTCCTGAGTGAGGGTGGCTTCCATAATTAAACTATGGGGGACCCATCTCTCCTCCGGCCCATATCCCTCCCAGTCGACCAGAAACTGAAATCCTGAACCCCAATGGTAAACATCTGTTATTTGCTTCACAGTGAAGACTGGATGATTGTCAGTGACCTAGGGAGTGGAAGGGGTTTGGCCGGAGGGCTCAGAGGGCTTGAGCAGACAGGTTCGAGCAAGGTCAGGACGGCTGTGGCTCAGGAGGAGGTTGGCCGTTAATCGGAAGGTCGGTGGTTCAATCCCCAGCACCCCCAGGCTGCATGTCGAAGTGTCCTTGGGCAAGACACTGAACCCTGAATTTCTCAGGTGCTGCAGAAGTGTTATGAATGTTAGTTTCTGTTTGAGCACTTAGGCTCAGTGTATGAATGTGATGTAGTGTAAATATGCTTTGAGTAGTGACCTAAGCATTTTGGAATGTGGGGTGCACCTTTATAGAGGTAGGTAGTTTCAGTTTCATCACAGAAGGAATGACCAGGTGCTTTGGACCAGGTGAGGGGTTACGAGTTGTCACACACTGTAGTGCTGTCTCCCAGTCTGGTTGGCCTGCTTTGTCTGCCCATTTGTCTGAGAGTCACACCCAGAGTCTTGCAGAAAGTTTTCCAGACCGCAGACTGCTGCAATTAAACTGCGGGCAGGCAGGCAGGCTAAAACTTGTGGTCCTTCCAAACCAAAAGTTGTTCCAGTGTCTCCAGTCCTCCAATTCCAAAACATAAGAAAAAAAAAACATAACAGGGTCCCAGATGGACCGTCACGCTCTTAAATAGATACTGAGATGTGTAGCTGCGGCTACATTCTTCATGCAAACAAACATCTTCTGTCCAAAGCACAGGTAGCTGCTGTCAGACCTTTTAACACAGAAGACAGCAATCAAATCTAACCTAACCCTAATTACAGGACAAAACCCATCAATGACACACATGCACGGACGGTGGCAAAACTGTGGACCTTCCCCAGATCCAATTTCTCTTTAGCTGTTTACCTGTGTTCCCTAATTTCTCAGGTGCTGCAGAAATTGGGAAAGGCAGACGAGACCAAAGATGAGCAGTTTGAACAGGTGGTCGTCAACTTCAGGAGACAGGAGGTGAGAGACCTTTACAGGACTGTGAAGCAAATTGGACATAGCCTAAACCCTAACTCTGAGCAGAGATAATGGGTATCACCACAGTGGTTATCAGCTCTTTTTAGGAACCCAAGTTTTCTCCATCAGGCTCTGTGCTCATTCCTATAAAAGATGTTTGATGCGTGATTTGACTCTTCTTCCACAAAAAATGGAGCGATTGCATGCTGCCTACTTCAGTCAAGAGGAACATATAATGGAGAGGAATGCTGGCTGAAAACAGACTTAATGCACATGGAGCTCTTAAGCTTTGTATTCGATAGGCCTACAGCATATTTTTATATATTTACTAAGGTGATGCTCAAGAATTATGGAAAACACTTCAGTTTTTGGCCAAATCAAAGTGAAATAAATGTTATTGATAAATAAAATGGACTTGGCAGCAAATCAGGAACAAGCATGAAAACTTGATCTAATGTGTAGCTGCTGGGCCTTTATCATTCTGTTAGTGTGTAGATGATCTGCTGTGTAAAAATGTTAACATTACCTGAAGCAAGCAAGCAGGCAGGAAAAAAAGATTTTCTGCGGACATGAACCATGCAGTTGCACTGTAGTGTTGCTAACTGAGACGCATTCAGTTTGTGCTACTGTACTGACAACTTTACTAAGGTATGGCTCGCAGGTTTGTACTTCTGCAGCTGAGAATCTCCATCGCTCAAACATCATCAGGAAAAGAAGCACTTTTTACAGCTGATTTAAATCCTAAACTCCAACGACCTCCTTAAAAGAGAGTAGCCAGTAATTTGGCTTTAGGCTCAACAAGCCTACCTGACCCAGTAATCTGGCTTCCTACAGCCCCCTCTACTGGTACTCGACAAGAAGACACCTTATTGGCCACTTTCTGCATAACAACACATCCTGTTTTTCAGAATAAGAGCCCCACTTCCTCCCAATACATGTTAGCATGTAGACTCTTACAGAGACAGATATTTGGCTAATTATAACACAGCTTTTATGAAAATATTATACACATTTACAGCACGTGTTCATTAACATGTTGACCTGATAATGGTGCTAGATGGGAAGGCAGGATCAGCTAAGTTCTCACAGTTCATCCTGAGTGGAACATGAAGGTCTAAACCACATTTCATCACAGTCCATCCAACAGTTGCTGATGTTTCAGTCTGGACCAACGGGCTGATGTTTGTAGATTGGAGATGTTAGTGTGACTGAAGATAAGAAACTTCTGCGTGCTCAGGAAATATGAACAAAGGAACATCAAAGACTAGTTTAGATCAGTCCATTCATCTTTGACCTAAATAATAAATAAAACGAATGATGACCAATATATTCATGTGTGTCTGTCCTGTCAGTCTGAAGGTTCTCGACTGCAGAGGGAGATGAAGTCCTACATGTCATCCATTAAAGGTAAGAAACATCATACAGCAAATATGGAAACAGATGTCTTAGTGCTGGTACAAAAATAGCTTGTTTCGTAGAAGGTAAATACACATGAAAAGGTTAAAGGTCAGATGACAACGCCCATCAGCTTGACTGTGTTCTGCAGGGATGCAGCAGGCCTCCATCAACCTGACCCAGTCTCTGCATGAAGTCTATGAACCAGACTGGCATGGAAAAGATGATGTCATGGTCATCGGGAAGGTCAGAGTAATGAAAACACCCACATGACAAGATTACACCCAAAGGCATCACACAGACATGGCAGGGTGACACAACAATGCATCCTGTACACCTGTAGTAGAAAAATGAAATGGCAGCGCCTGCAGGTGTAAGATCCCGGTGTCCAGTTGCCTGCAGGTCTTCACAGGAAGCTGAACAGAAAACTGTTTGTGATTTTCAGACATGAGGGTTTTTTAATATTCTGCTATGGAAACGAACATTAAAGTTTAAACCGTTATTTTCTGTTTGTGTGTTAGCACCAACAGTAACGTGTAGCCATGTCAGTGTTAAAGTTTCGGCGTGTCAACATGAGATGTTTCCTGCAGGACTGTGATGCATTGTGGGAAGACTTCCATAACAAACTGGTGGACTCGACACTTCTGAACCTGGACGCGTACCTGCAACAGTTTCCAGACCTCAAAGTAACAAACTGTTTGCTTTTCAATTCAAACGTGTTTTAAAGGATTGATGTAGAAACTAAGAATTCTGTGATGTTTCAGACTCGTGTTGCCAAAAGAAGTCGGAAACTCATCGACTATGACAGCTCTCGACATCACGTCGAAACCCTGCAGATGTCAGGGATGAAGAATGACCGCAAAATGATGAAGGTAAGTCCACACATCTGTAATTAAACATGAAGTAGGTTAAAAAAATGAAAAAGGTAAAGGTCCAGATGTTAAATACCACCTGTTCAGGTGACACATAATGACATCACTATATGTCAACTGAATATTGTTATCTTTGATCTGTTCGGTTGTTTGATACGTTTGAGTGTTTGATCTGTTCAGGTGTTATATTGGATCTGTTCGAGTGTTTGATCTATTCGGGTGTTATATTGGATCTGTTCGAGTGTTTGATCGGTTCAGGTGTTTGATCCGTTTGAGTGTTTGATCTGTTCCAGTGTTTGATCTGTTCGAGTGTTTAATCTGTTCTGGTGTTATATTGGATCTGTTCAGGTGTTATATTGGATTGTTTCTAGTGTTTAATCTGTTCAGGTGTTATTTTGGATCTGTTCGAGTGTTTAATCTGTTCAGGTGTTATATTGGATCTTTTCCAGTGTTTGATCTGTTCAGGTGTTATATTGGATCTTTTCAAGTGTTTGATCTGTTCGGATGTTCTATTTAATTAGTTCAGGTGTTTGACCTTTTCAGGTGTTCGATTTAGTATCTTCGGGTGTTTGATCTGTTCAGATGTTATTGGATCTGTTTGCGTGTTTGATCTGTTCGGGTGTTCTATTTAATCAGTTCGGGTGTTTGATCTGTTCGGGTGTTATATTGGATCTGTTAGGGTTTTTGATCTGTTCAGGTATTATATTGGATCTTTTCGGGTGTTCTATTTAATCAGTTCAGGTGTTTGATCATTTCAGGTGTTCTATTTAATCAGTTCAGGTGTTTGATTTTTTCAGGTGTTCTATTGGATCTGTTCAGGTGTTTGATTTTTTCAGGTGTTCTATGTAATCAGTTCAGGTGTTTGATCATTTCAGGTGTTCTTTTTAATCAGTTCGGGTATTTTATCTGTTCAGGTGTTCTATTTAATCAGTTCGGGTATTTGATCTGTTCGGGTCTTCTAATTAATCAGTTTGGGTGTTTGATCTGTTCAGGTATTATATTGGATCTGTTTGGGTGTTTGATCGGTTCAGGTGTTATATTGGATCCGTTCGGGTGTTTGATCTGTTCAGGTGTTATATTGGATCTGTTCGGGTATTTGATCTGTTCAGGTGTTATATTGGATCTGTTCGGGTGTTTGATCTGTTCAGGTGTTCTATTTAATCAGTTCGGGTATTTGATCATTTCAGGTGTTCTATTTGATCAGTTCGGGTATTTGATCTGTTTGGGTGTTTGATCTGTTCAGGTGTTATATTGGATCTGTTCGGGTATTTGATTTGTTCAGGTGTTATATTGGATATGTTCGGGTGTTTTATCTGTTCAGGTGCTATATTGGATCTGTTCGGGTGTTATATTTAATCAGTTTGGGTGTTTGATCTGTTCGGGTGGTCTATTTAATTAGTTTGGGTGTTTGATCAGTTCAGGTGTTGTGTTTAATCTGTTCGGGTATTTGATCTGTTCGGGTGTTCTATTTAATCAGTTCGGGTATTTGATCTGTTCGGGTCTTCTAATTAATCAGTTTGGGTGTTTGATCTGTTCAGGTATAATATTGGATCTGTTTGGGTGTTTGATCGGTTCAGGTGCTATATTGGATCCGTTCGGGTGTTTTATCTGTTCAGGTGCTATATTGGATCCGTTCGGGTGTTTTATCTGTTCAGGTGCTATATTGGATCTGTTCAGGTGTTGTGTTTAATCTGTTCAGGCGTTTGATCTGTTCCGGTGTTCTGTTTAATCTGTTCGGGTGTTTTAGGAAATTAATTTGGTTAACAGACTTTTTTTGCAGGCTGAAGAAGAGTTAAAAAAGGCCCAGAAAGTCTTTGATGAGTTGAACGTCGGTCTTCAGGATGAACTGCCGACTCTCTGGGACAGGTAGGTCAAACACCTGTCCGATGGCATCATATTGCACCGTGTTG
Organism: Lepomis macrochirus; assembly: GCA_024633595.2. Lineage (NCBI taxonomy): Eukaryota > Metazoa > Chordata > Actinopteri > Centrarchiformes > Centrarchidae > Lepomis > Lepomis macrochirus. The sequence continues at coordinate 3,192,256 of JALXJV020000012.1, read as the reverse complement.
CTGTTGAACAGAAAGTGATCACTGAACCGTACGTTGTGTAGAGTCTGATCACATGTTTCTGAGTAAACTGGCCTGCAGCATTTCATTTCATTTTCATTTTCATTTATTTGTTTATTTGAATAATGATTAAATAATGATTCACAGTGTTGAAGGCCTTTTTAAGATCCAGAAAAAATTGCCCCCACAGTACCACCCGTATCCATTGTGGATTTAATGTTTTCCAGAAGGAAAAGGGTAGCAGTCTCTGTTGAATGTGAGCTCTAAAACCAAATTGCATAGGATGCAGACTAAAGTCACTGTTGTTCAAATGAAAGACTATCAGCTCTGAAACCCACTTCCCCATCACCTTGGATACAACAGAAAGAATACTGATAGGTCTGTAGTTACTGATAGTCTGGGGATCTCCTACTTTAAAAATTGGTGACACAATGGCAGTTTTCCATGTGTTTGGAAAAATCCCTTGAGATATTGAGAGGTTTATGATATTTGCAATGGATGAAGCTAAGCAGTCCTTTAACAACTTGAGCATTATAGAGTCCATGCTGTAACAGTCTTTAGCTTTGGAAATCTTGAGTGTTTTAATTATCCTTACTACCTTTTTCTTGGAGATGTTACTTAAATAGAATTGGGTTGGAAGTGTGGAATTGACAGTCCACTAAAATGTTATCATCTGTTTCAGTAAAAATTTGAGTAATCTCATCTACAGAGTCTATCAAGTATCTTTTAAAAGCTTCAGCCAATTTAAGGGTATCCTCAGATATTTTACCATGTAGCTTTAACTGTAGTTGCTTTGATGATCCGCTGTTATTTACACCAATTAATTTCTTAATATGCTCCCAGATTTGTTTAGTATTACCTCTAGACTCATGAATAATACTAATAAAAAAGTTTACTTTAGCCCTTCTTAGTTCTCACATAAGGTGGAATCCACATCTCAGGCTCCACCTCCGAAGGTGTCAGGCTGAAGCAGCTGCTCGTACCTTCCATCAGCTACCTGTTTGTAAAATCCTCCATGTAGCCATGAACAACATGTTTAGGACTTCGTCAACAGTTCAACACAAAATTTTTTTCAATTTTTGTGACTTTAGCAGCATTCTCACGACCCATGGGGGGTCCCGACCTCCAGGTTAAGAACCACTGGTTTAGCGGGTAAAATCATGCCCCTACACAGAACCTACAGAAGGTGTTGCCTCTAGACATTTGTTCTGCTTCCTTTTTCTCTCTTAATCTTTACTTGTCCTGAGATGTTTATGATCTAACTGACTTTCCACAGACAAACTTTCCACCACCGCTTCTTCTGTATTCTGTTGACACGTCGTGTGCTGTAAAAAGTGTGGAGGCCCACTGAGGGAACGTTCAAGAAGCAGATCAGTTTCTTAAACAATCATGATCAGCAGTAACAACTCTAACGTTTGTCTCTCTGCTCTACAGCCGGGTTGGCTTCTACATCAGCACCTATAAGAGTGTGACACATCTGGAGGCCAAATTTCACCGCGAGATTTCTCTGGTGAGGGGGAAAGGGGGCAGTACACCAATGCATGGGTTTAGAGCTGCTTTGAATGCTGAATAGTCCAGTGGAACATTAAGACATACAGATGGAGTTTAGTTTGAACCCTTACTGACGTCAGATAACAAGCAACCAATAGGGTTAGGGCACTCTGTGACATGTTTCCTGGGCAGAGGTGCTTCTGTGGAGGTCATGTTTCACACAGAGATGAAATGAGTGATTTTTCACCCTCTAGGTGTGTAGGCAGCTGTACGAAGTGATGACCAAACTGGCAGAACAGCACTCTGACAAAATGTTCACCATCCAAGGAGCACCAAGGTCAGTACCATTTTCACGGTGGCGGCCTGAAATATGTTCAGAAAACTGAGGAGTTCAACAGTCAGAGCTGATGTGAAGTGAAAGCAGCACTGTGTGCATGAAACATTTGTGTTTGCTAACCCATGTTGTTTTTTGTTGTCACACAGGGACCAGCTTTAGTGGTTTTATTGTATGTAACCGGCACTTAGTCCAGTCCAGTTAAATTTAATGTTGAGGACTCAGTAAGGTTTCTATTCTGTTTCCATGAACATTAAAAAATCCTTCCCCTGTTCATGTGTTTCTTAAGATAAAACTGCACAGCGAGAACAGTTAGTTGACCTGATCAAGTTAGAACACCTGCGATCCAGGTGCTTGTTTGTAACATCTGACAGAAGAATCTGACGTTATGTGATCATTGTAGTTCCTGTCTCATTCCTCAGTGATTCAGGGCCCTTGCGACTTGCTAGAACCCCGTCACCACCAGAAGATGAGAGTCCACCAGAGAGTCCTGACAACAGCTCCAATCACATGCTCCGGCCCGTCTCACCTGGACCACCACGGCCCAAATCCCCTATACAGGTTAGATCTTATCAGAAATTGGTCCTGACCCAACAGTTAGATCTAATCCAGCATAATTTCAGAACCCAAAGAGAGGTAGATGTAATGGGAACTTGATCCTAATATCTATCAGAAGTAGATGTGATGCTAACTGGATCCAGGTCCTCATCACAGGTAGATGTTAGACGTTATTGGTCTGGACAAAATTAATGATGTTGTTTATATAAATCTGCATGAGAAGATGACAAAAGTCTACATGATATAATATGGTGATATCACAGTAATAGTGATGGATGGATATAACAGTGAAATGACTTTAGTGCCAGCGGACAGTGTTTCTGTATGTTTCACTGTGTGTTGGTTCGAACTGAACTTCACAGTAACTTTCTGTGACTGTTTTTCTTTGCTGCACACTTTTGTCTGTTCCTTGGTGAGTGAACACGTAACACCAGCGTTTCTCTTGTGTCTGTGTTACTGTGCTGTACATGGTGAGTGAATATAGAATTACGCCAGTGTTGTCATAGAAAGTAGAGCTGATACCTGAAAGTGGAACATCGCCTTGTGTCTACTGACTGCCCTGGCCATGAGATCTGACTTTCAGTGTTAGCTTTTGATAGCATTTACATGTTTGTCAAATATTTTTACAAATATGTGACGTATGGATGTGCAGTCGCAGGAAAAAGTGTGTGAAGCATTCTTTGGAATCACCTGGATTTCTGCATAAATTGGTCATAAAATGTCATCTGATCTTAATCTAAGTCACAACAACAGGCAAACACAGTCTGCTTAAAGTAACACAACAATAACAGGTTCATGTTTTTATTGAACACACCGTGTAAAATTCACAGTGCAGGCTGGAAAAAGGATGGGAACCCTTGGATTTAATAAGTGGTTGATCCTCCTTTGCCAGCAATATTCATGGGATGTCTGGTGTGAATCGCTCTCTTGAGGTCTTGCCACAGCATCTGAGTTGGGTCTAGACTCTGACTGGGCCACTCCAGAAGGTGCTTTCTTCTGCTGAAGTTGTTCTGTTGTTGAATTATTTCTGTGCTTCGAGTCGTTGTCCTGTTGGATCACCCATCTTCTGTTGAACTTCATTTGGTGGACAGATGGTCTTACGTTCTCCTGCTAAATGTCTTGATAAACACTGGGATTCATTTTTCAGTTGATGATAGCAACCCTTCCAGGCCATGAGCTAGGGAGGCCGCCCCAAACTATGATGCCCCCTCCACCTGCGCTGTGGAACATCCAGGTGCTCTTTGTAAATTTCAGATGTGTAGCAATGTTTGTTTGGAAAGCAGTGGCTTTCTCTGTGTTGTCTTCCCATGAACTCCATTCTTGTTCAGTGATCAGTTCATCATAGTTGTCAACAGAGATGTTAGCATGTTCCATAGATTTCTGTGAGGGCGTACTCACACAAGGCTGGACATAAAGGATTTTAGAGATACTTCTGTAACCCTTTCCAGCTTCATGCAATCCAGCAATTCTTCATCTGAGGTCTTCTGAGAGCTTTTTTGGTCGAGGCATGATTTAGATCAGGCAATGCTTCAATTGGCGTGAGTTGTTTTTATAAGGCAGGGCAGCTCTAGCCAACACCTCTACTCTGGTCTCATTGATTGGACTCCAGGTTGGCTGACTCCTGACTCCAGTTAGCTTTTGGAGAAGTCATTAGCCTGGGGGTTCCTATCCTTTCTCCAGCCTGCACTGTGAATATTTACACAGTGTGTTCAATAAAAACATGAAAACATTTTTAATTGTTTGTGTGGTGTTAGTTTAAACTGACTGTGTTTGTCTGTTGTTGTGACATAGATGAAGATCAGATGACATTTTAATGACCAATTTATGCAGAAATCCAGGAGATTCCAAAGGTTTCACATACTTTTACCTGTGACTGTGTGTGTGAAGTCATACAGTGTGTTTTTAGAACAGTGATTCCCAGACTTTCCTGTAACAGACTCATTAGTGTTCTTATGGTTGAACTGTTGCAGGTCACAGCTTGTTGACAGACGAACTCTAGTGAATTTACTCTGTATAAATAATCATAGTTAACATTGTCAATCAGCAAACTAAAATCTCTGCATGTTTGAGTGTGGTTTGTTGTCCCATGATGCAACACTGCAGCAGAAACAGTGAAGCTGCTCAAAGCTGGACAAAACGTGGGCAGTGGTGAGATGACTGCAAAATCTCGAAAGTAAAAGAAATCAATCGCTCTGTGAAGATCGAGTCTAAATCTCTGCACTGGAGTGATTTATGCTTGAAAGGATTAAGATACACCTTTTAGGAAAGTTTTAAAATTTGCATTTGGCAGCAGTTTCCAGTCTTGCAGTCAGACTGACACATTTGATTGATTCCTGTCAGTTAAAGTGGACTTTGAGCATTAAGGCGCTTTCAGACAGCAAGGTGGCGCTGCCCTCAGGAGACATCGTTGTTCTAGACTTTATATCAGTTGCAACATTGTCACCAAACCTGTACAGCACAAGCTGCTACTATGCATCAAATATGATTTCATCAAGCAGATTAACGCTTCAATGTCTTATCAAACAGTCCCACATACTTTGGGTCTTTAGTGAATGGGCACACAAACAAACACAAAATATTTTGTAAATGTAAGAAATCCATTCATGTCCACTATATTGTCAAAGGTTTTGGGTCGCCTGCCTTTACTTGCACATGAAGGTTAATGACATCCCATTCCTAATCCGCAGGGTTTGATGGAGTCGCCCTTTGCAGCTACAACAGCTTCAGCTCTCCTGGCTGTCCACAAGGTTTAGGAGAATGTTCATGGGAATGTTTGACCGTTTGTGAGGTCAGGCACAGGTGTTGGACCAGAAGGCCTGGCTCACAATCTCCGCTCTAATTCATCCCAAAGCTGTTCTATCGGGTTGGGAGTCAGGACTCTGTGCAGGCCAGTTAGGTTCTCCACACCAAACTGGCTCATTGGGTCTTCATGGCCCTCGCTTTGTGGTCTGGTGTGCGGTCCTGTTTGAACAGGAAGGGGCCATCCCCAAACTGTTTCCACAAAGTTAGGAGCATGAAATTGTCCAAAATGTCTTGAACTGAGGGGCCGAGCCCTGAGTGACAACCCCACACCCCCCCCCACCAAACTTTACACTCGACACAATGCAGACAGGCGAGTACGGTTCTCCTGGCAACCCCCAAACCCAGACCCAGTCCATCAGATGGCCAGACAGAGAAGCGTGATTGGTCGCTCCAGAGAACACGTCTCCACGTGTCCAGTGGCGGCGTGCTTTACACCGCTGCATCCGACGCTTTGCACTAGGTGGTGTCAGGCTTGGATGCGGCTGCTCGGCCGTGGAAACCCGTTCCATGAAGCTCTCTGCGCCCTGTTCCTGAGCTAATCTGAAGGCCACATGACGTTTGGAGGTCTGTAGCTGTTCGACTTCTGCGCGCCTCAGCACGAGCTGACCTCGCTCTGTGATTTTATGTGGCCGGCCACTTCCTGGCTGAGTCTGTTGTTCCCAATCGCTTCCACTTTGTTATAATACCCCTAACAGCTGACCGTGGAAACCTATCAGGGTACCACGCTTGAATTGACTGAGCTCCTGAGAGCGACCCGTTCTTTCACAAATGTTTGTAGAAGCAGTCTGCAGCTGAGGTGCGTGGTTTGATACACCTGTGGCCACGGAAGTGATCAGAACACCTGAATTCAATGAGTCAGAGGGGCGTCCCAATACTTTTGGCAATATATTGAATTTATATAATTCATAACTATTAATTTATATTTCATGCTTCAGCAGTAATTTCTCATAGACTGAAATGTATCAAACCCAAAGTAGTCATCACAGTAATCACTAATTGACTGAGAACAGCTCCACTGGTGAGCCTGGATGGACAAATGTGGCATCTCCATTGTTTGTTGTGTTTGTATCCCCTAAATAAACCTGTTAACCAGCAGTCATTGCAAGCGGCTGCTATTTTAAGACCGCGAGAGTGTTAGTAGTTTAAATAATAATTCTGATGATAACAGATCAACTGTGTCATTGTTTCTGTGGCTGCATCAGTACTCTTTCTTTTAAGACATTAAACAATAAGGATAAGCTGTTTAATGAAATCTACTGAGTTGATTTGATAATGGCTCTTCATATTTTGTGGCAGCTTAAAAAGGGGCCGCCGGTGCCTCCACCACCAAAGGCCACACCTACTAAGGAGGTGGCAGAGGAGCAGATCATCGACCTGTTTGGAGGAGACTTTTTACCAGCTCCTTCACCATCTCAGGTGTGTGGACTCCTCACACGTTTACTGTGTGCAGTAACAGTAACAGAGTCTGTTGTATAAACCAGCCTGCCTGTTTTTGGTTTGTGTTCCACAGCCCAACGAACGACCAGGGGAATCTCTTCTCGACCTGGACTTTGATGCTTTTCAGGCAGATGAAAGTGTTTCTCCAATACCACAGGTTCTCTTCATTCAGGACCAAACACCTTCACCCTTCAGCTGCAGCAGTTTGAACCAGTGTAGCCGTGTACATCTGAACATGTGCAATTGGTCAAAGCCACGGCAGCACCAACACAGTGGTCTTATTAAAGGAATCAATCAGCGGTGGTAATGAGCGAGAGGCAAGCGCTGCCTTTTCACTTTCCCCACGCAGATTTATCCGCCTGTCGACGTCCAGTCACAGGCTCGTTTCTCTAACCTTTAGACCACCACAACGCATCTAGCTGGTGTTCTGCAAAAGTATCGCCAACAAGTCTAGTTGCCCTGATTTAACCCCCTTTGGAGATTCTTTTTTTCACCTTTATGTATTCAGAGAGCTTCACTGCACTCACTCACTTTCAGGAAGGCCCTGACCACATTCACACCTGGAAGCTGCTCAGTACAACCGCAGCCTGTTCTGCTGGCCCCTGACCAGCTCCGCCGGAGCAGTCGGGATAATGGGCCTTGGCAAGGGCACCTCAGTGTTGGTAAATGAGGGAGGGTGACCGCTGCATGTTTTACGTTCCACACCCAAATTTTATCCCACCAGTCGGGGGTTGAACATCCTAGTCACAAACTTGTTTCTCTAACCTGTGGGCCACCACTGGTCTTCATAGATGAGTGGTCAGAATCAAATCTAGTCCAGTTTACCATTTGCTGTTGATCCCATCATGAGCTGTTATTGATACTAATCTGTTATTTGTATACAATGTGTACATTTCCATTAACAACATGTGCTCTGGCCATTTCAGACAGCGGTACCCTGGGATATGTGGTCGGTGAGTAAAGTCTTCTGTCCTACTTAAAGATGGAATTAACACTAGTAATCCTAAACATTTACTTCATCTTCTAAATTTTCACTCAGATTAGCATTGATAGTAAAATGTCACTCATTTAGAGATTAGGGATGAAAAAGTGAAGTAACTTTACAAATGAATACTTTTCTAAAAAATAAGACAGCTGTCTCTGCAGATATGAACCTTTTTTAAACATCTTGTATCACTTTTTTCAAGGCCAATGCCCAAACAGCTCAGCCTGTAAGTACACACAGTACACACTTAAACACAGAGTACACAACATCTGCTACACCCTGATCAATCACTGATGGATACATGTTCACTCTGTAGTGCATCAGAACACATGTTCACTCTGTAGTGCATCAGAACACATGTTCACTCTGTAGTGCATCAGAACACACATGTTCACTCTGTAGTGCATCAGAACACATGTTCACTCTGTAGTGCATCAGAACACACATGTTCACTCTGTAGTACATCAGAACACATGTTCACTCTGTAGTACATCAGAACACATGTTCAATCTGTAGTGCATCAGAACACACATGTTCACTCTGTAGTGCATCAGAACACACATGTTCAGTCTGTAGTGCATCAGAACACACATGTTCAGTCTGTAGTGCATCAGAACACACATGTTCACTCTGTAGTGCATCAGAACACACATGTTCACTCTGTAGTGCATCAGAACACACATGTTCACTCTGTAGTGCATCAGAACACATGTTCACTCTGTAGTACATCAGTACTGCTGTTTGCACAAAGATAACACTGATCAAGAAATTTGCACTGTTTATTTTCAAAATAATTATTTGACTTTCATGCAGGCAAATTCTTTTTCTAGCAAAAATATCCACCAAGTTTTCTAAGAGATCTGGACTGTAGCTCTGGTGGACATGTTTGTAGTTTTCAATAGCATCTTAATTTACCCAGAGTTCACAGTGAACGGGTCCCACAGTAATGAGAAAATGAATAAACTGTAATGTGGACAGGCAGTACACAGCTGGCAAACAGGTGGTAGATATAAATAAATAGTTGTGTGTGTACACATACTTTGATGTATGCAAGTGTCCATTGGTTAGATCAGTCTGTCTCTGTGCAGCCAATCTCTGGATTCAAACATTATTCCTGTAAAGTGTGTTTAACTCTGCATTTTTATGCACTGGCCCTCCAGTCAGACTCAGTAGGGTTAGGGTAGTAGTGTGGGTTTAAAGCGGGGGGGCAACTTTAACCCTTCCAATCCCTGCCTTTCCCAAGCAGGCTGCAGACACCGGCTTCGTCGCCAACTGGTCGGCTGACTTTGGTTCATTGTCAGCAAACGGAGACACTACTTCAGGAGCCGAGGCCCCTGCTGCGGGGCAGGAGGGGGCACAGGGCGGGGTAGAGGGTGGGGCTCAGGACTGGCCCCAGGCAGACGGCTGGCAGCCAGATGGAGACACAACTACATCCCCTCAGGACAGTGAGGAAGCCCCAGCAGCTGAAGACGAGGTTAGCAGCTGGGACTATCAAACTAACCCCGAGCTTCATCCCTCTGCAGTCAGAGATGATGAAGATGAGACTAGGCAGGCAGATCCAGCAGGGCAGGAGGACCGCAGGAAGTCCACCCCAGGACTTAGATTCACTAATGAGTATGGTGAAGAGATTGAGGACAGCACAGAGGACAGAGGAGACAAGTGGTCGAGGTCTCCGGATGGGTCTGGGTCTGAATATGAGACAGCCGAGGAGTGGGGTGACGGAGTTCAGGGGGGAGGCTGGGCAAGTGCTGACGATGAAGACCGTCCCCCAGTGAACGCCTCAGAGGGATGGGGAGGTGGGAATGATGGTGTAGCAGCAGATTGGTCTCAAACAGTAGAACGAGTTTCACTAGAGAGCGACGCAGCAGACAGAAAGTGTTTATCCCAAGGAAGAGAAGCTGATCTCATGTCAGCTTACAGTGACAGTTCAGAAGCTGCAGCGGGAGGAGACAGAGGAGTTTCATCTGAAACACAGGGAGGAGGTGCATTCGATTCAGATCCTTTTGCTGAAACACAGCGAGGAGGTGCGTTTGATTCAGATCCTTTTGCTGAAACACAGGGAGAAGGTGCATTTGATTCAGATTCTTCAGCTCAAACACAGGGAGGTGCGTTTGATTCAGATCCTTTTGCTGAAACACAGGGAGGAGGTGCGTTTGTTTCAGATCCTTTTGCTGAAACACACGGAGAAGGTGCGTTTGATTCAGATCCTTTTGCTGAAACACAGGGAGTAGGTGCGTTTGATTCAGATTCTTCAGCTCAAACACAGGGAGGTGTGTTTGATTCAGATCCTTTTGCTGAAACACAGGGAGTAGGTGCGTTTGATTCAGATTCTTCAGCTCAAACACAGGGAGGTGTGTTTGATTCAGATCCTTTTGCGGAAACACAGGGAGTAGGTGCGTTTGATTCAGATTCTTCAGCTCAAACTCAGAGAGGAGGTGCGTTTGATTCAGATCCTTTTGCTGAAACACAGGGAGGAGGTGCGTTTGATTCAGATTCTTCAGCTCAAACACAGGGAGGTGTGTTTGATTCAGATCCTTTTGCTGAAACACAGGGAGTAGGTGCGTTTGATTCAGATTCTTCAGCTCAAACACAGGGAGGTGTGTTTGATTCAGATCCTTTTGCTGAAACACAGGGAGTAGGTGCGTTTGATTCAGATTCTTCAGCTCAAACACAGGGAGGTGTGTTTGATTCAGATCCTTTTGCTGAAACACAGGGAGTAGGTGCGTTTGATTCAGATTCTTCAGCTCAAACACAGGGAGGTGTGTTTGATTCAGATCCTTTTGCTGAAACACAGGGAGGAGGTGTGTTTTATTCAGATCCTTTTGCTGAAACACAGGGAGTAGGTGCGTTTGATTCAGATTCTTCAGCTCAAACACAGGGAGGTGTGTTTGATTCAGATCCTTTTGCTGAAACACAGGGAGTAGGTGCGTTTGATTCAGATTCTTCAGCTCAAACACAGGGAGGTGTGTTTGATTCAGATCCTTTAGCGGAAACACAGGGAGTAGGTGCGTTTGATTCAGATTCTTCAGCTCAAACTCAGAGAGGAGGTGTGTTTGATTCAGATCCTTTTGCTGAAACACAGGGAGGAGGTGCGTTTGATTCAGATTATTCAGCTCAAACACAGGGAGGTGCGTTTGATTCAGATCCTTTTGCTGAGACTTTAGGAGAAGGTGGGGTTGTGGCCACTGGGGATGGAAGAAGTGGGTGGGATACAGACCCTTTTGCCAACAGTTTCCCAGCAGCCTCTTTGGCAACAGACATTTCTGCCTCCATCACCACGTCCTGCCAGGAAGTTAGTGACAGCGCCGGCTTGGACTGTTCTGACATCTCTGGAACAGCAGCAGGAGGAATTAAAGATGTAAACGTTCCCAGAATTCACAAAGAACCAGAAAATTCAGACATTTCCGAAGATGAGGCTGCAAACCGGAGATATGGAAAGTTGTACCAAGAGCTAGAAACAGAAAAGGAAGAGGTACTTGTCCTCCTCCCCTCTTCAGTGTGATAGCTTAGCGTAGTGTAGACCAGAAATAAATGAAGATCCCTTTCCTGCCTTCTTCCCTCCCAGACACTCAGAAGCAAACAAAAGTCCATGTAGCTGTCCTAAAACCTGGATCCCAGCCTGAGCTCCTCTCCTCCTGCTTGCTTCGTCTTCTTGTTATTGCCATACTTTCATTTTCACCTTTACAACTCATCTGAGCCTCGTAATAACTAAAGCCTTCCAAAACTAATTTGTATCTTTAATTTAATTTAGGTGGCCGATGCATTTAATGGATTTTCACAGGTAATTTTTTTAAATTTAAACATACATTTGCATCCATTGTTCAGATGAAACATTAAATTTTGTGATTTGCAGTGATGAAATCAGTAATCTATTAGTTATGAATTGTTCAGATCTATTTTAGTCCAAGTTCAGGTTTCAGATAAGTTTAATTACCCTACTTACAAAGACTTTTCTATTTCATATTTAAACAGAACAAAAGACAAAGACATGAAAAGCAAATAATTACCGCATCACTGTGTTTAACCATTTAGCTAGTTAGTTCTAAGATAAGTGGACGTTGTGTGTCCACCAGTGCTGAAGAGTTAGGAAAGTTTATCAGGATAAACTCCTTCAGATGAACCATCTCTGTCAGAGGTCACTGCAGGGCATTAACTGCATGCAAACCTCCAGAACCCCCTTTCCACGTAACGTCTCTTCTCTTAATGTCTTGTCCCTGAATGTCTCATCTCTTAATGCGTCGTCTCTTAAAGTTCTTTATGTGTTGTTCTTCCGAATGCTAAATAATAATCTAGTCTTTCCTGGTCCTGACTGTCATGTCTGACTCTTCTTCTCTGTTGTTTACATGTGCGCTCTGAAGGATGCGACCGCCCCATCATTTTTTGCTGATTTTGATAAGATGGTGAGTTTTGAATTTCAGTACATTATGTTCCCTTTTTATTAAATGATCCGTATATGACTGAGGGTTTGGCCTCCAATACCACATCCTGGCAGGAAATTAGTGACAGCATTGGCTTTGACTCTTCTGTCACCCAACAAAACTAGATCCGTCTCTTGTGTATTAATTCTTCTATTTACAGTTTCTGTTGAGCAGTTTATTCTTTAATCTGTTTGTTTTAAGCATTTGCGTTTCGTAAAGTTATTTCATCTTTTTTTTAACCTCAAAAATATATTCTGAGAAGCTTTTCTCTGATTTTAACAGTAACTAAAGCTGGTATGTATTGAAATGTGATACATTAACATTTTATTTTGTAGTTCTGATATTACTACTTTTTCATGTAAAATGTCACCTGGTAGCAGATTTGTATGAGAAAATATGTTGTGTAACGTGTGGGAGGTACTTGACAGACAGAAGCCTAGATCAGTATTCATGAATGGTCCATTTAGGCAGGTGGAAGCTCCTCTTAAGAATTGCGGGTCTACCCCTAACCCCTAACATTTCAAGGGTTGACCACCATCTTTCTTTGCAAAAGAACAAAGTTAATGCTGAATCAGTCGAGACTCCTGAAGCTTCAGAAGCTGCTAAAGAACTAGAGAAACCTACAGCTCCGTCTGCTGATGAGGAACCTCCAGCTCCACCTGCCATTGAGACAGAGGAACCTCCAGCTCCCCCTACTGCTGAGGAACCTCCAGCTCCCCCCACTGCTGAGGAACCTCCAGCTCCTCCTACTGCTGAGGAACCTCCAGCTCCCCCCACTGCTGAGGAACCTCCAGCTCCCCCTACTGCTGAGGAACCTCCAGCTCCCCCCACTGCTGAGGAACCTCCAGCTCCCCCCAGAGCTGAGGAACCACCTGCTCCCCCCACAGCTGAGGAAGATACAGCAGAAAGTTCTGGCAGTCCAAAGGAGAATCCTGCTGTGAGTGGACATGTTGATCACAGCAACTTACTAATGATACTGCTGCCATCTGTGATCCCCTGATCATCATCACAGTCATCGTCACCACCATCAGTAACATCATCATCATCACCATCACCATTGTTATCATTATCACCACCATCATTGTCATCATCACCACCAATATTGTTATCATCATCATCGTCGTCATCACCATCACCACCATTGTCATCATTATCATCATTATCATCACCATCATCATTATTTCCCCATTTTTAATTTTTAATTCACTGTTGACCATTAGTTAGTTTGGATTTAAGTGGTTGGGTTGACATGGGTTGGTTGGTGTGGTTGGGTTGGTGTGGTTGGGTTGGCGTGGGTGGGTCAACGTGGTTGGGTTGGCGTGGTTGGGTTGACGTGGTTGCGTTGGCGTGGGTGGGTTGTCATGGGTTGGTTGGTGTGGTTGGGTTGGCGTGGGTGGGTTGACATGGATTGCTTGGTGTGGTTGGGTTGGCGTGGGTGGGTTGACATGGATTGCTTGGTGTGGTTGGGTTGGCGTGGGTGGGTTGACATGGATTGCTTGGTGTGGTTGGGTTGGCGTGGGTTTACGTGTTCAGGTTGGCGTGGGTGGGTTGACATGGTTGGGTTGACATGGTTGGGTTGACGTGGTTGGGTTTGATGTGGTTGGGTTTGCATGGTTGGGTGGGCGTGGGTGCGTTGACATGGGTTGGTTGGTGTGGTTGGGTTGGCGTGGGTGGGTTGACGTGGTTGGGTTGGCGTGGGTGGGATGACGTGGTTGGGTTGATGTGGTTGGGTTTGCGTGGTTGGGTTGCCGTGGGTGGGTTGACCTGGTTGGGTTGGCATGGGTGGGTTGACGTAGTTGGGTTAATGTGGTTGGGTATGCGTGGTTGGGGTTCATCTTACTGAGTTTGTTCTTTTGAAGGAATAATGTGATAAAATGTGATTTTCTCTTTGAAGTCCACTGTTGGATCTCCAGGCTCTGACCTTGGTGAGGTACGTACTTGTTGACTTTTTCTTTTACTTTGTCATCAACAATTTTAATACTGATGAGTACCATCCTTGATCAGTTATTTTGTTGGTACTTCTTAAAAAAATAATCTATAATTAAAATGGTGCTGTTAATTTACATTTTGAGAAAACACAAAGTAATCAAACAAAAACTGTTTCTTTAGTTATTAGAATTAGACTGTGCTGAACTGAACAGGATTAAGTCAAACTGAAATTAGTAATCATTAAAGATGTTTGAATCCTCTATTTATATACAGATAATAATAAAAAGTAGACTTGCTGTATTAATCTGAAAGTAAAGGGTTCTTGTGCTACAGTATTTCATCAAACTAATGGTGTTTTATCAAATTTTCTGTATATCTTCTGTTTATTTTGGCCCCAAATACACTTTGTTTGGCCAGAATACATATTTGTTTTCCTGTTTAATTAAATAATTTCTATCTTCACACAGATTCCTCCTTCTAACGAAGCCACAACATCTCCAGGTGAAGCAGCTCCATCGGTAGCTATCACTTTCATTATGATCAATAATTAATATATCACTAAACTTTATTACCACTAATTCATATATCAACCAACTTTCATTATGACCAATAATGCAATAAAAAACTCACTCAGTCAAAGTTTGGATAATCTTTTGGTTTGAATCTTTATTTTTATAGCTTTTATAGCCCATTATTCATTTAACGTTAGTCCACTTTATTTTTCTAATGTCTAATGATCTGTTACATTATTGTGCATGTGCACATTAAACTGAATTTGATTTATAAATGTAATCTTATTCCAAAGCTAGATTTGTTTGATACATACTTTATCCTGGGGGACATTCAAGTATCCAGTAGCGTATGAAAAGTGCATACATTAAACATACATTTAACCTATATTATTAATAATAATAATAATAATAATACATTTTACAGGGATACAAAACATTTAAAAGTAGCAAAACTAGAAAATAGAACATTAAAAACAAGCTAAAAGCAAAAATTTACATCAAATGAGGTAGGCAGTTTTAAACAGATGTGTTTTGAGTTGCAATATTAAAATCAAATATAAAATAAACTCATAACACAGTCACAGTAAACAGTGCAAAACAGTAAACAGTGCAAATGGAAGCAAAGAGTACAGGTGGAGGTAGAAATTGTCCTATTATCTTCCCTGCCATGACTAAGAGCTGTTGTACAGTCTCATGGCCAGGAGAACAAAAGAGTTTTTAAATGTGTTTGTGGAGCCGGGCTGGGACAGCAGTTTGTCCAGGGTCCTTCTTTCTGCTACTGTCACCAGAGAGTCCAGCTCTGAGCCCACTGCTGAGCCAGCTCTCCTCACCAGACTGTCCAGTCGACCGGCATCTCTCTTCTTGCTGCTTCCTCCCCAGCAAACTACAGCATAAAGGAGGACGCCACAGAATAGTAACAGATCTACAGCAGTTTTTTTTATGTTGACGGACCCCAGCCTTCTGAGGAGGTACAGATGGCTCTGCCTTTTCCTTTCCATATTTGGTGTCCAGTCCAGTTTGTCATCCAGCTGCAGCCCCAGATATTTATAAGTCCTGACCACCCCCACATCGACCCCCTCTGGACATAGGCTGGAGATGTGGTTTCTTCCTTCTGAAGTCCACCACCTTCATCTTGGTCTTGGAGGTGTTCAGCTGCAGATGGTTGGTCCTGCACCACCTCACGAAGTCCTCAGTCAGGCTCCTGTACTCCCCCTCCTGTCCATCCTTGATACAGTCAACTATTACAGTACCATCTGAGTATTTCTGCGTGTGGCAGAACCCGGTGTTATACTGGATGTCAGATGTGTACAAGGTGAAGAGGACAGGAGAGAGCACCAATACCTTCTCTTGGTATCCAAACTGAGGTGTATCTTGTGCATGGTGAACCTGGGGTCTGAAGACATTGAGCAGCAGCTGTTCGAAGGTCTTCACAATGTGTGATCAGTGCTACTAGTCTGAAGTCACCTGGTACCCTGTTTTTTTTTTCTTGGGTTAGGGTTGGGCCGTCGCTGGTTGTGGGAGCTGGAGTATCATACTTGTTAAAAAGCAGGTTTAGCTGGTTTGCTCTCCCAGCATCCCCCTCTCCTGTGATACCAGACTTCTTCTTGTGTCCTGTGATGGTTTTCATGCCATCCCAAACCTTGCTCATGTTGTTATGCTGCAGCTTCTGCTCTACCTTCCTTCTGTAGTCCTCCTTGGCCTCTCTTGGACCTTGGGTTCCCCCTTCAGCTCATTTCTGTCACCATCCTTGAATGTCCTCTTCATCCTGTTCAGGATGTCCTTGACATTACTGGTGATCCAGGGCTTACATTCAAAGCAGTCTCTCAGAGCCTCTGCTGCCTCACAAAATCATTTCTTGAAGGAGCGTTTGGTTGCGGACTGTCTCTGGATCTGTGGTTTGTACTGTGGCGTTAGCAGGACCAGGTTATGATCAGACTTTCCCAGTAGGGAATGTCCTGTTCTTCCTGGTGGGGAACCTTGAGGCGATAAATGTTCCTGGATGTTGTGTTTGCAGTCTCACGATAATGGAGTGGATTACGTCACACGTGGTCTCTGCGTGCACACGTGAAGGGACGTAAACAACAACAACAACAGCAATGGCTTGGAAGAACTCTTTAAGCATGTAGTGTGGTCTGAGACCTACTGTTAGCAACTCAATGTCTCTGTTGCACACAATCTCCTACACCATAACATGCCCCTGGTTGCACTGTTGTAGATAAACAGTACAAGTCCCCCTCCTTTGCTTTTGCTGCTGCACCACAGTCCCCGTCCGCTGTCACTGTAATGAATCCAGGTAGATCCACATTAGCGTCTGGGGTGTTCTGGGTTAGCCAGGTTTCAGAGAGGCAGAGTAAACTGTACTCGTTGAACATCCTGTTAATCCTCAGAAGGACAGCCAGCTCATCCATCTTTTTGGTCAAACCGTTCACATTCCCCATCGCTATCGACGAAACTGAGGGCTTGTACTTCCACCGCTTAGCCGCTAGCCTAGCCTTCAACTTTGCTACTACTCTGCTGCCTCAGTGCCTCCTCCTCAGTTCCTCAGGTATCTGGTGGAAAATGCTGGCTTGTCCCATTGTTTGGAGTGAAAGCAGTTTCTCCCTTGAATAAGCAAGATACCCACCGCTATGTTGTCTGTGAAAAGTCATTGTATCGAAAGGATATTTAAAGTTTTACATAGCTAGTGTTATGTAAAGAGTTATTAAAAACAACATGACACGTACGGAGCTCCTGGAAAAGCGCCCTGCTCGCACCAGTGCCAGAAACAATGTGTTTCTATAAAATAAGTTTTAGCACTAAATGTTTTATCAGTTTTTCTTTTTGGTGATAATAATTTGGAAAAGTTTCATCATCCACAACATTCTTTGTTTGATATTTTCAAAACAAAATGAGTAGGATATTATCTGTCACAAGGGTACTGAGTGCATAGGCAGGATTTTGAACCCAAATGCAGAAATATTAAATATGGCTGGATCAGTTCTCTAGTTTTATTAAACAAAATCTCAAAAAGTACAAACATAAATTGGTGGCATACTAAAGTAAGGAAAATAATCCAGCAAAGCATGGTAATAGTTCTAAAATCCAAAGGCAAATAAAAAGCAACAATTTAGTTTGAATAAACAGTTGAGAATCAACAAACCAAACTTCCCAGAGAACAAACAATCTGGATGCAGATTGCAGGTGCACAAGGCATGAACTTTTAACAAATAAATACATATTTTAGAAAGCATATGTGTAAATTAAATTTATTTGTCTATTGTTAGAATGGCATTACATTTGACAGAGCGCTCATCATCACATGTTTAGGATTCAAAACTCAAAATTTAGGACTTGGGACTAGACTCGATACTTGTCAGCCTTGACTAGGGACCTAAGTGCAAAGACTTGAGACATACTTGTAACTTCCAAAACAATGACTTGTATGCACCACTAATATGAGTATATATTTAAATGTAAAATGTAAATGCTCCGTACTTGTATAACGCCTTTCTAGTCTTTTCGACTACTCAAAGCGCTTTTACACTACATCTGCATTCACCATTCACACACATTCACTCACTGAGCCTAAACGCTCAAACGGAACTAACATTCACACACATTCATACACTGGCGGAACAGCCGCCAGGGGCAATTCGGGGTTCAGTGTCTTGCCCAAGGACACTTCGACACGCAGCCTGGGGGAGCCGGGGATTGAACCGCTAACCTTCCGATTAACGGCCAACCCGCTCTGCCTCCTGAGCTCAGTGTTATTTCTGTTGAATATGTGAGTGTGTGAGAGAAATTGAAAATGGAGCTAAATGCTGTCTGTCCTGCAGGAAAAGATGCCGATCCCCTCTGTGGTTATTGAACCTGCTTCCAGTAACGAAGGTGATGATGACCGTGATGCTGACATCATCTCTCCCACCACCATAATGAGTGACAATGGTGTGACAGCTGAAAACCAGACCATCAAACACATAAGTCCATCTGGTGGAGTGTTGGGACTCCCTGATGACTTTCTGTACAAGGTGGGACTTCCTCCAGATACTAACTGCTAACTGTTGCAGCTGGGAATAAAACAAAATACATACCTGCTGTATGTACTTGATTTTTTTTTACAGAAATGTTTAAAATGCTCATAGTGGTGATGGTGTTTTTCTTCTGCAGGTGGAGACAATGCATGATTTTGAGGCTGCAAATTCAGATGAGCTTGATCTGAAGAGAGGCGATGTGGTGTTGGTGCTTCCCACTGCTTCAGTAGAGGATCAGGTGAGAACCCCTGGTTGCTCATTAAGTGCAGCAATTAAAGGAATAAACAGAATCTTAACAGTAATTCAGGCTGGTAGTGATGTTTTTGCGGTTGTTGTTGCAGGAAGCTGGCTGGCTAACGGGGATCAAAGAAAGTGACTGGTTAACACTTGGAGCTGGAGCTCAGAAAGGACTTTTCCCAGACAACTTTACCCAGCGTTTGGAGTAGGACGTTTTTTCAGCTGGTGGATAAAATGAGCAGAGGTTTGAAACGTCAGTGTCCAAGTTGTCCAGTCAGCATGTAGCCAACCCCTGAAAAAATGTTATTACCTGCTGCAGCTGCCTGCTGGACAACACCATGGCTGTCTCTGCTAGATGAAACTCTATTGAAACTAAAAGTCATAGTAATAAAAACTAGTTCTATTCCCAGCCTAACTTAAAATTAACACGCATGATGTGATAGTATGGTCTAACCTCTTCGGGAAATGAGACTTTTGTTGAAAGAAAAAAGAAGATTTATTGGGAATGTGGCAATCTACACATTCACACCTACAACAAGCAGAGAAATAGTTTCTGAAGAAAAAAAAACTATACCTTCGTTGCACCAAGTGTGTTGTACTGTTTTTTTGCTCGGCCGTGGAATATACCAGAATCTGTAGTACTGTGATCTATTTAAATGTTCTTAAGTGTAACATGAAACTCTTGAGTTTCTTGGTTTTCTCAGACATGTCATTGCTGTTACCCTCAATTCACTGTTAGTGTTTTTCTGTAACATCATGGTTGAGTGTGTCTGGTGCTCTTTTCTTTGGCATATGTGGTGATGAATTAAGTCATTAATGAGTGTTGCTGTGTTTTGAGCAAAAGAATATTGACATTTATTATCTGAGCATTGGAAAACAAACTACTGCACATCTAGCATGAAAATCTCCAATTTTTTTTATCAAAGTAAGAATTTCAAGATTAAAAAAATAAAGACTCTGCCCACTATTAAAATATCATTATATAGATGTGTAAGTCACATGTCTTATGATAATTATTTTTGAAAGAAACAGAGATAATATTTTAAAGGCACAATAACTGGGAAGGTATTAAGAAATGTGATGTGCAACCTGTGTTGTTGGTATATTTCAGGTCTCTGTATTCCAGATCAACATTCTGTAGAACAATAAATACAATGTCACTTTCTTTAATAGTGCAGTTAAACCTCAGTGTATACCTTTTTTGTGATGTACATATAAAGATTTATGTCAAGATCAATAAATAAGAGTACATATGGTAGAATTTCTCAAAGTGTTGTACAGCCAATTATATTTCAGATTTGAGCATTATGACCAATCTGGGTTTGTAGTCAGAGTATCTGATCTTATTTTAAGTCTTATTTTAATTCTGACCTCCCCAAGCAAGGCTGAAGAAGCACTTCATGACGAGGTTAGGGTTAGGTTTCTCGCCAGGAGATCTTAGCACCAGCTACAGCAAGCTGCTTCTTCTCTGGTTTTCTCAGAACAAAGAGGAACACAAAACAGCCACCGCGAGCTGCTGCAGCCCAGGTACCCATCGGAACCCAAAATGAAGCATGAAATAATCTTTCTTGACCTTTCCCCATGAAAAGCCAGGGCCAGCCACAAGCTGCTGCCTTCCTAGATAGGATACAAGCTTAAGGGAGTAAAATGGTGCCCACATTACATTACATTTACTCAATTGACAGATGCTTTTATCCACTGTGACTTATATTTGAGGAACAACATACAAGCATCAACAGAGCATCAAATACAGATCTCATAATACAGACTACTAAAAGCAGCAATAAATATTAGTAAGAGCTTATAGTACATATCACATCAGTGGGGTAAATACCTTGAGAAGGAAGTAAGAGGTAACAAAAACTGCAATCAAAACAAGATAATTGTAGGGGATAGAAGAAGAAGAGCACAGGAAGTGCATGTTAGAGGTTAGGAGGTGTTATAAGAGGACGTGTTCTCGGAGGAGATGAGTTTTCAAGAGTTTCTTGAAGTTAGAGAGGGACGCCCCTGCTTTGATGGCGTGTGGTAGCTCGTTCCACCATCGTGGTGTCACAAATGAGAACAGCCGGGACTGGGATCGCTTTGTGTGAAGGGCTGGCAGGGCCAGGCGCCGTTCATTGGAGGAGCGTAGCGGCCCAGAAGGAATTTAAGTTTGTATTATGGAGTTTAGGTAGATGATGCAGACCCAGTAGTCACTCTGTAAGCAGCATTAGTGACTTGAATCTGATTCTGGAGGCCACAGGGAGCCATTCGTGGAGGTCACTGAGTAATGGAGTGATATGAGTCCTTTTGGGCTGATCAGAAAACAGATGCACTGCTGCGTTCTGAACAGTTGCCCAACCCATAGAATGGGAGCTGAGTGGTTCATGGTTGTAATGTAACAAGCTAAAACATTTAGAGACTTTTAATTTGAAGCTGATCATTTTATTTTGAAGTTCTTATTTAACATGAGGGCAGCCATTTTGAGTGTATACGGACAAGCACATGTTGGAGTTTGACTGTCTTCTCGGCCAACAATTTGTTCCGCTGTCTTAGTGCGGCATTGCCAGTGAGTATTTATTATTTATTTAGAGACACACGGAATAATGTAAAGTTTAGTTAGTCATTCTTGCAATTATTTAGTGGATTGAAGATGTACTTATTTAAGTAACATGCTAGCATACCTCATTATTGTTAGCGTCATTATTCCAATTCCAATTTGTAATATCTCCTATATTTCTTTGGGTTTATTTCAGTTTTACCTTTTCTCGAATAAATTCTGCCAAGTACAACACGCGGCCTGTTCATTGGAGAAGATGTTTGAGAAATGAGTTTAGCTTGCTGTTTCATTTGGATGAGAACAGTACAGTAAAATGGCAGCCCCTCAACAGAAGATGGAACAGATTAAAGATTCCCAGTCAGACAATCCAATAGAAGTAACAGTGAAGAAGCAGAAGGATGAGGACACTCGTGATGTCAGATCCCACACATCCAGCTCTCGTCGTTCTAAGAGCTCACAGCTATCAACGGTTAGCATGGCAGCTACTAAAGCACGGGCAGAGGCGGAGGCAGCAAAGGCTAGAGCAACATTTAGCAGAAAGGAAATTGAAATAAAAAATGGAGAAGGCTCGCCTAGAAGCTGAATTAGATGCACTCAGGCAAGAGAGAGAAGCAGAAGCAGCTATTGCTAAGGCAGTTGTTATGGAAGCCGCTGTCAATGAGCTAGGCTCTCGAGGAAGCCTCGCAGATTTTGAGTCTTTACCTAGAGTAGAAAGTCCTCATGAGAAAGTCGCTGAATACGTAGTAAAGCACACACGGGTAGTGGATAGTCACCCAGATGTAGAGTTAGACTTACCATACCATACCATACCAACTTTATTTGTTAAGCACTTTACAACAACCAAAGTTGACCAAAGTGCTGTACAGAAAAATAAACCTAAACATATGTACAATTAATAACAATACAATAAAAACACACAAAGTAACAAATAAAAACAGTAAATGAAGTCGACATCTTACTAGGTGTCAAAAGCCAAGGAGAAAAGATGGGTTTTAAGAAGGGTTTTAAAAACAGATAAAGAAGAGGCCTGCTTTACATACAAAGGCAGATCATTCCAGAGTTTAGGGGCAGACACAGCAAAGGCACGGTCCCCTCTGAGCTTACGCTTAGTTTTAGGCACAGTCAGGAGCAGCTGATCATCTGACCTGAGAGTGCGGATGGGTTTATAAGGATGTAGAAGCTCAGAGAGGTATGGCGGGGCAAGACCATTTAGTGATTTAAAAGCAAACAACAAAATTTTAAAATTGATCCTAAATTGAATAGGCAGCCAGTGTAATGAGGCTAAAATAGGGGAGATGTGCTCATGTTTTCGTGTGCCCGTTAAAAGACGTGCTGCTGCATTTTGGATCATCTGGAGACGGGTGATGGAGGACCCACTAACCCCCACATATAATGAATTACAGTAGTCCAGCCGTGTAGTTATAAAGGCATGGATTACAGTTTCAAAATGTTGTCTTGACAGAATTGGCTTTATTTTGGCCAGCTGCCTCAAATGAAAGAAGCTTGATTTGACAACAGCTTTGATTTGACTGTCAAATTTAAGCTCAGGGTCCACTTTAACTCCTAGGTTTGTAATGCTATATTTAATATAGGGTGCCAAGGAGCCCAGATCTACAGGCGGGGTCCCAGTGGTGCCTCCAAAAACCATCACTTCTGTTTTGTTATCATTGAAATTTAAAAAATTCAGAGCCATCCAGGCCTTTATGTCGTCGAGACAATTGAGTAGTTGTCCAACAGAGTTATCATTTTTCTTTTTAAGAGGTACATAAATCTGACTGTCATCTGCATAACAGTGGAAAGAAATGCCGTACTTTCTAAGTATGGAACCAAGTGGAAGCAAATACAAAGAGAAAAGTAGAGGGCCGAGGACTGAGCCCTGTGGGACCCCACACAAGAGAGGAGCAGAGGAGGATACATATTCACCTATGCTAACACAAAATGTTCGAGCTGCTAAGTATGACCTAAACCACTCCAGTGCTATGCCACTGATGCCCACCCACTGCCTTAAACGTGAAATCAATATTTCATGATCCACTGTGTCAAATGCAGCAGTTAGATCTAAAAGCACAAGGATAACACAGTCACCAGCGTCAGTCGCTAAAAAGATATCATTAAAAACTCTTAAAAGAGCGGTTTCTGTGCTGTGCAAGGTTTTAAAACCAGACTGGAAAACCTCTAGTATTTTATGTTCTTCCAAAAAGGCCAATAATTGACTGTGCACAATCTTCTCTAGGATTTTTGACAGGAAGGGCAATTTAGAAATAGGCCTGAAATTAGCAAGAACTGACGGATCTAGAGCAGTTTTTTTAATCAGAGGTTGAATTACTGCATGTTTTAAAATTTCAGGGACCACACCCGAGGTCAGACTACTATTTATAACTGCAACAACAGATGGTCCTACAGTGGGGAAAACCTCCTTAAATAGTCGAGGGGGGACAGCATCATTTGGAGAACCCGAGGGCTTCAAGTGACCAACAACCTCCTCTAAGAAAGAAAAAGTCACTGGCTCAAAATGATCAAAAACAGCTGAGCAGGGGACAGAGATTGAAGGGTCTGAAGCTGAAGGTGTAATTTGAGACCTAATAGAAGTGACCTTATCAATAAAAAAGCAAAGGAAATTTTCACACATAGCAGGGGATGCCTCCATACAAGCATTCTGCGGGGCATTTAAAAGTGAGTCAATGGTGTTAAACAAAACACCAGGCTTGTGACAATTTGCCAGGATAATATCTGAGAAATATTTTCTTTTAGCATCTTTCACAGTTTCCTGGAAATGACGCCAACAATCCCTTAACATTTGAAGAGACACCTGCAGTTTGTCCTTCTTCCACTTGCGCTCAGCTCTACGGCACTCACGTCTGGCAGCATGTGTCATGTCATTTAGCCAGGGCTCAGATTTAGTTTTAGGCTGCCTGGATTTTAATGGAGCCACAGTGTCTAAAACAGTTTGGCAGGTGGAGTGAAACCATGAGCTAAGCTCTTCTGTGTGCAATACAGACTCAGGAGTGATGGTGTTCTGACTGAAAACAGCCGAGAACTGAGCAGCAGTGGAAGGGTTAATCATACGACAGCGCCGTGCAGCAGCGCGAGGTTTAAGTGTATGACAGTCAAGAGCAGTCTCAAATAATACAGGCGTATGGTCAGAAAAGACTGCGTCACATATCTCTAGATTAAGAACAGGCAAGCCATATGATAAAACAAGATCAAGTGTGTGTCCATGTTCTTGTGTGGGTCCAGACACAGATTGCACAAGATTAAAAGAATCAATGAGGTTTAAAAAACCCTTTGTCATTGGTTTATCAGGACAACACACATGAACATTAAAATCCCCAACAATAAGAACGTGATCATATTTAGGCATGATTTCAGCCAGAAAATCAGAAAAATCATTTAAAAAGTCCTTATTGTACTTGGGGGGCCGATAGACCACCGCACACAACGCTGTGTGAGAGCGACCAATCTCAAATAAACTCAGCTCAAAGCTGCTGAAAGCGGATGACAGCAATATCTGCTTACATTTATAATGATTTTTATATACAGTCGCTATTCCTCCTCCTCGGCCAGATTTTCGCGGGGAGTTAAGGTAGCAGCAATCATGGTGTAAAAATTCTGTGAAGGCGCTGGACTCACCATCACTCAGCCATGTCTCAGTTACACAGAGGAAATCCAATCCTCGGGACGTGAAGAAATCCTTTAACAGAAACGTCTTATTTGCTAGAGATCTAGCATTTACCAGCCCAAACCTGGCAGGAACCGGCGGATCCGCGGTGCTGGATGTTCGTGAAACCCGACACAGAGACCGCAAATTGCTGTGATTTACTCAGCGCCAGCGGGGGCGAGGAGAGCAGGGGCCACGGGGCTGGAATATCGCTTCCGGGCCGACGACAGGTATCAAGCAGGCGCCGACAGGGTCCAGCGAGCGTCGAGGAACAACAAGGCTAGGCACGAGTCCAAACTTAGTCCAAAAAGGCGTAGAACACCATGCAAGACGGGCCTTCAACCTCACCAGCCGGCCACTACGTTTCCCCCGGCGGCGGGTGCGCTTTCGTCGGCGCTCACGCCGAGAAGGTGGAGCCGGGGCGTGCCAAAGGTGAGCCGGGAGCCTCGTCAGGAGCGGGGGCAAGGTTTCACGTCCACCACCATCCAATTTTACTACATTTTCAGCAGAAAATCGCAGATCCAGCAATGTTTGGCGATCATACACCAGCAGAGAGTCGACATCCCGGGCAAACAGCAAAACAAACAGAGAAAACGCACACAGCAGTGACAGTGACAGACGGCAAGCCACACACAACGGCGCCATCTTGTCTTGACTTAAGTCAACAATCACAACAACCGCCCAATCTGCTCACGCTAGATCAGGAGAATGGCTCTCCCAATCCAGGGCAACAGAGCGCAATCCCAGATCATGGGATTCAGCAACACTCCAGTCCCTGTCATGTACATCATTCAACATATCAGCTAGACAGCCCGCAACATGTCTCACAGCCTAGCATCCAGTGCTTTCCACATAGCCAAACCCAACAAGACGTCAGCCACTACGCAGTAAACGCTTCACTGGGACAAGATGTAAGTGGAAACATATCAGATCTTACTAAGTTTCTGATTAGGAGTCAGCTAGTATCAGGTGGATTAACCCAATTTGATGATCAGCCTGAAAACTATCTGAGCTGGAGATCAACATTCACAAGCGTGGTAAAGGGTTTAGATCTCTCAGCCCACGAGCAGATTGACCAGCTTATAAAATGGTTAGGTCCAGAATCAAGGCAACTAGCTCGCAGGATGAAATCTGCTAATATCAAACATCCATCAGTGGCTCTCAATCTGATTTGGACGAGACTAGATGAATGTTATGGTGCTCCAGAAGCCATAGAAAAGGCTCTATTTGCGAAATTAGACAATTTCCCGAAGATTGCCAATCGAGATTATCACAGGCTTAGAGAACTTGGGGATTTGTTGCTGGAGCTTGAAGCTGCAAAGGAAGACAGTTATCTGCATGGATTAACGTACCTGGACACGGCAAGAAGTGTGAGCCCTATAGTAGAGAAGTTGCCCTTCTACCTGCAGGAAAAATGGATGACATTTGGGTCTAAATATAAGGAAGACAACAAGGTAGCCTTTCCACCATTCTCAGTCTTTTCTCAGTTTGTAAGAAAAGAGGCCAAGGCAAGAAACGATCCAAAGACCATGTCGGGGAGCCAAGGGATGTGTCTGAAGATAGACCAAGCTCAACTGTGACTACAATGTGCACAGAGGTTTGTGGCGAGGGCTTCAATGGCAAGTCATGTTCTAAGATATGCCTGGTAAATGTATATCCACAAGGCCATCGCGAAGAAAGCAAGAGGATGTATGTGATCTTAGACGATCAGAGTAATGCATCCCTAGCTAAGTCGGAGTTCTTTGATGCCTTCCACATACAAGGACCATCACTGCCATATGTTCTAACAACATGTGCTGGAGCTGTCCATGTGACAGGAAGAAGAGCTTATGGCTACATGGTCGAGCCACTCACAGGAGAACTTAGTATCCCCCTTCCAACTCTGATAGAGTGCAATGATGTGCCAAATAGCCGAGCCGAAATCCCAACTCCAGAAGCAGCATACCACTACAACCATATGCGAGCTATAGCTGACAAAATACCTGCTCTCGATACCTCTGCAGATGTTTGGCTCCTGCTGGGACGAGATATACTTCAGGTACACAAGGTACGTCAGCAGTGCAACGGCCCACCTAACGCTCCATTTGCCCAAAAACATGACCTTGGGTGGGTCATTATTGGGGATGTGTGTTTGAAGGGAGCTCATACCCCAAGGGCAGTGAATGCATTCAAAACATGCTTCATGGAAAATGGCCGTCCCAGTTGTATGCATCCTTGCGACAACTTTGTCAAGGTTAAGGAAGACTTCATTCAGAGTTTTGAGCTGGAAAACCCGCTGCCTTTGGCATGTACCCCAGCGCAACCAGAGGACCATCTGGGCAGAGGAGTCTTCCATAGGTCCGAAAAGGACAATAAGCTTGCACCGTCCATTGATGACCTATCTTTCCTGCAGCTGATGGATAAAGGGTTTGTTAGGGATGAAAGTGGCAGCTGGGTGGCACCATTGCCATTTCGAAGCCCAAGGAAGCTTCTTCCCAACAATAGGCTGCATGCACACCAACGCTTTATTTCACTTCAGAATACATTTCAGAAGAGACCTGACATGAAAAGGGATTTCATGGAGTTTATGCAAGGGATCCTAGACAACCAGCACGCTGAGCTGGCACCACCAATAGAAGCTGGAAAAGAAGTCTGGTACCTTCCCATTTTCGGTGTGTACCACCCACATAAGACTGGGAAAATCCGAGTTGTGTTCGACTCGAGTGCTCGCTTTGAGGGAGTGTCATTGAATGAAGTCTTGCTTCCAGGTCCTAACCTCAACAATAGCCTTCTGGGGGTCCTTCTTAGGTTCAGGAAAGATCCTGTTGCCATAACCGCTGACATCAAGCAGATGTTCTATTGTTTTCTTGTTCAAGAAGAACACAGAGATGTCTTACGCTTTCTGTGGTACAAAGACAACAACCCAGAAAATGAAGTGGTGGAATACCGCATGAGGGTCCATGTGTTTGGGAACAGTCCATCACCGGCGGTGGCAACTTACGGATTAAGGAGAGCAGCACAAGAGGGAGAAAGAGACTTCGGCAGTGACGTTTGTCAGTTCATCAAGACAGACTTCTATGTAGATGATGTCCTAAAGTCCTTCCCAACAGAGTCTGAAGCAGTCGATGTTTTGAAGAGAGCCCAGGAGTTGCTGGAGTGTTATAACATTAAGCTTCACAAAGTCGCCTCGAATAAGGCACAGGTCATGGAGGCCTTCCCAAAAGAGGATCGAGCAAAGGGCATTGAAACCCTGGATCTTGCAATTGATGACTTACCTGTTCAGCGCAGTCTAGGTGTGGCATGGAACATGACAAAGGACACGTTCACCTTCAACATCCCTGAATACCGGAAACCCTTTACACGTAGAGGTGTCCTTTCTACTATCAACAGTTTGTTTGATCCACTGGGCTTTCTGGCGCCAGTAACCATTCAAGGTAGGCTGCTCCTACGGGAATTGGTTGCTCAAGGTACAGACTGGGACAAACCTCTGCCTGATGAAAAGTTTGAGACGTGGCAAAAATGGCAGAACTCTCTGCAAGAGCTTAACAGTCTGAATATTCCCCGTAGCTATGCTTCCTTTCCACTAACAAAGGCAAAAACTGTAGAGCTATGCATCTTCTCTGATGCTTCAGTAAAGGCAATTGCAGCAGTTGCATACCTTAAAGCAAAGGCGGAGGAGGGTCCTACTGAAGTGAGTTTCGTTTTGGCAAAGCCAAGCTGAGCCTCTGGCAGAACTCACCATTCCCAGATTGGAGCTCTGCGCAGCAGTGTTGGCCACGGAGATTGCAGAGCAGGTCGGAGAGGAAATCGGACGCAACTTGGACAAGATAACATTCTTCACTGACAGCAAGGTGGTATTGGGCTACATAAACAACAGGTCTCGTAGATTCTACGTCTACGTCAATAACCGTGTACAGCGAATCCTGCAGTCAAGTCATCCAAGTCAGTGGAGATACGTTCCCACTGAAAACAACCCAGCCGACCATGCCACAAGGTCGCTTCCTGCAAACCACCTGCAAGCTACCAGTTGGTTGACTGGGCCAAGGTTCCTGTTAGAACCCGAGAGTTTGACATCACAGGACACCCACTTTGAACTGATTGATCCAAACGCAGATGTGGAGCTTCGCCCTGAGGTCGCAGCTTTCCTGACCAAGTTCTCAGGGACACAGCTGGACACCAAACGCTTTGAACGTTTTTCCTCATGGAATCAACTGACAGGAGCTATAGCACATCTGAAACATGTCGCCCAGAGTTTCCATAAATCATTGCCTGACTCAGGATGTGTCGGATGGCATCTTTGTAGGAAGGGAATGACAAATGCTGAACTTACCATGGCAGAGCACGTCATTATCAAAGCTGTGCAACATGAGGTGTATGCAGAGGAGTTAAGATGTATCCAACAGAAACAAGACTTGCCAGCATATAGTTCCCTAAAGAAACTCCACCCGGTGACAGATGAAGAAGGTCTGCTGCGTGTAGGAGGCCGAATCGCTCAATCACACTTACCTACAGATGAGACTCACCCACTACTTATCCCTGGTAAGCATCACATCGCCATGTTGCTCATCCGTCACCACCACCAAAGGGTCCAACATCAAGGAAGGCACTTTACAGAGGGCGCTGTGCGTGCAAGTGGCTTATGGATAGTGGGAGCCAAACGAGCCATCAGCAGTCTTATCTTCAAGTGTGTGATATGCAGGAAATTGCGTGGCAAATTGGAGCAGCAGCAGATGGCAGACTTGCCCCAAGAACGCTTGAAACAGGACCCTCCATTTACCTATGTAGGCCTGAATGTCTTTGGACCTTGGGAGGTTGTAACACGGAGGACCCGAGGTGGCAGTTCCAACAGCAAGAGATGGGCAATGTTGTTCACTTGTATGTCCACAAGAGCTGTTCATGTTGAAGTAATTGAGTCGATGAGTGCTTCAAGCTGTATAAATGCCCTCCGCAGGTTTTTCTCAATCAGGGGACCAGTGAAGCAGCTGAGATCAGATCGCGGAACCAACTTTGTTGGCGCTACTACACAGTTGAAGCTTGCCACGGATTCGGAAGAGGATAGTGTAAGAAACTACCTCTGCGGTGAAAGGTGTACTTGGGTCTTTAACCCCCCTCATGCGTCTAACATGGGAGGCAGTTGGGAGCGGATGATAGGAACAGCACGGCGTATTCTTGATTCAATGTTGCTCCAAGCTGGAAGGTCAAAGGTCACACACAAGGTTCTGTGCACGTTGATGTCTGAGGTAACGGCCATAATCAACTCAAGGCCGCTGATACCAGTCTCCTCAGACCCTGAAGCGCCACTGATACTCACCCCATCGATGCTGCTCACACAGAAGATAGGTACTCCACCTGTTCCTCCTGGAGACTGCTCAGAATCCAATCTCCTGAAGCATCAATGGAAGAGGGTTCAGGCCTTAGCGGAAACATTCTGGGCAAGATGGAGGCAGGAGTATTTGAGCACACTTCAAGCCAGGCAGAAGTGGCACACCAAGAAGCCAAACCTCAAAGAAGGAGATATAGTCCTTCTAAAGGACAAGCAAGCCAGAAGAAACGACTGGTCAATGGGAAGAATTTTAAAGGCCTATCCAAGTGATGATGGATTAGTCCGGAAGGTGGATGTGAAGGTCGTATCCAACCAACTTCCTAAGACTTACCTGAGACCTGTCTCTGATGTAGTTCTGCTTTTGGAGTCAGAGATAGTTTAGGTGTATGTGGCATCCTGTGGATGCCAGGCGGGGAGTGTAATGTAACAAGCTAAAACATTTAGAGACTTTTAATTTGAAGCTGATCATTTTATTTTGAAGTTCTTATTTAACATGAGGGCAGCCATTTTGAGTGTATACGGACAAGCACATGTTGGAGTTTGACTGTCTTCTCGGCCAACAATTTGTTCCGCTGTCTTAGTGCGGCATTGCCAGTGAGTATTTATTATTTATTTAGAGACACGCGGAATAATGTAAAGTTTAGTTAGTCATTCTTGCAATTATTTAGTGGATTGAAGATGTACTTATTTAAGTAACATGCTAGCATACCTCATTATTGTTAGCGTCATTATTCCAATTCCAATTTGTAATATCTCCTATATTTCTTTGGGTTTATTTCAGTTTTACCTTTTCTCGAATAAATTCTGCCAAGTACAACACGCGACCTGTTCATTGGAGAAGATGTTTGAGAAATGAGTTTAGCTTGCTGTTTCATTTGGATGAGAACAGTACAATGGTCCTTCCCCATGGTCCTTTGCCAAGAATTCAACTGCCAACTGGCACGATCCTGGTCCATTGGGCTCTCTTGTCCCTAAATAGTGGATGAAACTGTCACTGACTTGGGCTTCGCCACAATTCAACAAACACCTAGTGTCTTCATCCCAATATGGACGGAGTTTCCCCAAAACCTTCAGCCTCTAGTATTCCTTTTAATGACTCAGGCCTGTGTAGCTACCAGTGCATTCAGTTGAAAGAAACTTTGGAGGATTTACTCCTTTGGTGCAGTTTGTTTGGGTTTGGATGAAGGCTGGGGTTTGCTTATGGTACACACCAAACAACCGCACTCCCGGTTCATTTCTGGTGTGAATGCCATTCAAACCAATGACAGAAACCATACCACTGTCTATGTCATTTCATAGGTTAAAAAAGTTTTCTCTTCCTGTTTTGGTGGCTGTGAAATAGTTTAGTAATAGTTTAGTATAGTAACATGTTTGCCAAAATGTTGACTAGCAGGAGACAAACCTGGACTCATGATGAAGGAAGGTGTCTGCTTAATATTTGGGCTGAACATTTCTCATTTAATAGAGATGGTGCAAAAGAACTCTGAGGTGTTCAAAATATTTCGCAAAAAATGAAGATTGGTTTCAAGTGAACTGTTGAGCAGTATCACATTACTTTGTGTAGTAGAACGACCTTGATTGGATCCTGAACACCTATGGGTAGCCCGGTAGATGATGTTGAACCATATGAGGAGGGAGACAAGAACCCCATAGCACCATGTTGTTAATGCCGTCTAGCGTGAATAGTCACATTTCCTCAGCTGATGCAGAGAACTTGGTAAGTTTAGGTTAACAGGTTTCTGGCTGTGCTTGCCTTGTTATATTATCTTTCCATTATGTCTTGCAGATCATCTAAATAATAATGCTGTATATCACTGGATTATAATTTGCGATGCATTAATGGGTTAATAAATTTATTGTTGCAGCTGGTAAAGGGGGAGGTCATTTTAATTACTTTATATACAGCTGGGTAGTTTAATTCATAATGTAGTGAAGAATAAGAACAAAATAGTATTAAATGTTACAGTAAAGTACTAAGATTTTGTACAGTCAAACTTCAATAAACAAGTACTCATTTTAATGCCATGACATGTCATTCATTACCCACAAATATGGTTCATTGTCAAAAACACTGCTTTTGTGCTACAGTTATCATCTAATCATCTGTTTGCCTACAAAAATGTCTTCAATGATGATGTTATGAAATACAAGCAAATACTTACAACCTGTTTTTTAGTGGGGTCATCAAATTCCACATTACCTTAGCATTAACAGTACCAACATTTTTAGCACCTTCAGAGTGTTGTGTGCAGAGGGCCAGGCAGAGTGGGGGATTGAAAATCTACAGGCAGGCTGAGAGCTGCTAAACTTGGGGGAGAGGAGCAGGGAGCAGCGCTCCAGCTTTGGACAAATACCCGTGGTCGGACTGGACATTGCTCGCAACTACACTGTTTGTTCGAGGGAGGAGATTGGAGTGAACTGCTTTTATTAAATTAGCTTTTTACTTCAGTTGTTAGGATTATAACATTGATTTATCTTCACTGGAGCTTATCAGCAGCTAGATTCAGTGCACATCTGGTTCCAGTGTCATATTTATATGAAAAATGGACAAAACTGGACATCGCTGGGAGAAAAGAAAGCGAGGAGGATGAACTACCTGGTGAGTTTAGAAAATGTGTCTGTAACTTTATTCCAGCTATTCTTGTCCTTTACGGTGACCAAGTTAGCATAGCATAGCCCTGATCGATCTGAACTCCATTCAGAAAACAAACATTTTAGAAGTTGTTGTCCTGCTATCTTGCTGACAGACCTGACAAAGCATGAATTCAAATATTGAACAAATTTGCATCATGTTGTAGTTATTTCGGCATCAGTTTGATCCGTTTATTGCTATTTAATCACAGCAAAATGTTTACTTTGGGTTAATACAGCTGGAGTAATTGCAAGTTGTTTATTCATATTATCGTTAAAACTGACGTCTCATGTTGTGTGTAAACATTTGCACCGAATGTACCCCCGCAGGGTTATTAACCACGATTATACTTTTTGTAATATCTCTTGACAGGAAGGTCGTAGAGCCACGGGAGTGGTACCGTTGGACTCGGGGGAGGATTTCCAGTCGATGTGAGGCGTCGCCCGGCCAGTTAGGGTTAGGCCCACAGACCCCTAGGTGAACTTGGTTCCCGAGCGGTTGTGGTTAGTGAAAACCCACTGGTAAGGCTGTAAGAAGCAGGCACAGCAAGCAGGCACAGGAACGAAACCAAGGTCCGCCTCGCCGTTTGTGACCGTTCCGCGGGTTAGGGTTAGGGGGTTAGGTTAAGGAAAAAAGGTCCGGCTAACGACTTAGCTGCGTTAGCCGGCCTGGTGCACGGTCCTGTGCTGCGCCCCCAGAGGCCCACAAAAAGCAAAAACACCCCCTCCCTTCTCCAGGTTTAAAAGAATTCCCACATTTCCCATAAAATAAAACAACAAAAGTGCATTACCTCTGCTGTTGGTTTCAAAAATTGGACTCAAGAAATCCTGTAATTAGTGTTGCATCCTACTTGGATGTGTTTTCAGGCCTATTTGGTCCTGCTTCACTCGGCTGTAACGTTTCGGAGGCTGTTTGTCCTTCATCAGACTGCCAGAGTGGAAAATCTTTAAGCTTCTTCTTGCTTGAGGTAAGTATATTTCTTCCAGATTGAGGCTAACTGTCCTTCTTGCTTGAGGTAAGTATATTTCTTCTAAGTTGAGGCTAACTAATTTTCTTCAGCCTTGAGGGCATTTTAATTTAAATTTACAGGTTCTCTGTGGTTGAGGCTGCTGTGAGTCACAGTGAGTACTGAGGTTATGGTCTGGGGGTCTGGGCTCGGTCAGAGTGTCCTCACATCCTATGGAGCCCTCCAGAGGACACACACGGCGCTGGCGGGTTAGGTTAAGGAAAAAAGGTCCGACTAACGACTTAGCTGCGTTAGCCGGCCTGGTGCACGGTCCTGTGCTGCGCTCCCAGAGGCCCACAAAAGCAAAACACCCCTCCCTTCTCCAGGTTTAAAAGAATTCCCACATTTCCCATAAAATAAAACAACAAAAGTGCATTACCTCTGCTGTTGGTTTCAAAAATTGGACTCAAGAAATCCTGTAATTAGTGTTGCATCCTACTTGGATGTGTTTTCAGGCCTATTTGGTCCTGCTTCACTTCGGCTGTAACGTTTGGAGGCTGTTTGTCCTTCATCAGACTGCCAGAGTGGAAAATCTTTAAGCTTCTTCTTGCTTGAGGTAAGTATATTTCTTCCAGATTGAGGCTAACTGTCCTTCTTGCTTGAGGTAAGTATATTTCTTCTAAGTTGAGGCTAACTAATTTTCTTCAGCCTTGAGGGCATTTTAATTTAAATTTACAGGTTCTCTGTGGTTGAGGCTGCTGTGAGTCACAGTGAGTACTGAGGTTATGGTCTGGGGGTCTGGGCTCGGTCAGAGTGTCCTCACATCCTATGGAGCCCTCCAGAGGACACACACGGCGCTGGCGGGTTAGGTTAAGGAAAAAAGGTCCGACTAACGACTTAGCTGCGTTAGCCGGCCTGGTGCACGGTCCTGTGCTGCGCCCCAGAGGCCCACAAAAGCAAAAACACCCCTCCCTTCTCCAGGTTTAAAAGAATTCCCACATTTCCCATAAAATAAAACAACAAAAGTGCATTACCTCTGCTGTTGGTTTCAAAAATTGGACTCAAGAAATCCTGTAATTAGTGTTGCATCCTACTTGGATGTGTTTTCAGGCCTATTTGGTCCTGCTTCACTTCGGCTGTAACGTTTGGAGGCTGTTTGTCCTTCATCAGACTGCCAGAGTGGAAAATCTTTAAGCTTCTTCTTGCTTGAGGTAAGTATATTTCTTCCAGATTGAGGCTAACTGTCCTTCTTGCTTGAGGTAAGTATATTTCTTCTAAGTTGAGGCTAACTAATTTTCTTCAGCCTTGAGGGCATTTTAATTTAAATTTACAGGTTCTCTGTGGTTGAGGCTGCTGTGAGTCACAGTGAGTACTGAGGTTATGGTCTGGGGGTCTGGGCTCGGTCAGAGTGTCCTCACATCCTATGGAGCCCTCCAGAGGACACACACGGCGCTGGCGGGTTAGGTTAAGGAAAAAAGGTCCGGCTAACGACTTAGCTGCGTTAGCCGGCCTGGTGCTACGGTCCTGTGCTGCGCCCCAGAGGCCCACAAAAGCAAAACACCCCTCCCTTCTCCAGGTTTAAAAGAATTCCCACATTTCCCATAAAATAAAACAACAAAAGTGCATTACCTCTGCTGTTGGTTTCAAAAATTGGACTCAAGAAATCCTGTAATTAGTGTTGCATCCTACTTGGATGTGTTTTCAGGCCTATTTGGTCCTGCTTCACTTCGGCTGTAACGTTTGGAGGCTGTTTGTCCTTCATCAGACTGCCAGAGTGGAAAATCTTTAAGCTTCTTCTTGCTTGAGGTAAGTATATTTCTTCCAGATTGAGGCTAACTGTCCTTCTTGCTTGAGGTAAGTATATTTCTTCTAAGTTGAGGCTAACTAATTTTCTTCAGCCTTGAGGGCATTTTAATTTAAATTTACAGGTTCTCTGTGGTTGAGGCTGCTGTGAGTCACAGTGAGTACTGAGGTTATGGTCTGGGGGTCTGGGCTCGGTCAGAGTGTCCTCACATCCTATGGAGCCCTCCAGAGGACACACACGGCGCTGGCGGGTTAGGTTAAGGAAAAAAGGTCCGACTAACGACTTAGCTGCGTTAGCCGACCTGGTGCTACGGTCCTGTGCTGCGCCCCAGAGGCCCACAAAAGCAAAAACACCCCTCCCTTCTCCAGGTTTAAAAGAATTCCCACATTTCCCATAAAATAAAACAACAAAAGTGCATTACCTCTGCTGTTGGTTTCAAAAATTGGACTCAAGAAATCCTGTAATTAGTGTTGCATCCTACTTGGATGTGTTTTCAGGCCTATTTGGTCCTGCTTCACTTTCGGCTGTAACGTTTAGGAGGCTGTTTGTCCTTCATCAGACTGCCAGAGTGGAAAATCTTTAAGCTTCTTCTTGCTTGAGGTAAGTATATTTCTTCCAGATTGAGGCTAACTGTCCTTCTTGCTTGAGGTAAGTATATTTCTTCTAAGTTGAGGCTAACTAATTTTCTTAGCCTTGAGGGCATTTTAATTTAAATTTACAGGTTCTCTGTGGTTGAGGCTGCTGTGAGTCACAGTGAGTACTGAGGTTATGGTCTGGGGGTCTGGGCTCGGTCAGAGTGTCCTCACATCCTATGGAGCCCTCCAGAGGACACACCGCAGCTGGCGGGTTAGGTTAAGGAAAAAAGGTCCGACTAACGACTTAGCTGCGTTAGCCGACCTGGTGCACGGTCCTGTGCTTGCCCCCAGAGGCCCACAAAAAGCAAAAACACCCCCTCCCTTCTCCAGGTTTAAAAGAATTCCCACATTTCCCATAAAATAAAACAACA
The DNA here is from genome assembly GCA_024633595.2 of Lepomis macrochirus. NCBI lineage: Eukaryota > Metazoa > Chordata > Actinopteri > Centrarchiformes > Centrarchidae > Lepomis > Lepomis macrochirus. Next base: position 3,155,659 of record JALXJV020000012.1, on the reverse strand, counting down.
AAAGTGCATTACCTCTGCTGTTGGTTTCAAAAATTGGACTCAAGAAATCCTGTAATTAGTGTTGCATCCTACTTGGATGTGTTTTCAGGCCTATTTGGTCCTGCTTCACTCGGCTGTAACGTTTCGGAGGCTGTTTGTCCTTCATCAGACTGCCAGAGTGGAAAATCTTTAAGCTTCTTCTTGCTTGAGGTAAGTATATTTCTTCCAGATTGAGGCTAACTGTCCTTCTTGCTTGAGGTAAGTATATTTCTTCTAAGTTGAGGCTAACTAATTTTCTTCAGCCTTGAGGGCATTTTAATTTAAATTTACAGGTTCTCTGTGGTTGAGGCTGCTGTGAGTCACAGTGAGTACTGAGGTTATGGTCTGGGGGTCTGGGCTCGGTCAGAGTGTCCTCACATCCTATGGAGCCCTCCAGAGGACACACACGGCGCTGGCGGGTTAGGTTAAGGAAAAAAGGTCCGGCTAACGACTTAGCTGCGTTAGCCGGCCTGGTGCTACGGTCCTGTGCTGCGCCCCCAGAGGCCCACAAAAAGCAAAAACACCCCCTCCCTTCTCCAGGTTTAAAAGAATTCCCACATTTCCCATAAAATAAAACAACAAAAGTGCATTACCTCTGCTGTTGGTTTCAAAAATTGGACTCAAGAAATCCTGTAATTAGTGTTGCATCCTACTTGGATGTGTTTTCAGGCCTATTTGGTCCTGCTTCACTCGGCTGTAACGTTTCGGAGGCTGTTTGTCCTTCATCAGACTGCCAGAGTGGAAAATCTTTAAGCTTCTTCTTGCTTGAGGTAAGTATATTTCTTCCAGATTGAGGCTAACTGTCCTTCTTGCTTGAGGTAAGTATATTTCTTCTAAGTTGAGGCTAACTAATTTTCTTCAGCCTTGAGGGCATTTTAATTTAAATTTACAGGTTCTCTGTGGTTGAGGCTGCTGTGAGTCACAGTGAGTACTGAGGTTATGGTCTGGGGGTCTGGGCTCGGTCAGAGTGTCCTCACATCCTATGGAGCCCTCCAGAGGACACACACGGCGCTGGCGGGTTAGGTTAAGGAAAAAAGGTCCGACTAACGACTTAGCTGCGTTAGCCGGCCTGGTGCATCGGTCCTGTGCTGCGCCCCAGAGGCCCACAAAAAAGCAAAACACCCCTCCCTTCTCCAGGTTTAAAAGAATTCCCACATTTCCCATAAAATAAAACAACAAAAGTGCATTACCTCTGCTGTTGGTTTCAAAAATTGGACTCAAGAAATCCTGTAATTAGTGTTGCATCCTGCTTGGATGTGTTTTCAGGCCTATTTGGTCCTGCTTCACTCGGCTGTAACGTTTAGGAGGCTGTTTGTCCTTCATCAGACTGCCAGAGTGGAAAATCTTTAAGCTTCTTCTTGCTTGAGGTAAGTATATTTCTTCCAGATTGAGGCTAACTGTCCTTCTTGCTTGAGGTAAGTATATTTCTTCTAAGTTGAGGCTAACTAATTTTCTTCAGCCTTGAGGGCATTTTAATTTAAATTTACAGGTTCTCTGTGGTTGAGGCTGCTGTGAGTCACAGTGAGTACTGAGGTTATGGTCTGGGGGTCTGGGCTCGGTCAGAGTGTCCTCACATCCTATGGAGCCCTCCAGAGGACACACACGGCGCTGGCGGGTTAGGTTAAGGAAAAAAGGTCCGGCTAACGACTTAGCTGCGTTAGCCGGCCTGGTGCACGGTCCTGTGCTGCGCCCCCAGAGGCCCACAAAAAGCAAAAACACCCCCTCCCTTCTCCAGGTTTAAAAGAATTCCCACATTTCCCATAAAATAAAACAACAAAAGTGCATTACCTCTGCTGTTGGTTTCAAAAATTGGACTCAAGAAATCCTGTAATTAGTGTTGCATCCTACTTGGATGTGTTTTCAGGCCTATTTGGTCCTGCTTCACTCGGCTGTAACGTTTCGGAGGCTGTTTGTCCTTCATCAGACTGCCAGAGTGGAAAATCTTTAAGCTTCTTCTTGCTTGAGGTAAGTATATTTCTTCCAGATTGAGGCTAACTGTCCTTCTTGCTTGAGGTAAGTATATTTCTTCTAAGTTGAGGCTAACTAATTTTCTTCGCCTTGAGGGCATTTTAATTTAAATTTACAGGTTCTCTGTGGTTGAGGCTGCTGTGAGTCACAGTGAGTACTGAGGTTATGGTCTGGGGTCTGGGCTCGGTCAGAGTGTCCTCACATCCTATGGAGCCCTCCAGAGGGACACACACGGCGCTGGCGGGTTAGGTTAAGGAAAAAAGGTCCGACTAACGACTTAGCTGCGTTAGCCGGCCTGGTGCACGGTCCTGTGCTGCGCCCCCAGAGGCCCACAAAAAGCAAAAACACCCCCTCCCTTCTCCAGGTTTAAAAGAATTCCCACATTTCCCATAAAATAAAACAACAAAAGTGCATTACCTCTGCTGTTGGTTTCAAAAATTGGACTCAAGAAATCCTGTAATTAGTGTTGCATCCTACTTGGATGTGTTTTCAGGCCTATTTGGTCCTGCTTCACTCGGCTGTAACGTTTCGGAGGCTGTTTGTCCTTCATCAGACTGCCAGAGTGGAAAATCTTTAAGCTTCTTCTTGCTTGAGGTAAGTATATTTCTTCCAGATTGAGGCTAACTGTCCTTCTTGCTTGAGGTAAGTATATTTCTTCTAAGTTGAGGCTAACTAATTTTCTTCGCCTTGAGGGCATTTTAATTTAAATTTACAGGTTCTCTGTGGTTGAGGCTGCTGTGAGTCACAGTGAGTACTGAGGTTATGGTCTGGGGGTCTGGGCTCGGTCAGAGTGTCCTCACATCCTATGGAGCCCTCCAGAGGACACACACGCGCTGGCGGGTTAGGTTAAGGAAAAAAGGTCCGACTAACGACTTAGCTGCGTTAGCCGACCTGGTGCTACGGTCCTGTGCTGCGCTCCCAGAGGCCCACAAAAGCAAAAACACCCCTCCCTTCTCCAGGTTTAAAAGAATTCCCACATTTCCCATAAAATAAAACAACAAAAGTGCATTACCTCTGCTGTTGGTTTCAAAAATTGGACTCAAGAAATCCTGTAATTAGTGTTGCATCCTACTTGGATGTGTTTTCAGGCCTATTTGGTCCTGCTTCACTTTCGGCTGTAACGTTTCGGAGGCTGTTTGTCCTTCATCAGACTGCCAGAGTGGAAAATCTTTAAGCTTCTTCTTGCTTGAGGTAAGTATATTTCTTCCAGATTGAGGCTAACTGTCCTTCTTGCTTGAGGTAAGTATATTTCTTCTAAGTTGAGGCTAACTAATTTTCTTCGCCTTGAGGGCATTTTAATTTAAATTTACAGGTTCTCTGTGGTTGAGGCTGCTGTGAGTCACAGTGAGTACTGAGGTTATGGTCTGGGGGTCTGGGCTCGGTCAGAGTGTCCTCACATCCTATGGAGCCCTCCAGAGGACACACACGGCTGGCGGGTTAGGTTAAGGAAAAAAGGTCCGACTAACGACTTAGCTGCGTTAGCCGACCTGGTGCACGGTCCTGTGCTGCGCCCCCAGAGGCCCACAAAAAGCAAAAACACCCCCTCCCTTCTCCAGGTTTAAAAGAATTCCCACATTTCCCATAAAATAAAACAACAAAAGTGCATTACCTCTGCTGTTGGTTTCAAAAATTGGACTCAAGAAATCCTGTAATTAGTGTTGCATCCTACTTGGATGTGTTTTCAGGCCTATTTGGTCCTGCTTCACTCGGCTGTAACGTTTCGGAGGCTGTTTGTCCTTCATCAGACTGCCAGAGTGGAAAATCTTTAAGCTTCTTCTTGCTTGAGGTAAGTATATTTCTTCCAGATTGAGGCTAACTGTCCTTCTTGCTTGAGGTAAGTATATTTCTTCTAAGTTGAGGCTAACTAATTTTCTTCAGCCTTGAGGGCATTTTAATTTAAATTTACAGGTTCTCTGTGGTTGAGGCTGCTGTGAGTCACAGTGAGTACTGAGGTTATGGTCTGGGGGTCTGGGCTCGGTCAGAGTGTCCTCACATCCTATGGAGCCCTCCAGAGGACACACACGGCGCTGGCGGGTTAGGTTAAGGAAAAAAGGTCCGACTAACGACTTAGCTGCGTTAGCCGACCTGGTGCACGGTCCTGTGCTGCTGCCCCAGAGGCCCACAAAAGCAAAACACCCCTCCCTTCTCCAGGTTTAAAAGAATTCCCACATTTCCCATAAAATAAAACAACAAAAGTGCATTACCTCTGCTGTTGGTTTCCAAAAATTGGACTCAAGAAATCCTGTAATTAGTGTTGCATCCTACTTGGATGTGTTTTCAGGCCTATTTGGTCCTGCTTCACTCGGCTGTAACGTTTCGGAGGCTGTTTGTCCTTCATCAGACTGCCAGAGTGGAAAATCTTTAAGCTTCTTCTTGCTTGAGGTAAGTATATTTCTTCCAGATTGAGGCTAACTGTCCTTCTTGCTTGAGGTAAGTATATTTCTTCTAAGTTGAGGCTAACTAATTTTCTTCAGCCTTGAGGGCATTTTAATTTAAATTTACAGGTTCTCTGTGGTTGAGGCTGCTGTGAGTCACAGTGAGTACTGAGGTTATGGTCTGGGGGTCTGGGCTCGGTCAGAGTGTCCTCACATCCTATGGAGCCCTCCAGAGGACACACACGGCGCTGGCGGGTTAGGTTAAGGAAAAAAAGGTCCGACTAACGACTTAGCTGCGTTAGCCGGCCTGGTGCACGGTCCTGTGCTGCCCCCAGAGGCCCACAAAAAGCAAAAACACCCCCTCCCTTCTCCAGGTTTAAAAGAATTCCCACATTTCCCATAAAATAAAACAACAAAAGTGCATTACCTCTGCTGTTGGTTTCAAAAATTGGACTCAAGAAATCCTGTAATTAGTGTTGCATCCTACTTGGATGTGTTTTCAGGCCTATTTGGTCCTGCTTCACTCGGCTGTAACGTTTCGGAGGCTGTTTGTCCTTCATCAGACTGCCAGAGTGGAAAATCTTTAAGCTTCTTCTTGCTTGAGGTAAGTATATTTCTTCCAGATTGAGGCTAACTGTCCTTCTTGCTTGAGGTAAGTATATTTCTTCTAAGTTGAGGCTAACTAATTTTCTTCAGCCTTGAGGGCATTTTAATTTAAATTTACAGGTTCTCTGTGGTTGAGGCTGCTGTGAGTCACAGTGAGTACTGAGGTTATGGTCTGGGGGTCTGGGCTCGGTCAGAGTGTCCTCACATCCTATGGAGCCCTCCAGAGGACACACACGGCGCTGGCGGGTTAGGTTAAGGAAAAAAGGTCCGGCTAACGACTTAGCTGCGTTAGCCGGCCTGGTGCACGGTCCTGTGCTGCGCCCCCAGAGGCCCACAAAAAGCAAAAACACCCCCTCCCTTCTCCAGGTTTAAAAGAATTCCCACATTTCCCATAAAATAAAACAACAAAAGTGCATTACCTCTGCTGTTGGTTTCAAAAATTGGACTCAAGAAATCCTGTAATTAGTGTTGCATCCTACTTGGATGTGTTTTCAGGCCTATTTGGTCCTGCTTCACTCGGCTGTAACGTTTCGGAGGCTGTTTGTCCTTCATCAGACTGCCAGAGTGGAAAATCTTTAAGCTTCTTCTTGCTTGAGGTAAGTATATTTCTTCCAGATTGAGGCTAACTGTCCTTCTTGCTTGAGGTAAGTATATTTCTTCTAAGTTGAGGCTAACTAATTTTCTTCAGCCTTGAGGGCATTTTAATTTAAATTTACAGGTTCTCTGTGGTTGAGGCTGCTGTGAGTCACAGTGAGTACTGAGGTTATGGTCTGGGGGTCTGGGCTCGGTCAGAGTGTCCTCACATCCTATGGAGCCCTCCAGAGGACACACACGGCGCTGGCGGGTTAGGTTAAGGAAAAAAGGTCCGGCTAACGACTTAGCTGCGTTAGCCGGCCTGGTGCACGGTCCTGTGCTGCGCCCCCAGAGGCCCACAAAAGCAAAACACCCCCTCCCTTCTCCAGGTTTAAAAGAATTCCCACATTTCCCATAAAATAAAACAACAAAAGTGCATTACCTCTGCTGTTGGTTTCAAAAATTGGACTCAAGAAATCCTGTAATTAGTGTTGCATCCTACTTGGATGTGTTTTCAGGCCTATTTGGTCCTGCTTCACTCGGCTGTAACGTTTCGGAGGCTGTTTGTCCTTCATCAGACTGCCAGAGTGGAAAATCTTTAAGCTTCTTCTTGCTTGAGGTAAGTATATTTCTTCCAGATTGAGGCTAACTGTCCTTCTTGCTTGAGGTAAGTATATTTCTTCTAAGTTGAGGCTAACTAATTTTCTTCGCCTTGAGGGCATTTTAATTTAAATTTACAGGTTCTCTGTGGTTGAGGCTGCTGTGAGTCACAGTGAGTACTGAGGTTATGGTCTGGGGGTCTGGGCTCGGTCAGAGTGTCCTCACATCCTATGGAGCCCTCCAGAGGACACACACGGCGCTGGCGGGTTAGGTTAAGGAAAAAAGGTCCGGCTAACGACTTAGCTGCGTTAGCCGGCCTGGTGCACGGTCCTGTGCTGCGCCCCCAGAGGCCCACAAAAAGCAAAAACACCCCCTCCCTTCTCCAGGTTTAAAAGAATTCCCACATTTCCCATAAAATAAAACAACAAAAGTGCATTACCTCTGCTGTTGGTTTCAAAAATTGGACTCAAGAAATCCTGTAATTAGTGTTGCATCCTACTTGGATGTGTTTTCAGGCCTATTTGGTCCTGCTTCACTCGGCTGTAACGTTTCGGAGGCTGTTTGTCCTTCATCAGACTGCCAGAGTGGAAAATCTTTAAGCTTCTTCTTGCTTGAGGTAAGTATATTTCTTCCAGATTGAGGCTAACTGTCCTTCTTGCTTGAGGTAAGTATATTTCTTCTAAGTTGAGGCTAACTAATTTTCTTCGCCTTGAGGGCATTTTAATTTAAATTTACAGGTTCTCTGTGGTTGAGGCTGCTGTGAGTCACAGTGAGTACTGAGGTTATGGTCTGGGGGTCTGGGCTCGGTCAGAGTGTCCTCACATCCTATGGAGCCCTCCAGAGGACACACACGGCGCTGGCGGGTTAGGTTAAGGAAAAAAGGTCCGACTAACGACTTAGCTGTCGTTAGCCGACCTGGTGCACGGTCCTGTGCTGCGCCCCAGAGGCCCACAAAAGCAAAAACACCCCCTCCCTTCTCCAGGTTTAAAAGAATTCCCACATTTCCCATAAAATAAAACAACAAAAGTGCATTACCTCTGCTGTTGGTTTCAAAAATTGGACTCAAGAAATCCTGTAATTAGTGTTGCATCCTACTTGGATGTGTTTTCAGGCCTATTTGGTCCTGCTTCACTCTCGGCTGTAACGTTTCGGAGGCTGTTTGTCCTTCATCAGACTGCCAGAGTGGAAAATCTTTAAGCTTCTTCTTGCTTGAGGTAAGTATATTTCTTCCAGATTGAGGCTAACTGTCCTTCTTGCTTGAGGTAAGTATATTTCTTCTAAGTTGAGGCTAACTAATTTTCTTAGCCTTGAGGGCATTTTAATTTAAATTTACAGGTTCTCTGTGGTTGAGGCTGCTGTGAGTCACAGTGAGTACTGAGGTTATGGTCTGGGGGTCTGGGCTCGGTCAGAGTGTCCTCACATCCTATGGAGCCCTCCAGAGGACACACACGGCGCTGGCGGGTTAGGTTAAGGAAAAAAGGTCCGGCTAACGACTTAGCTGCGTTAGCCGGCCTGGTGCACGGTCCTGTGCTGCGCCCCAGAGGCCCACAAAAGCAAAACACCCCTCCCTTCTCCAGGTTTAAAAGAATTCCCACATTTCCCATAAAATAAAACAACAAAAGTGCATTACCTCTGCTGTTGGTTTCAAAAATTGGACTCAAGAAATCCTGTAATTAGTGTTGCATCCTACTTGGATGTGTTTTCAGGCCTATTTGGTCCTGCTTCACTCTCGGCTGTAACGTTTGGAGGCTGTTTGTCCTTCATCAGACTGCCAGAGTGGAAAATCTTTAAGCTTCTTCTTGCTTGAGGTAAGTATATTTCTTCCAGATTGAGGCTAACTGTCCTTCTTGCTTGAGGTAAGTATATTTCTTCTAAGTTGAGGCTAACTAATTTTCTTAGCCTTGAGGGCATTTTAATTTAAATTTACAGGTTCTCTGTGGTTGAGGCTGCTGTGAGTCACAGTGAGTACTGAGGTTATGGTCTGGGGGTCTGGGCTCGGTCAGAGTGTCCTCACATCCTATGGAGCCCTCCAGAGGACACACACGGCGCTGGCGGGTTAGGTTAAGGAAAAAAGGTCCGACTAACGACTTAGCTGCGTTAGCCGGCCTGGTGCTACGGTCCTGTGCTGCGCCCCAGAGGCCCACAAAAAGCAAAACACCCCTCCCTTCTCCAGGTTTAAAAGAATTCCCACATTTCCCATAAAATAAAACAACAAAAGTGCATTACCTCTGCTGTTGGTTTCAAAAAATTGGACTCAAGAAATCCTGTAATTAGTGTTGCATCCTACTTGGATGTGTTTTCAGGCCTATTTGGTCCTGCTTCACTCTCGGCTGTAACGTTTCGGAGGCTGTTTGTCCTTCATCAGACTGCCAGAGTGGAAAATCTTTAAGCTTCTTCTTGCTTGAGGTAAGTATATTTCTTCCAGATTGAGGCTAACTGTCCTTCTTGCTTGAGGTAAGTATATTTCTTCTAAGTTGAGGCTAACTAATTTTCTTAGCCTTGAGGGCATTTTAATTTAAATTTACAGGTTCTCTGTGGTTGAGGCTGCTGTGAGTCACAGTGAGTACTGAGGTTATGGTCTGGGGGTCTGGGCTCGGTCAGAGTGTCCTCACATCCTATGGAGCCCTCCAGAGGACACACACGGCAGCTGGCGGGTTAGGTTAAGGAAAAAAGGTCCGGCTAACGACTTAGCTGCGTTAGCCGACCTGGTGCACGGTCCTGTGCTGCGCCCCAGAGGCCCACAAAAGCAAAACACCCCTCCCTTCTCCAGGTTTAAAAGAATTCCCACATTTCCCATAAAATAAAACAACAAAAGTGCATTACCTCTGCTGTTGGTTTCAAAAATTGGACTCAAGAAATCCTGTAATTAGTGTTGCATCCTACTTGGATGTGTTTTCAGGCCTATTTGGTCCTGCTTCACTCTCGGCTGTAACGTTTCGGAGGCTGTTTGTCCTTCATCAGACTGCCAGAGTGGAAAATCTTTAAGCTTCTTCTTGCTTGAGGTAAGTATATTTCTTCCAGATTGAGGCTAACTGTCCTTCTTGCTTGAGGTAAGTATATTTCTTCTAAGTTGAGGCTAACTAATTTTCTTCAGCCTTGAGGGCATTTTAATTTAAATTTACAGGTTCTCTGTGGTTGAGGCTGCTGTGAGTCACAGTGAGTACTGAGGTTATGGTCTGGGGGTCTGGGCTCGGTCAGAGTGTCCTCACATCCTATGGAGCCCTCCAGAGGACACACACGCGCTGGCGGGTTAGGTTAAGGAAAAAAGGTCCGACTAACGACTTAGCTGCGTTAGCCGGCCTGGTGCACGGTCCTGTGCTGCGCCCCCAGAGGCCCACAAAAAGCAAAAACACCCCCTCCCTTCTCCAGGTTTAAAAGAATTCCCACATTTCCCATAAAATAAAACAACAAAAGTGCATTACCTCTGCTGTTGGTTTCAAAAATTGGACTCAAGAAATCCTGTAATTAGTGTTGCATCCTACTTGGATGTGTTTTCAGGCCTATTTGGTCCTGCTTCACTCGGCTGTAACGTTTCGGAGGCTGTTTGTCCTTCATCAGACTGCCAGAGTGGAAAATCTTTAAGCTTCTTCTTGCTTGAGGTAAGTATATTTCTTCCAGATTGAGGCTAACTGTCCTTCTTGCTTGAGGTAAGTATATTTCTTCTAAGTTGAGGCTAACTAATTTTCTTAGCCTTGAGGGCATTTTAATTTAAATTTACAGGTTCTCTGTGGTTGAGGCTGCTGTGAGTCACAGTGAGTACTGAGGTTATGGTCTGGGGGTCTGGGCTCGGTCAGAGTGTCCTCACATCCTATGGAGCCCTCCAGAGGACACACACGCGCTGGCGGGTTAGGTTAAGGAAAAAAAGGTCCGGCTAACGACTTAGCTGCGTTAGCCGGCCTGGTGCACGGTCCTGTGCTGCGCCCCCAGAGGCCCACAAAAAGCAAAAACACCCCCTCCCTTCTCCAGGTTTAAAAGAATTCCCACATTTCCCATAAAATAAAACAACAAAAGTGCATTACCTCTGCTGTTGGTTTCAAAAATTGGACTCAAGAAATCCTGTAATTAGTGTTGCATCCTACTTGGATGTGTTTTCAGGCCTATTTGGTCCTGCTTCACTCGGCTGTAACGTTTCGGAGGCTGTTTGTCCTTCATCAGACTGCCAGAGTGGAAAATCTTTAAGCTTCTTCTTGCTTGAGGTAAGTATATTTCTTCCAGATTGAGGCTAACTGTCCTTCTTGCTTGAGGTAAGTATATTTCTTCTAAGTTGAGGCTAACTAATTTTCTTAGCCTTGAGGGCATTTTAATTTAAATTTACAGGTTCTCTGTGGTTGAGGCTGCTGTGAGTCACAGTGAGTACTGAGGTTATGGTCTGGGGGTCTGGGCTCGGTCAGAGTGTCCTCACATCCTATGGAGCCCTCCAGAGGACACACACGCGCTGGCCGGGTTAGGTTAAGGAAAAAAGGTCCGACTAACGACTTAGCTGCGTTAGCCGGCCTGGTGCACGGTCCTGTGCTGCGCCCCAGAGGCCCACAAAAGCAAAACACCCCTCCCTTCTCCAGGTTTAAAAGAATTCCCACATTTCCCATAAAATAAAACAACAAAAGTGCATTACCTCTGCTGTTGGTTTCAAAAATTGGACTCAAGAAATCCTGTAATTAGTGTTGCATCCTACTTGGATGTGTTTTCAGGCCTATTTGGTCCTGCTTCACTCTGGCTGTAACGTTTCGGAGGCTGTTTGTCCTTCATCAGACTGCCAGAGTGGAAAATCTTTAAGCTTCTTCTTGCTTGAGGTAAGTATATTTCTTCCAGATTGAGGCTAACTGTCCTTCTTGCTTGAGGTAAGTATATTTCTTCTAAGTTGAGGCTAACTAATTTTCTTCAGCCTTGAGGGCATTTTAATTTAAATTTACAGGTTCTCTGTGGTTGAGGCTGCTGTGAGTCACAGTGAGTACTGAGGTTATGGTCTGGGGGTCTGGGCTCGGTCAGAGTGTCCTCACATCCTATGGAGCCCTCCAGAGGACACACACGCAGCTGGCGGGTTAGGTTAAGGAAAAAAGGTCCGACTAACGACTTAGCTGCGTTAGCCGGCCTGGTGCACGGTCCTGTGCTGCGCCCCCAGAGGCCCACAAAAAGCAAAAACACCCCCTCCCTTCTCCAGGTTTAAAAGAATTCCCACATTTCCCATAAAATAAAACAACAAAAGTGCATTACCTCTGCTGTTGGTTTCAAAAATTGGACTCAAGAAATCCTGTAATTAGTGTTGCATCCTACTTGGATGTGTTTTCAGGCCTATTTGGTCCTGCTTCACTCGGCTGTAACGTTTCGGAGGCTGTTTGTCCTTCATCAGACTGCCAGAGTGGAAAATCTTTAAGCTTCTTCTTGCTTGAGGTAAGTATATTTCTTCCAGATTGAGGCTAACTGTCCTTCTTGCTTGAGGTAAGTATATTTCTTCTAAGTTGAGGCTAACTAATTTTCTTCAGCCTTGAGGGCATTTTAATTTAAATTTACAGGTTCTCTGTGGTTGAGGCTGCTGTGAGTCACAGTGAGTACTGAGGTTATGGTCTAGGGGTCTGGGCTCGGTCAGAGTGTCCTCACATCCTATGGAGCCCTCCAGAGGACACACACAGCGCTGGCGGGTTAGGTTAAGGAAAAAAAGGTCCGACTAACGACTTAGCTGCGTTAGCCGGCCTGGTGCACGGTCCTGTGCTGCGCCCCAGAGGCCCACAAAAAGCAAAAACACCCCTCCCTTCTCCAGGTTTAAAAGAATTCCCACATTTCCCATAAAATAAAACAACAAAAGTGCATTACCTCTGCTGTTGGTTTCAAAAATTGGACTCAAGAAATCCTGTAATTAGTGTTGCATCCTACTTGGATGTGTTTTCAGGCCTATTTGGTCCTGCTTCACTCTGGCTGTAACGTTTGGAGGCTGTTTGTCCTTCATCAGACTGCCAGAGTGGAAAATCTTTAAGCTTCTTCTTGCTTGAGGTAAGTATATTTCTTCCAGATTGAGGCTAACTGTCCTTCTTGCTTGAGGTAAGTATATTTCTTCTAAGTTGAGGCTAACTAATTTTCTTAGCCTTGAGGGCATTTTAATTTAAATTTACAGGTTCTCTGTGGTTGAGGCTGCTGTGAGTCACAGTGAGTACTGAGGTTATGGTCTGGGGTCTGGGCTCGGTCAGAGTGTCCTCACATCCTATGGAGCCCTCCAGAGGACACACACGGCAGCTGGCGGGTTAGGGTTAAGGAAAAAAGGTCCGGCTAACGACTTAGCTGCGTTAGCCGACCTGGTGCACGGTCCTGTGCTGCGCCCCAGAGGCCCACAAAAGCAAAACACCCCTCCCTTCTCCAGGTTTAAAAGAATTCCCACATTTCCCATAAAATAAAACAACAAAAGTGCATTACCTCTGCTGTTGGTTTCAAAAATTGGACTCAAGAAATCCTGTAATTAGTGTTGCATCCTACTTGGATGTGTTTTCAGGCCTATTTGGTCCTGCTTCACTCTGGCTGTAACGTTTGGAGGCTGTTTGTCCTTCATCAGACTGCCAGAGTGGAAAATCTTTAAGCTTCTTCTTGCTTGAGGTAAGTATATTTCTTCCAGATTGAGGCTAACTGTCCTTCTTGCTTGAGGTAAGTATATTTCTTCTAAGTTGAGGCTAACTAATTTTCTTCGCCTTGAGGGCATTTTAATTTAAATTTACAGGTTCTCTGTGGTTGAGGCTGCTGTGAGTCACAGTGAGTACTGAGGTTATGGTCTGGGGTCTGGGCTCGGTCAGAGTGTCCTCACATCCTATGGAGCCCTCCAGAGGACACACACGGCGCTGGCGGGTTAGGTTAAGGAAAAAAGGTCCGACTAACGACTTAGCTGCGTTAGCCGGCCTGGTGCACGGTCCTGTGCTGCGCCCCAGAGGCCCACAAAAGCAAAAACACCCCTCCCTTCTCCAGGTTTAAAAGAATTCCCACATTTCCCATAAAATAAAACAACAAAAGTGCATTACCTCTGCTGTTGGTTTCAAAAATTGGACTCAAGAAATCCTGTAATTAGTGTTGCATCCTACTTGGATGTGTTTTCAGGCCTATTTGGTCCTGCTTCACTCTGGCTGTAACGTTTGGAGGCTGTTTGTCCTTCATCAGACTGCCAGAGTGGAAAATCTTTAAGCTTCTTCTTGCTTGAGGTAAGTATATTTCTTCCAGATTGAGGCTAACTGTCCTTCTTGCTTGAGGTAAGTATATTTCTTCTAAGTTGAGGCTAACTAATTTTCTTAGCCTTGAGGGCATTTTAATTTAAATTTACAGGTTCTCTGTGGTTGAGGCTGCTGTGAGTCACAGTGAGTACTGAGGTTATGGTCTGGGGGTCTGGGCTCGGTCAGAGTGTCCTCACATCCTATGGAGCCCTCCAGAGGACACACACGGCTGGCGGGTTAGGTTAAGGAAAAAAGGTCCGACTAACGACTTAGCTGCGTTAGCCGACCTGGTGCACGGTCCTGTGCTGCGCCCCAGAGGCCCACAAAAGCAAAAACACCCCTCCCTTCTCCAGGTTTAAAAGAATTCCCACATTTCCCATAAAATAAAACAACAAAAGTGCATTACCTCTGCTGTTGGTTTCAAAAATTGGACTCAAGAAATCCTGTAATTAGTGTTGCATCCTACTTGGATGTGTTTTCAGGCCTATTTGGTCCTGCTTCACTCTCGGCTGTAACGTTTGGAGGCTGTTTGTCCTTCATCAGACTGCCAGAGTGGAAAATCTTTAAGCTTCTTCTTGCTTGAGGTAAGTATATTTCTTCCAGATTGAGGCTAACTGTCCTTCTTGCTTGAGGTAAGTATATTTCTTCTAAGTTGAGGCTAACTAATTTTCTTAGCCTTGAGGGCATTTTAATTTAAATTTACAGGTTCTCTGTGGTTGAGGCTGCTGTGAGTCACAGTGAGTACTGAGGTTATGGTCTGGGGGTCTGGGCTCGGTCAGAGTGTCCTCACATCCTATGGAGCCCTCCAGAGGACACACACGCAGCTGGCGGGTTAGGTTAAGGAAAAAAAGGTCCGACTAACGACTTAGCTGCGTTAGCCGGCCTGGTGCACGGTCCTGTGCTGCGCCCCAGAGGCCCACAAAAAGCAAAAACACCCCTCCCTTCTCCAGGTTTAAAAGAATTCCCACATTTCCCATAAAATAAAACAACAAAAGTGCATTACCTCTGCTGTTGGTTTCAAAAAATTGGACTCAAGAAATCCTGTAATTAGTGTTGCATCCTACTTGGATGTGTTTTCAGGCCTATTTGGTCCTGCTTCACTTTCGGCTGTAACGTTTCGGAGGCTGTTTGTCCTTCATCAGACTGCCAGAGTGGAAAATCTTTAAGCTTCTTCTTGCTTGAGGTAAGTATATTTCTTCCAGATTGAGGCTAACTGTCCTTCTTGCTTGAGGTAAGTATATTTCTTCTAAGTTGAGGCTAACTAATTTTCTTAGCCTTGAGGGCATTTTAATTTAAATTTACAGGTTCTCTGTGGTTGAGGCTGCTGTGAGTCACAGTGAGTACTGAGGTTATGGTCTGGGGGTCTGGGCTCGGTCAGAGTGTCCTCACATCCTATGGAGCCCTCCAGAGGACACACACGGCGCTGGCGGGTTAGGTTAAGGAAAAAAAGGTCCGACTAACGACTTAGCTGCGTTAGCCGGCCTGGTGCACGGTCCTGTGCTGCGCCCCAGAGGCCCACAAAAGCAAAAACACCCCTCCCTTCTCCAGGTTTAAAAGAATTCCCACATTTCCCATAAAATAAAACAACAAAAGTGCATTACCTCTGCTGTTGGTTTCAAAAATTGGACTCAAGAAATCCTGTAATTAGTGTTGCATCCTACTTGGATGTGTTTTCAGGCCTATTTGGTCCTGCTTCACTCTCGGCTGTAACGTTTGGAGGCTGTTTGTCCTTCATCAGACTGCCAGAGTGGAAAATCTTTAAGCTTCTTCTTGCTTGAGGTAAGTATATTTCTTCCAGATTGAGGCTAACTGTCCTTCTTGCTTGAGGTAAGTATATTTCTTCTAAGTTGAGGCTAACTAATTTTCTTCGCCTTGAGGGCATTTTAATTTAAATTTACAGGTTCTCTGTGGTTGAGGCTGCTGTGAGTCACAGTGAGTACTGAGGTTATGGTCTGGGGGTCTGGGTTAGGGTTAGGGTTAGGGTTAGGGGTTAGGGAAGAAATTTTTTGAAATGTCGACGCCGAAGGCGGCGACATTGAATGCACAGGCCATCAGCTGCCAGCCAGTCCCGAGCCCTCACTTCTCATTGAGGCCCCCCGGAATCAAAGTGCCCAGTCGGTGGATCCAGAGCCTCTCCTCACGTCGTCTCTGGGCTGTGGACCACCTGGGATTGCATTGTAGGATCAGTGCAGTGAGCTGGGGCCAGCCATGCTCAATAAAGTGCTTAACCAGGGGGATGTGTGTGTCTTTCTTCCTCACAATGTTGTATCTGTGCTGTGTGAATCTGACCAACAAAGTGTTCCCGGTTTCACCCACGTACTGGATCTTACAACGTCTGCATCTGATCAAATAAACACAATTTTTAGAGTGCACACTGCCATGCCTATGTGTGGCAAAGACATTGTGGTTGTGTGGATTGCACACCCAAGGTTGGTGCTTAAAAAATTCTCCGTGCCCAATGGGTCTAGAGTTCACTGGTGCTGCAAGCTTGGCTTTGACCAGAGTGTCCTGCAAATTTTTATTCTTCCTGAATGCAGCTATGAGTCTGTGATCCTGCAACAGCTGAGTTGTGGAGATTAAATTTTGAAAATTGTGTTTAAGTGTCTTAACTAATTTAACTGCTGAGGGAGAATAGGTGGTGATGACTGGGAGTAAGGAATCGGTGGTGACAGGTTTTGTTTGGAGGAAGGTTTTAAAAGCTCTCCGTAAAAAGGCCCTGCAGTACCCTCTGCTGGCCAGAGCGGAGAATAGCACCTTCGTCGCCTCTTTAAAATCCTCTGATCTAGTACAGATTCTGTGAAACCTCAGCAGCTGAGACTTTATTAGCCCTGCAAAGGTGTGCTTTGGATGAAAGCTAGATTTATGCAAAAGAGCATGTGTGTCTGTTTGCTTAAAAAACACCTTGAGGTCAAGTCTGGACGTCTGAGTGAATGTGGGACCCTTGAAAGTGGTGGTATCTAGGAAGTCAACAGTGGTGGGGCTTACACAGTACTTCAACTTGATAGCAGGGTTATGGTGATTCAGGATATGTACAAATTGCTCAAAATCCTCCCGCGAAAAGGGCCAGACCCCCCATATGTCATCCAGGAACCTGAAATAGTGCAGTGGTTTTTTGGGGCAGGAATTTAGAGCAGCCGTCTCCCACTCCGCCATGAAAATATTGGCATAAGCAGGTGCAAACCTCTTTCCCATGGCTGTGCCCTTAATTTGGAGGAAAAATTGTCCATCAAATTCAAAGTCATTTCTTGTCAAATTGATCTCTAGGAGTTGCAGTAATTCTCTGTCAGGTCTTTTGGAGTCTGGGTATTTTTGGAATATGTTTTTTACGGCTTGGATGCCTTCTGAAATTACAATATTTGTGTAGAGACTGTCAATGTCCATGGTGAAGAGGAATGCATTTAGGGGGATTTTAATTTGTTTAATTCTTTCCACAAAGTCATAGGTGTCCTTGATGTAGCTGGCATGTCTGTTCGAGAGAGGATTGAGAAAGTGGTCAATATACTCAGCTGTAAAGTAGGTCTCGCTGCTACAGTCAGAAACAATAGGACGTCCTGGAGGGATCTCATGGGGTTTGCTCCACCCAGCAGGGTCCTTATGAATTTTAGGCAGCATGTAGAACAGTCTGGGTCGAGGTTCACTGTCGCCCTTCAAGTACAGAGTCTGTTTGTGGTTGATTAGTTTTTTGTCGTAGAGTGATTGTATGATCTTGTCGATGAGTGGAATGGTGTCCTTGTAAATGGGTTTCTTTAGTTTGGAGTAGTAGGTCGTGTCAGTGTAGCTGTCTGTAGCCCTCCCACAGGTACTGTCCTCTGTCCATGATCACCACAGCGCTTCCCTTGTCGGCTGGTTTGATCACAATGTCTTTGTTCTGTCTTAGTTGGTCTAGTGCTTCGAATTCATATTTACTTAAATTTTGTTTAACCCAGCCGAATCGAAATTGGTTTTGGAGGTACTGTAAGTCTGTCTGGATGAGTGTGTCAATGTCTGGGGGTAACTTACCCTTGGGGGAACCCACTGGGACTTGGGAGTGAAGAGTGGCGGTTGTGTGTCTGGTTTGTGTTCAAAGTAGGTCGCCAGTTTGAGTCGTCTGTGATACTGTTGTACGTCAAAACGAATTTGGTTTTTGAAATTTGGGTTGCTGCTGGTCGTCGGGATGAAGTTCAGTCCCCTGCTGAGTAGAGCAAACTGGGCTGCAGACAAAGAAAAACATTTACACAGATTAATAACATTCTTACCCCCCGTCTGAGGTAGTGTGTTCACGGGGTTAATTATTTTAAAGAGTCCAGCCAGTGGTCCAGAATCCGCTTGGCCGTGGAGCGGGACCAGTGGATGCCATCT